>CM076569.1:484515422-484843784 GCA_034641835.2 Pinus albicaulis
AGAGCATAGCTAACTAGAGATAAATATTAACCCTTGATTTGTGAATACTATTATAAATATTCATGCATATTCCATGGAGGTTAAATCTCTACCATCCATTTAATAATCATTGATAATTAAATTAAAATTATGGAAGACCTGTTCTGAAATAAACAAACCTATCGACATAATAATAAATAAATAAGTTTAATATATAAATAATATTTTATGAATATGAATAGTTAATTGATGATGCATATGCATGTAACATTATTGAATAAGGTACAATATATAAGAAATTTCAATCAAGTTCACTTTTATTTCATGCATTATAATTATTCATTGACACCAAATATCTTAACAGAAATTAGCATTTGAAAAAAACTAACTTTTTACAAGGATTATAATAAGATACACTTATATGAAAATATGATCATATATATTGTTCATATATATGGAAGAGGGGTAATATAATTCATATGGGTAGTCCAATTGATTGACACTCCCACCAAGTATTTGGTCCTCTTTCATGAGGTGCAAGTTCAATTCTCTTTGGGTCCGTCAAGGTCAGGCTCCAATATAGTTGAGTTGATTAGGCATGTAGTTGCTTTGGGTGGGCCCACCTAGGGATTATTACGAGAAAAGTGTATTGTAATGTATAATAGATGAGGCACTAAATATTAATGCAATAAAGGGACATTCATATATTATTTTAGTATCCCAATCTACTTTTTCCCATATTTATCATGAAAAATTGACATTTAATATCTCATGAGAAACTCAATATGAAAATATTTAATTTCTTACTATTGTTAGTGTGTTTATGTATTATTTATTTTTTTCTGAGGAAATATCTAGGAAGATCCACCTAAAGGGATCACTTCCTAAGGCGTCAAGGATAATTGACCATGTGGCCTCCCATTAGAGATGTAATTTAGTGACAGGAAATCAACTAATTAAGCTAACCCTCAAGACTTTATTGTTGTTAGTATATTGCTAATAAGTTTTCAATTTTTATAATAAGGCATCAATTTGGTGAAGCTTAAAAAGCTCATTATGAAATTAATTATTTTCTGTTTTATTAAGGTGATTGTTTTTTTAGATTATCTAAAATGTGATAATGTATTTTTTTAAATATATTAAATTATAGAGCTTTACATACCAAGTTTATTTTGGAATAGGATTTCTAAAATTTTAATTTAATTATCAATAATGAATAAATAGAAAGTAGCATTTACCCTTTATGGAATATTTTTAATAATAATCAAGATAAAGTGTTGAAATTTATCTCAAATGTAGTGATACACTTTTCTTTTCAGTTTAAGTAAAAGAATGTTATAAAATTAAATTAAAATAATATATATATCTATATCTATATATAAATATTTTTTTTGAGTTAGAAATAAGTTATGGATTTTTGGGCATGTGGTGTGATATCGATTAGCCGTGGGGTTGTAACATAGCCTAGTGCATCTCTATTTTGGAATATAGCTTCTAGAATTTTAATTTAAATATAAATAATTACTAGGTGGATGGTAGGATGATGCAGTTAAAAAAACAATATTGTAATTTCTATTGGATTAAGTGATTATCATATACAAATGGAAATATAAATTTTTAAATTTTATTAATCAAAATTTCTATGTATACATTTAAGGAATACTCCTTTATCCTTGAACTGATTACACAATGATGGCCTTCCCTTCTACCCTGTCCATCCTCCATTCTCTAAACTTTCCTTTCTCCAACCTGCTTTACAATAAATAAAAAAACACTTTTTATCTACAACACAAAAATCACCCTTTTTGGGTAGTTTTTTCCAAAAAATCTAAAGCTAACTTAAAAAAACTAAAGCTAGTTGCAATTTTGGAAAAGTATCGATAAAACACTAAAAGCACAATTCAAGGTCTAATATGAAGGAATTTTGGCGTTGGAAAAGTGCCAATATACTAATTACATGCATCACCCTCCACTTGTTGAAAAGAACATAGCTCATGTAATTTGTTTTCCTCAAACTGCAATCAACTTTAGTAGAAAACTTGAGTATCATATTGATCCAACATGTTATATTTGCAATCAAATTTCAACCATTAATTTCACCTATGCAAAAATGATTGCATTTTTCCCAATGTTGGCCTTAAAATCTTCATTAAAGTCCACGGGAAAGTTCTCATTACTCACATTTAACTCCAAGTTAATAAATTCATTTTATTTTCTGACCATACCTTGTCTCTTGATGTAGTCTACAACAAATTTGATATCTTATTTAGAAATATATAGAATTTACTATGTCATCCATAAATTCTATATATGGAATACCAAGGTGTCACCCACTACTAAAGGAATACCATTATTTCACTCAATCCTCTTCATTATTTGGTACATATCCATCATATATTTTTGCAAGTGTTTAAGATAGTGTTGGATAACCATATGATTTTCATGTCATTCCAAGATCATCCAACCTTGTAAAAGTTTCACCTACCAATACAGGTCTACAATGTGCATGTCGTTATTGAACCTACCGCTTGTGTGTCTCATATCTAGGATCCAAACATCCCATTCTGTGAACACCTCCGTGTTTAAGAGATTAGTCCTATGAGAGGATGCTTCTCCCTTAGATCGAGAGAGTTCTTCCTAAATGTTGGCTAGTGTAAGCTCCTGATACCGAGATGTGAATCCTTCTAACCTATGATGCATACAAGTTTGGCCTCAGTGGTCCCACTCTTGATAATAATAAAACCATCTTTGAACCTAATCCTATTGGTGTGACATGTTGGTCCTATTAGAGAAAGGAATCTAGACAATGAATAGTCTCAACACCATGTGTGAGAGTTACAAAGGTGCAAGCCCAAAAAATTTTCATCTTGAAGAAAACCTAAGTTTCCCTATACTGAGAAAGATAAAATAAAATTCCACCGCCCAAAGAATTTTGACCCAACTTACTCCACCAATAGAGAAAATAAACCAATTAAAAAGCCACCCTTTAATAGAGCCAAAGCTTGCATGCCAACAAAACTTTGACTCTATTCATATAGAGGGTGAGTTAATAGAAACAAAAGAAGACACAAAAGTTGATAGTAAGTTGAGGATATACAACAATAATTTCCTGAGGAAAGAAGCAAAAGGAACTAAAAATTAGCAACCACATATCGGTATGCCGACTGTAAGTTCCCTACCCAAAACATCTCAACACTGGTATCAAAAAACCAAAAGGATGGCACTTCACTCAACAAGAGATAACCTCCATGAGATAAGAGAACTAACACTTTCCTGATAGGGTGGAAGACAATAATGGAAAGCTTATAATAGAACTAGGGGAATGGGCTTAGCAACTCACTCTAATATTGTAAAAAAGAAGAAGAAGAGGAAACCTCCTCTTGGATAAATCGGCACGAGAGAGTGAGGATAGAAAAAGCACAAATCAACACTCTCATTCTACCCAAAGCCTCTTTTAGTAATTCCAACTTAATTAAAATGAAGGAATGAGAGGGATAAACATAATGATATCAACTATTCGATGATGCCATGTTGATTGGAGGAGGACATTAGTTGCATGTAGGAAGTAGAAATCTAAGGGGTTGACAACACTACCTTTTAGGTTCCTTCCTAACTTGCTCCCTATTTAAATTCCCTAATCACTAGTGAGATGGATGAAACCTCCATAACATACTTCCCTCTGTATGTAGCCATGCCTCCAAATTTTCATTGTTGCGAATTTAAAAAAATAGGTGAAATTGTTGCATCTATTGGCATCACACGAATACAACGTGTTTCCTCACCAGAATTAGCCTATCATATTCATCTTCCCATTGAGGATGATAACTCTTGATCAATGTACACTATTCTCATGTGTAATGTGCATTTAACTTCATTGGGGGTGGGCACCATATTCCTTGACTCATTTTCCAAGTGAAGTGGCATCGTCCAGTTCACACTCCCCCTACCACATTTTTCACCCCATTTAAATAAAAAATATTAATTAACTTATAAATTTATTATTATTATTAAAATAATTAGATACCCCAAGGGATAGCTTAGTTGGTCGAGTTCTTCTTGGTAAATACCTCACCTATCGGGAGGTCATGGGGTCAAATATCCTCAATGCCCTTGTGGTTAGGCCTTGATAGTTTGGTCGACGGCTAGATCCCTTCAGGTTGATCTACCTGGATTTTTTTGTCGATGTAGCGACCACTCAGTGTCTGTGAACCACCCTAAAAAATATTATTAAAAGAATTAATACATGAGTTAAACACATAATCATTTAAAAACCATCTAACAAGTTTTTTAATCATGGAGATTCATCACCATTTTATCATGGAGGTTTGTGACCTTGATTTATCAATACAACATTGTCCAGAAAACCATAAATCATTTTACAATCAAAATAATTTATATATAATTTATTTTAATGTCATTTTACAACATGTTTTAATTAAATTGAAAAACAAAATTTTTTAACTACCTTTGAATTAAACTTTAGCCATCTATCAGTTACTACTATTTAAAATATTTTGTGGAGAAACCCTATTCCAAAATAAACATATCATTCACAATTTTTTATCTTAAATTTAATAGTTTTAGATTGTGTTGTATATTTTAATTTTTTTTTATATAAATTTTTAGAAATAATTATGAGATTTTAAAAATATAATTGAATAAAAATATTGTTTTAAAAAGAGGAAAAAATATCATAATTTTTATGAACCAAGTTAAATATTTATTAATACACCTGAAAAATATATTTATTAATTAAATTAAAATTAATTTTAATAAAAATTGATTAATAATAATAATAATGATGATGATGATGATGATGATGATGATGATGGTTATTGTCCTAAGACCAATGCAGTCTATCGGACCTTAAGAGAGGAGAAAGAATCTAAGCTTGATTCTTCAAAATATTGTTTCTCTCGTCAAAGAGAAGGGAAATAAGTGCTCCAAGATTGCTATAGGTGGGTTGGCTTAATGGGTCAAGAAGATTGAAAGCGTGGAAAATGGTAGGGAATTGAGAGCGAATGTGAGGAAGAGTCGGGAAGTCTAAAAGGAAGTGCTTTTCATCTTCAACCTACTTATAATCACAAATCTCACAGATTCTATCGTTCCAAGGGGTCCTGGGAACGGACCACCGCCCGGTATCTCTCCGAAGCTCATGGGAATTAGTTCTTATCTTAGCAATGTTCATTTTTTTCTTATTGTTGGAAAACAAAGATAATTATGATTATCGAGGGTGGGGTTGATCACTTCCTTATAGTATCTTAGCTTCCTTTTACCCTCCATCTCCTGATCCACCCACAACTTGTCCTTAAACTTGGAGGTAATAGTATATTTGATATTATCTTTGCTTTTCATACTGAGCTCCTCCTTAATTCGCCAATGGTTGAGCCAGGACTAGGCATCCCTATGCTACCCGCACTTGAGGAGAACGTGAGGGTTTTGACTACAATTAGAAGCAATTTTATGGAGCCTTTTTTATTCCATGTTGTCAAGCTTCTTCTTATACATCAAATATCTAAACATAGCCATAATTTCAATGGGGGACAAACCAGATTCAATGAAGTGGATAGGATAGGGAGTTTTTCCATTGATATTAAGGTTGTAGGTTATGAATTTATTTTGAATTATCTCGATCTTCCTCCATGACTCTCTGGATATACTGAAACCCCGAAATTCACATCCATATAAGACAACAGGGGTAACAATGGTCTCAAAGAGGAACCTCTTTTTACTCTAAATGTAAATATTGACCAACTTACAATTGTTTTCAAGCCCATAATAAGCTTTCCAACCCATAATAATACTTTTCTCGATGCTATAATTCCAGTTGAGATGATGAGGGAAGTCAATGCCCAAATACTTATAAGAAGAAACCTGCTCTAAGAACTAGTTATTATACATGAAACTACCATGGGTGATCTTTTTGGATTTAATTATCATGACTTTAGTCTTGTTGGTATTAACTGTCATACCCATCTTGGAGCAGTAGTCCTGAAGAATTTTTAATTATTTTTCATGGTCATCATGGCTTTTTTCCAAGAAGAATGATATCATCGGCATAGAGGAGAAGAGTAATGAGAACACCAACAAGCTTGGTGTCATTGCACCCTTCCAAACACTCTTCTAGCTTATCGATGTATATGCCAAAAAACGGTAGGTGATAGGGGACACCCTTCCTTAACTCCAATATTACATTTAATGTCTTTAGAACACCCCTCATTGGTTTTAAGCTTGGAAGTGTTGGTCTTATAGAGACGGATCACAACAATCCTCGGCTCAAGAGGGACCATGATCTCTTTAAATCTCTCCCAAATTTTATCTCCAGAAACAATGTTGAAAGATTTCCTAAAGTCCACAAAGAAACAAAAGATATCACCTTTACTATTGTGAAATTCCTCTGCAATGATTCTAAGAATGATCATATGGTCAATAGTCGAGTGATGTCTCCTAAAACCAGCTTGTCCTTTAGCTCTTTTTCCCTGCCTTTCAAGCCAAAGGCTAAGCTTATTCTTGAAAATGAGCTAATAAAGCTTGGCGAGGATATGGTTAACCATAATGGTCCTGTAGTTAGATGGAACACTCTTGTCCCCATTTTTAAATATAGGTACAATAAGGCTTTGTGTCTAGAGTCAAGTGAAGCCATGCATTACAGCTAAATTGAGAAGCTTTTGGAGATCAGGAATGAGGGAGACATATTGCTACCATCCTAATAGCTCACTTGCTAGATGGATATAGCAACACACTCCCTTAAGTGTTTAGTATATGTCATGCAACAAACACCATTTTGCATAATGCTCCATTTTCCGACGATATCAAAAGTTAATTTCTACAAGGATTTTATGTTAATGGGGCCGACAAGGAGTTTGAGCATATATGGAGTAAATGGAATGTGTACTAGGTAGAAAGGGGAGCCTATCAATCTATGCTCTCACACCACAGAAACCTTCAATTGGTAGTAGAAGGAAGAAATTTGGTTTCAAATCATAATCGTGTGATTGAGAAATCATTATTTGGCAAGGTACAAGGTGTGGCTCTACTGTATCTTCTTAGGAATGGAGGCAATCCAAAACCCTAGAGCCAGAGGTTTCTTCTTCTCTAACATCCATGATGTGAAGGTTGGCATTCTCTTTCTTCTCATCAATTATTTAGGGTGAGAGTTAGCTAAAATTTGGGTCCCTTTCTCGAGGATACGAAGAAAGAGTCAACAAATACAAGTTGTTTCCCTCACCCTCCTTCTGGATTATTCAAAATCCATGGTTTGTGGGTGGTTTCATGGTAGATGAGTAGTGTTGGAGGTGCAATTTCCATCCCAGCCCTGGGTTCTCAAGTTAAAGTTTATTTCTTCCCTCCTTGTCAAGTCAACTACAAGCAAGAGTAGTCTGAGGTGGCATCAGCATGCAATTTTTCTTATCAACTTGTAGTTTGAATAGTTCATCTATTGACAAATTAGTCTCCTCTGCTGCCCTCTCGGTACCAACTCAACCAATCTGTCCTCTACTCTACTCGGGGTTCTTTAGGATTCTCGATTGGCTAGCATCGTTGCACTAAGCAGGGCCCTCAATGACCCATCAATGTCGAGAGACCTAGCCCCCTGCAGTCTCATTATTCTCTTTGAGAAATGACCATGAGTCGATTATAGGTTAAAGTGACAACTTGTTGGAAGTGTTGACCTTCTTTTTCAGTTGAAATTTTTCATGCCCCAACGTAGAGCAAGTGTACATTGAGGTGCGATATGTTACCATGAACGTGGGAGTTCAAGGGCACAGATGTAGGTTGAGGGTTTGACATCCAGATATGGGGAGCTCATTCCTCGACAAGCTCAGGAGGAAGTTTCCCACACAATGCGTGAACTAGTTGATGAAAGGTGCACTCTTATTGATATAGGGGTTTTGGCAAAGATGGAAGACTAGGTTCGAAATGCATGACATACAAGAGGCCGCTACAACTAGTACATGTAGACTATTGATATTTATTGACACTTGAAATTTCATGAGGAAAGAGTTTTAGTTTATAAAAATGAAACCAAGGAAGACATCCTAGAAGTAGAGAGACATGATATTCGTGATATCAATGGATCAAATACTCATATCTCTAGAGAAGCAAGTGGAATGCTATCTCTAGAGAAGAAAATGGGCATTCCACTTGCTCTCCATACACCAACAAGAATCCCATACTACAGCAGTCATGGACTCTAATATATCTAATTAAATGTCTTGCAGTTATCATGTTTTTGCTATTTAGATGTTTATGTTGTGTAGTTTTTTCTGCTCAAAAATAGTTGTAGAGATCAAATTGTTAGTTACAGTATTTTTGTTTCATGATTCTCACCACGACTCTTTCTTCTGGAATCAATACAAAAATTATTTTTTTTGTTTTTGGTATATTTTTTCCAAACCAACAGATAAATATATATCTCTAGTTAGAAGAAATAAAAAATATTTATAAAAAATATTTATGAGGTGAAGTTATAATTAAGGTCATTATTCAACAATTCTTGCAAACGTAAAGTGTCCGCCGATGAATCCTGTAAGATCACTGTTAAATTCTGTAAAATTAAATTCACAAAACGTAACGCGACCTACGATGAATCTTCCATGATCGTGGATAAATTCTGTAAAATAAAATTCTCAAATATATAATTAAAATGAAAAATAAAACAACGCTCTCACTACAACATAAAGGGGGGTTTTAAGACAATTTTTGGGTAAATTGTCTTAATTTGAGACAAAAGAAAACTTGTGTATTGTCTTAAATATTGTCTTTAAGCGGGTGTCTCAAATTAAATTGTCTTAAAATATTGTCTCTATAAAGACAATATATAGCACAAGCATTTTTGTCTCTACAGAGACAATTTCATTTTTGTCTCTCCAGAGACAATAGTTGCACTACAACACAAAGGGGGTTTTTAAGACAATTTTTGGGTAAATTGTCTTAACTTGAGACAATTTCATTTTTGTCTCTCCAAAGACAATAGTTGGAATTAAAGACATATTGTCTTTATGGAGACAATGTCTTTAATCCTATCTATTGTCTTTCTAGAGACAATATAAAACAATGAGTCCAGAAAAATATCTCACCATTAAAACAAATCAATATAAAAATATTTAATTAAAAAAATCAACAATATCATTGAATAATTCATGGTAGGGTGCAGTGGAATCGAACCACCAACCTCCTGCATCGCAGGTGCTCTTCCAATGAGCTAGCACCATTTAAAAAATTATGTGAGGAGTTATGACAGACCTTGAAATTGTATAATAAGCATTGATTTTTAAAAAATGTTCAACACATAATTCGAGAAAAACAAAAACAAAGCATTCTCAGAAGTGAAAAACACTAACAGCAAGCCCAAATAATCTCAATACAAAACCACAAGTATAGACACAGAAGGCAACGAAGCCAACCAAATTCCAATGAATTATAATAAAGGTGATTGGGATTATATGACAAACCCAAGTCAAATGTTCCAAGACAAGCTTGTGATCATATGATTCTTCTAGAAATCGTGTTTTCTCTACAACAGTTGCCAGCTGATCATGTGTCATACCAATTGACTCCTTTCCTCTTTTCTGCATAACTGAATAAGGTGGTTATCTAACAACAATTGTAGAGTAATGTTTGAATCCTCATGAATGTCATGAACTCACAATAAAATGAAAACAAGTCTAGATTCATAACTTTATAACTTTCTCTATGTCCATGAATATTTGATTGTAATACCACAAGTAGGATCAAAATGTTACAAGTTCTGCACACCAACCAGAGAAATGCTCTCTCTGGGTGCTGCAAGTTTCATATGTCAACAGGATGCTAGAAGTCATGATGAACATATCCAAGACTTGATGTAAACAGAGATTGTAGATATGTTTAGTTGTTCTGTAGACAAATGACAAAAGCAAGTATGATAAAGCAAAGGGAAATGATAATAAAATGTTTAGTTTTCTTCCATTATCTATACCTTAAACTGCTGAGGAAGTCAATTACAACATTATACCCTAAGTGACACAAAAGATCAAATGAATTGATCGATGCTTATAACCAACATTGTGAGATTATACCAGCTAGACACGCACTTTTAAAATATGTTGTTTGAATAAAAAAATGCTGTTCAAACTTCAAATAAAAAACTAGCAGATGATTGCTTCACAAAGATTAAAGGTTGTTCTGTGGGAGTCACAATCTGGAGGTGGACAAAGCTTCATGAATCAAATCTTTTCTTAAGATTTTTCCAGTGGGGGACTTGGGAATTGAATTGACAAACGCTACTCGACGTATCCTCTTGTATGGAGAACCCTGCACACAAAAGATATTTTCTCTTGGAAATTAGCAGATCTCCAACAAAAGAAACCAAAGTTTTAGGTTGAGAGCAGGCAAGTTCACAAACTAAATATCCGTGTGTTTCATTTACCTGATTTGCAACAATTTTTTTTACATCTTCTTCGGAGAGGTTGATGTCAGATTTCCTCACAATAAATGCCATTGGTATTTCACCTGCTTCATCATCAGGATACCTACCATACAAACCCAAAAGACAGAGAGTTGCATGCTTCAATAAGTAACATGTATGCAATTATCATTGGATCAATGCGTAAAGGAATAGGGGCATCAACTAATGTAGCAGAAAAACTATGTTATATAAGCTAGATAAAACTTCAAAAATATCCAACTGTGTGTAAGAGCCTTACAACTATATGTAATTTTTAAGACTTGTAAGCACCTTCAAACATACCATTCCATTGTCATCAACTGCTCTCATGCTAGACTTCCTTGGAGAGGAGCACTTTCTGGTGAACATCCTTGAATCATTCTTCTATAACCTTCAAGAGGCTAGATAGTCCATCTACTCTTAGCCATGCTTTAGCGTCATCAGATTATCATCAATCAAGTCTATTCTTTCACTAAATCAAATCATTTGCAAGTTCCTTCAACCTTTCAAGCATGTTCTAAATGTGAACAAGAACAAGAAAAGCAGAGGTATCAGCATATCCATAGAGAGACTCAAGGAGAGTAAAGCATTAAAACAAGATTAAGCAAAGGTCTAAGACAGTGCCAGAGAGGCCTCATACAATCAAACATACCCAATAAGTACTAGGGAGTAGGCTCAACCAAATCAACTTCAAGTAAGATCATCAAGGGAAGAGGAACCAAGGAGCTCCTCAAAAGGGTAAGCCAGTCATGAGACATCCCTCAAACCTTTTCGCCATATTCTCAAGCCAGGAGGGCATCAAAAGCATCAAGGTGGGGCAGAGACAATACGACGGCATCACATAAGAGGGTAGAAAGCCATCAAAGGAAGAATGGAGGCATCAGGGGAGAGCCTAGGGTTCAATAGGCATCAATATGAAAGGATCAAAACACCTTCCATCAGAGAAACTCATGGGAGCCCAGGATTAAAGGCTTGGGGCCTAGAATCACTTACAGATGAACATGAACAACCTGTGTCAGGCCACCATGATGACCAGCAGCCAGAATATGCCAATCATATTGACATAACCACTCCTTCCTTTAGGATCTTCCAATGTCCTTGAAGCCAACTCTTTATGAAACCTTCATCCATGACATTCTCAACTCTTTTCCAAGAATCATATCTACCCATGCTAGGTATGATGTTTCATTATCCAGGAGGAACACACAACAACTTTTAGATCCACCAGATGTTTTCCTTTTTTTATTCCAGAAATCAAATATCAAGCTAGGAAGGATCCTTCCATCCTTTCTCTTCGAGGACAACCCTGTACAAGGAGATCTCTTAATCTGATCATGGAGACACCAACTGTAGCCTGTAGACTCTGTAATACTTCTGTTATCATTCCTAGAACATGCCTAAGCATCAGATAAATAAGAGGTAGCAAACACCCATGTAAAGGGTCAAGCATTCCTTCAGGTGAAGACATCCCTTCCACATTCTCTGGCAAGAGCAGCCAAACATAGAAGTGATAAGAATGTCAACATTAAATTACTTCATCATTCCTTCATGGAACCAGAGCTAGTATCAAAGCAGTAGCAGCATCCACAGTCAGTGGAAGATGAGCCTCAACCACACCATACTTAAGTTCCAGTATGAGTTCTTTTGTGATGCACTGTGTTACTCCTTTCATTCTCGATTCCATCAAAGTAGAGTCCTTTTCATTTGCATCCTCTCCATGTGTCATATCATCAGCATCAGAGCTCATCATAAGCAGTATAAAGGATCAACTATATGAAAGGGAAAATCCATAAGTAGAGAGCAAGCAAGACTACAACACCAGGAAGGAAATAATACTCAAAAGCCATCTGAAAGGAATCAGAGCAAAGCATAAGGATACTAAATCAGAGTAACCAAACCATCAAGAGAAATCAGAGAATCTAATATCACAAGCAAATCAGGAGTATTAGCAATCTTCCCAAAACTTCACAGGAGCAAGCAAATAAACCAAGATAATACCAAAGCATCAAATGAAGAAAGCAAGAAAGGCATAAAGACCCTGAAAGGACTATACAAGACACAAGATCATTAGATTCCCCATCAAACTAGAAAAGAGATATACAGTAGGACCAAAAGTAGTCAAGTAGGCAGAAATATCTCATTTTCATGGGGGGGCCTTGTTTTCCTATTAGGGAAAAATCATAGGGGTGGTTTTTGTGGGCACAACAAATGGTGGTTTTTGTGGTTATAGACTGAGGAAATTCCTGTAATTGATTCATCATTAACATAAGATAAGCTTATTATGGTACAAATGTAAGGATCAACTCAGAAATTCCTGTAATTGATTGATTGCACATCTCATAAATCCTGGATAGACTGAGGAAATTCAATGCCAAATTAACACTGCTGTAAAAGAAGAAATTCATCTTGACTAGCAACCATGATTTCAATCTTGCAGATGACTTGGAGCTAAGAGATTGAGGCTTCTATTGAAAATTGAGATACATAGACAGAGGTTTCAGTATTAGGGTTGGGTCCTCGGAATATAAACCCATGTCATGATCCATATGACTCCACAATAATGTAATGTCCTAGGGTAATTTTAGCCCTTAGGATTCTATGTTTATCAGGGTTACAATAATTCAACAAGATTATACCACAGCAATGTTCATTTTTTCAATAGTAGACATCATTGAAATAGCAAAAATATTTCCACCGTAATAAAGATATCTAACAGCAATATGATTCCCAACTAAGTTAGGGATGACTGCCCAAAAAAACAGTAGATTCTTCCCAACAATTATCACAATATAATTTTTATTTTCAAGATCAATACTCAGCAATTCAACTACTTATCCAATCCTAGATTCAACAGAATAGCAGATAACAGAATAGACAAACCTAGATTCAACACATCAAACATTGGTTTCCTTTTCCTTTAGTCCTAGCCAAATCTGAAAGCATAATAATTGCGTTCAGAGTTAATCTACGTTTGTTTCATCATTAACATAAGATAAGCTTATTATGGTACAAATGTAACCATCAACTCAGAAATTTCTCTAATTGATTTATTGCACATCTCATAAATCCTGGATAGAATGAGGAAATTCAATACCAAACACTGTTGTAAAAGAAGAAATTCATCTTAACTAGCAACCATGATTTCAGTATTGCAGATGACTTGGAGCTAAGAGATTGAGGCTTCTGTTGAAAATTGAGATACATAGACAGAGGTTTCAGTATTAGGGTTGGGTCCTCGGAATATAAACCCATATCATGATCCATATGACTCCACAATAATGTAATGTCCTAGGGTAATTTTAGCCCTTAGGATTCTATGTTTATCAGGGTTACAATAATTCAACAAGATTATACAACAACAATGTTCATTTTTTCAACAGTAGACATCATTGAAATAGCAAAAATATTTCCACCGTAATAAAGATATCTAACAGCAATATGATTCCCAACTAAGTTAGGGATGACTGCCCAACAAAACAGTAGATTCTTCCCAACAATTATCACAATATATTTTTTATTTTCAAGATCAATACTCAGCAATTCAACTACTTATCCAATCCTAGATTCAACAGAATAGCAGATAACAGAATAGACAAACCTAGATTCAACACATCAAATAGTGGTTTCCTTTTCCTTTAGTCCTCGCCAAATCTGAAAGCATAATAATTGAGTTCAGAGTTAATCTACGTTTGTTTCACCATTAACATAAGATAAGCTTATTATGGTACAAATGTAACCATCAACTCAGAAATTTCTCTAATTGATTTATTGCACATCTCATAAATCCTGGATTGAATGAGGAAATTCAATAGTATGAAGGACTTAAGAGTAAGGAGATACAGTTTTAACTTCCATATTCTAATGTGTCTGAAAGAACCTATGGGTGCAAGAATTATGGGTTTAATTAGTTTTATGCAAATCTGGAAATTAAAATGGAAAACTGAAGTATATAACCAAATTTAAAACATTTCATAATAATTCAATTAAAATCATACAATTGAGCAGAATATTCAAACAATTCATCTAGTTTAATCTCGCCAAGAAATGCAGGTTTCTAAGGGCACTAACGGAGTCTTTAGTCCACAAGTGAGAGATCAAATGTAGATGTTTTGTTAAGGTAAATCTCAGATCTATTACACAGCCAACAAGCGACAAAAGGATGGATGCAAATTTACATGGAAATTATGATTTGTTTGTGTCTTTCCAGAATTATATTACAGCAAATAAAGAGTTTTTTTTTTTTTTTGACGAGGTTGGAAGTGAAGATCAGTTTCTGTATGTAATTAGGCGATGGAGTCTTAAAAGGCAAGGTTTTGTAGTGTTAATTTCACTTGTTCCAGGGTTATTAGCTGTTGTATAAAGCATGCTACAACCACTAGTTAACTGCTGTGATGTGAATTCCAGTACTCTCTATTTAGTAGAATTCACTGTACTGAAGAAGATTTGCATCAACTTTCAAGCTCTTGGGAGAAAATGTCTAACTGAAAATTATTGAATAAGGAGAAATTTCTGGTCAAAAAAGTCGACTTTAAAGACACAATAACCCATCAACGGAAATCTCATGAGTCATAATCAAGAATGACTATACCTGTATCATGCTCTCCACAATAAGCTTGAAGTATAAGAGGTTCTTTCCTTTGTATTCAGCAATATGAGATCAATTGTATCAAACTCGGGCAAACATTTATGTAAAGTATTGTTTGAAGGGCATAAAGACTAGTGATGAAGAACAAAATGTGGCAGTTGTAATGTGTTAAAATTTAAAGAACTCAAATGATTTGTCAAAATCCTTTTAGCAAATAAAGGTCAAACGGTGGTGAGCATTTTGCAATGCATAAGAAGAAGATAAATGTGAAAACAAAGACAGCAAAATGGATGTTTAGAATATTAGAGGTCAACTTATTTAAAGAAATGAGGACAAATTTTCATAAGGAAAAAGGTTTTAACCATAGGATAAAGGTCACTCATGGATGGTGGTCACTGGTGTATGACTCGTTATAGAAGTTGCCTTCTGTATTATAAGGGCCAATGTTATCATTTAATAGCAACTGCCATTCATTTTCTGTATAGTTGCCCTCCATTTATTATGGAGCAACTTCCAGTATTGAACAGAAACTGCCATGATTTTATGATGGTCATATTACATCCATTAAAGTCTAGATGAACTATGGGGATTGATCTATATAAAATGAGGCTAATATTTTGCCTCTGCTCTTAAGTTATTCATTTTGAAAATGTTACTTATGGTAACTTATAGCCGTCCTTTCTCTCAATGGCTGCATTATGAGGGACATTTCTACGCTGTTAAATCAGCCAGGACTTGTACCGGGTCCCATTCGCTCCCACTTTGTGGTGTGGGGAGGTCTTTGAACGTTTGGGTATCAGCGTTATACAATTTTGATCACCTCCCACCTTGCTACTATACATTTTCATAATTGCAACCATTTCGACCATAATTCCCTTTTCCTTTTATGCATATACTCATTGTAATTTAAGGTATTGGGTAGATTTACATATTGATATCATACTACTTGTACTTCCTCATCATCACATCTTGTTGTAGCAAACATGGTTTTTGGGCCAAAGGAATCTCCATTTTTCTAGGTAGATCTCAGATGAAGCATTATCTTATCGTAGTGATTATTTTGCTTGATATAATAAATTCAACAACTGCAGTGGTTGTCATCCAGTCTCATTAATTTATCAATTACTGCATAATGACGTTTTAAATGCTATTGTAACAAAATTACAAGAACATACAGTTTCAGTAATTCTAAAACTATCATGCAATGACAAATTTGAACGCTGTTGTTGCAGGATTATTCATTGTACATAGATTCTATACCTTTGGAAAATGGGAAAAGGAGTCCTCCATTGCATCTCGGCAAAAAAGGAGAAACTGTGACTTTCCACATATTTGTCAGGACAATCAATCATGACCCATCCACATACACACTCTCTGTTACCAGGGGTAAATCCTTGTCCATGGCTTTCTAAACAAACCAGTTTAATATTGTTGTTTGATTGCAAATTAGTTGTAAGTTAATACCAAACACTGTTGTAAAAGAAGAAATTCATCTTAACTAGCAACCATGATTTCAGTCTTGCAGATGACTTGGAGCTAAGAGATTGAGGCTTCTGTTGAAAATTGAGATACATAGACAGAGGTTTCAGTATTAGGGTTGGGTCCTCGGAATATAAACCCATGTCATGATCCATATGACTCCACAATAATGTAACGTCCTAGGGTAATTTTGGCCCTTAGGATTCTATGTTTATCAGGGTTACAATAATTCAACAAGATTATACCACAGCAATGTTCATTTTTTCAACAGTAGACATCATTGAAATAGCAAAAATATTTCCACCGTAATAAAGATATCTAACAGCAATATGATTCCCAACTAAGTTAGGGATGACTGCCCAACAAAATAGTAGATTCTTCCCAACAATTATCACAATATGTTTTATTTTCAAGATCAATACTCGGCAATTCAACTACTTTTATCCAATCCTAGATTCAACGGAATAACGAGATAGTGAGAATAGACAAACCTAGATTCAACACATCAAACGAGTGGTTTCCTTTTCCTTTAGTCCTAGCCAAATGCGAAAGCATAATAATTGAGTTACGAGTTGATCTCACATTTCTATTTCATCATTGTATAAGATAATCTTATTATGGTACAAATGTAACCATCAACTCAGAAATTTCTCTAATTGATTAATTGCACATCTCATAAATCCTGGATAGAATGAGGAAATTCAATACCAAACACTGTTGTAAAAGAATAAATTCATCTTAACTAGCAACCATGATTTCAGTCTTGCAGATGACTTGGAGCTAAGAGATTGAGGCTTCTGTTGAAAATTGAGATACATAGACAGAGGTTTCAGTATTAGGGTTGGGTCCTCGGAATATAAACCCATGTCATGATCCATATGACTCCACAATAATGTAATGTCCTACAGTAATTTTAGCCATTAGGATTCTATGTTTATCAGGGTTATAATAATTCAACAAGATTATACAACAGCAGTGTTCATTTTCTCAACAGTAGACATCATTGAAATAGCAAAAAAATTTCCATCGTAATAAGGATATCTAACAGAAATATGATTCCCAACTAAGTTAGGGATGACTGCCCAACCAAACAGTAGATTCTTCCAAACAATTATCACAATATAATTTTGATTTTTAAGATCAATACTCAGCAATTCAACTACTTATCCAATCCTACTATGACTACACAACCATCGTCACAGTTTTATCAGGCCCGACAAGGCTCGCTTGCTATATTCCATCATCAAGGTCAGTTTCACACAATTCGTTCTTGGTTCCATTGCATTCAGATGGCTCTCATAAAACGAGGTTATTATCAAGCCCATTTTAATTAAATACGCTAAATGTGCTATTTGGGGCAGATTATTTGAAGAAACACCTTAGTGTAAAATCGCGTTGGAACCGGGAAGAAGAGATCTATAGGATGGGATGATGAAAAGTGACTTTTAGTGGCGGAGGAATCATAAAGGCAGATTAATTATTTTCTGGAATAAAAAGCAATGTTCCACCAAGTCCCCTGGAGGTGGGAGCGAGGGGGCGAGGGAGCGCGGGGGCAGCCTATGCAAAAGCTCCCTACCAATTTTCAAGAAACGTGGGGGGACGTCGGGGTCATAAAAATTGTAAAATTTAATATTTATAATGTAACTGTATTTTTGCAAGGAATGTATATACAATCATCATACACTTACATCATGAAAGATAAATCATAAATGATAAAATTATATCGATGAATGATGAATCATATAAGTGAAACAAATTTAAAAGTTAAAAGTTAAAACATACATCATACACTCATACATGTAAGTTTGTAAGTTTGTAACTATATATCATTAATGTAACTACTAATAATGTACTATGAAAATAAAGTTTAAGATTTCATATGACATATTATATCAAGATTCAAAATAAAGTTTAAACTGAAGTTTACAACTCAAGTCTGAAACATAAAACTTAAAAGCAAATAAGTCATCTCTGAAACATAAAACATAAAACATAACATATGAATATCAAATGATATCATCATAATGATAAATGAGCATAAATGCTCATGGTAATGCCCCACTAGTCTCTGTATCCATCTTCTGCACGAATTTATCAGGATCAAACATGTCACCATCTGAATCAGAATCACTTGGATTCTCAAACATGTTAAGTGGCACACCAACTTTTAACACGAAACCATAAACTAAAAGGGGCGAGAGGGGAGCGTGAGGGGGCGTGAAGGGGGGTGTCCGGGGGCGTGAGGGGGCCTGAGGGAAACGTCCCCTAGAAGTCCCCAAGACCCTGAAGCGCCAGGGAGCGAGGAATCTAGACCCCTAGGTGGGGGGGCGAGACCCCGTGTAACACTGATAAAAAGTGACTTAATTAAAATAAAATAAAAAAGGGAGAAGCTTCTAGAATGGAAATAAAAATATAAAATTAAAGTGCTTGTAGAAAGTTGAAGAGAGATCCATCAAGTCTTTAAAAGAGGGGAGAACAAGTCATTGAGATATCTTGGATTTGGAATATTTTCTTTTGGGAAGTTTGAGAACTTGGTTTCATGTTCAGAGAGCCCTAGGACAAAAGCCCTTGGGTTTCTTGTGTTGGAAAATCAAGGTATATAATATATTATTATTGATTCTCCTTACTTGATAATTACTTGTGATGTTTGTGGGTATTTTATTATTTTGTTTTACTTCTTCATCAAGAAATTATAAAAAACATGAAGATCACAAAACACAAGGAACACAAGATAAAGGCTCAACGCCAAGGCAAAACCCCACAACTGGGGAAAACCCGAACAATCCTCTTCTTATAGAATCATATCAAAATGAGACCTTCAAAACCCAAAGACCAAGTCTAAGACCTCCTCAAGCCCCAAGTCAACCCTCCAAATGATCTCCTCCAAACAAGACAAAATCTACTAAATTCAGAGCATGTGAAACTCTTCACAAACTACTTCAATCAAAGTCTCAGTCCTGCAACTTTAGGTTTGCAATTCAGCCTCGAATTGTCAGCCCCTACAACTTGCTCAAAATACCCTAACTTCTCGCACGTGTGAGAGAGATGATTCGATTTCCATTTCTTCTTCCTTCTCTCTTGAATTGTCCTTCTCTCCTTGACTTTTTTTCTTCGAAAATCTTCTTATCTTACTGCAGATCGAACTTGTGCAAGTGCTCCAAATGAGTCAATGTCTCATGCTATATATACACTCTTCAAGAGGTCGAATAGAGCTCTTCTAGGAGACTTCATCTTGGTAGGGCCGACTTTGTCTTGGGAGTCCAAATAATGTTTCTTTCTTAATACAAATTTTCCCAAAAGGGTCTTTTACATATGACAATAATTCTTTTGATTCATGACAAATATTTCTTGAAAAAATCTAGGAGCATGAAATGCATGCTTGACCTAGATGACCATTAAATGGAGCATGAAACTCATGGTTGAAAAACAATATTTTCTTTCTTCTTTTTCTTGATACATAAAATATACATAATGACATAAGTAAAATACAATTATGAAGACCGAAACTAGTTACTTTTCCAACACCTTGGTGTGTTGGACAAAACCCCAACTCACTATTGTGTAGATTTCATTCATAAAGCTCGTAGAGCTTCATCAACATCAATTGGTGAGCATATCTGAAGCAAATATGTGGGTTGGAAGTGGGGATAAACCAGATCTCCAATTTGGGCTTCATTTCCAATGATGTAATGGAAGATCAAGAGTTATTGTCAGCCATTTGTTGGTATTTGTAACAGATTCTAGAAACCCTATTTATTGCAAATTTGATTAATTTGTTGGCAATATCCACCTTGTAAAATTCTACACATTTTGTGGTGTTTTTGGATGTAATTCATGGAATAATTTTGTCGAAGTAAAATACCAAATTCCTACTGGCTAGTGTTATCCTCTCCTTGTGCCTACAATCGCACTGTAGCTCGGGGAGCCAAAGGGAAGAAGAGTACCTTGTGTTGGTAGGGTGGACAACCAAGTGGACCAGCAAGTTTAGTTAAGCACGGTGGGAATTGCAAAAAAAAATCACTGCAACCACAAACTTCCTGCAACTGCAAACTCCTCATAATGCTTGCAGATACAGAGCCTGTAATGGTTATTCATTAAAATTCTGTTTGCACTTGCAGTGCTCTAATCTCAAATGATAGATATAATTTCATCAGTGATGACAATGGATAGAAGGGCTTAGAAAAGCTCCAAAAAAATCATTGCTTTGTCTGATCACAAGCCTCAACCACTCAAACCTTGCATCTAACATCATATTTTTCCGAAATCCACCTCCAATGCATTTGGCTTCTTGAAAAATGTGAAAGTGTTTTTTCAGGAGATGATTGAGAGCTTCTGAGATGTTTGGTGAGGAAATATTATATGTGTATTTGTGCAAATGCACCATTTTGCTATTTCCTGAAATTTTTAATGCCATTTTGAAATGCATTCATAACATTTCTCAAATGCATACAAAATACAGAGTTATGTTCATTAATATCAATATTTCAGCAATTGTGTATCATTTATATAATTACTTGTGCTGCTTTATTCAATTCTCATACAGTCTTGTATCACAATTGACATGTTACCACATATGTTCCTCAACTATGTCCTGTATGTGCAGTCTCAAGTGTCCATGTGACTTTATCCATTAATTTCTAGAGATGTTTATCGATTCAGAACCTAAAAAGGTACTTTAGTTGAATTTGTAAGTACGTATGTTCATCCCAATTATTATGATGTATTTCATAATCCATCTTTTACACTAGTGGTATTGGTATCAGTCAACCATCTGAGAGATTCGCTAAATCTATAGGAAAAATATTTAAATTCTCCATTGTAGCTGCTTACTGGTACTGCGTTGATACAAAGCAAGGTTGTGAATAGATTTGAGATGAGCCGTTTATGTATTTACACTTTCTTACATCTGTAGATGCTTCTATTTTTAGGAAAGCACAAGGTGTGGATTCTGCACTAGGACAGCAATCCTCGTTCTCTCGTAGTCGCTACTATACACTTAGTTCTTAATATATATTGTTAACTGTAAATGTTTATTGTCCCCGCTTGAATTTAAAGTGATACATGTATATGATTCTGAAGCATATTTTGTATTAATGTTAAGCTAGATTTAGTTTCCCTGGAGGCTGGGACTAAACATTTAGGTAGAAGGTGGGCCTATTTGGCCAAACACTCATAAAACAATATTATTGTGAAATTTTGTTCCCTTGTAAGGAAATACAAATTCATCATACCTGTTTTCTTTTCCCCATGAACAATTAACAGGAGAAAGCATCAGAATGGTTTCGTTAACATGCAATGATTACCACCACAAGCTATCCAAATCCACTGTAGTTGGCTAACGAAGGACCAGCTTCATTGGTTAGCTGAGATGATGACAGGCTGCCCACTGACATTGATTTCATATCGCTAAGTTTCAAGTTATAACACTAAAGAAACTAGTGTTCTCCCCCATTGAGGGCAACTGACCTTTGCCATTCTCCTCTGCACTCCAAGATCAGTCAACAATGCGCAATTAGCCTTTCCGCCATTCTCCTCTGCACTCCAAGATCAGTCAATTTTGTTGACTGATGCACAATTAGCCCTTCTTTTGTCTTATGCATAATAGGCTATGAAAACAAAGACGTCGATTACGTTCTACTTTTCAATATATTCTTGATGCCAAATTGGCTCCTTGTTATCCTAGAGGAGAGGAATCCACTGTCGATCTTGACAAGTGTCCGATTTGTTTTCTTTACTATCGAAGCCTTAATAGGTCAAGATGTTGCCTGAAAGGCATTTGTATAGAATGTTTTTTGCAGACGAAGCCCCCAAATTGTAATCGCCCCTACACAATGTCCCTTTTGCAAAACTTCAAACTATGTTGTGGAGTATAGAGGTGCTAAAACAAAAGAGGAGAAAGCCATTGAACAAGCTGAAGAGCAAAAATTGGTTGAAGAAAAAATAAGGATGCAACAACAAGAGCTTCAAGCAGAGGAGCAGAGAATGCATAGAAGACAAGAGGCTATGCATGTTGGACTAACACTACCTTCCGAAGAAGTTGACAGACAGGATCTTCCTGTTTGCAATGCAATATCAGATACTAATGGGGTCAATGCCACTCATGGTTCCTCATCAAATCTAAATGGGATTCATTCAACTCATGGTTCATCTGGGGTTGCTGATACAAGGTCCAAACCTTTGCCTGGTCGATACAACAGGGACGATGAATTTGACTTGGACCAAGAGGGCATAATGGTTATGGAAGCTATTTGGCTCTCTATCCAAGAGCATGTTGCACATAGAATCTCGGGACCCTCTTCTTTCTCCTTGGAAAACATTCTTTCTTCTAGACCTGGTCAAACATCTAGGTTGAGGGATAGTTCTGAGTCTACTATGTCACATCCAACATCAATTGATTCAAGAGAAGTTGTGCCAAGTAGCTCTGTGACAGGGCGCCTTGCTTGTGCAATTGCAACATTAGCTGAAAGACAAGTACTAAATAGTGATTAAACATCTGCAAGGCAAAGCTCTCAAAATCATCAAAGTTGCAGAGACCCTGCTGGAAGTGGTGGAATAGAGGGACAGGAGGTTATATATCATAACCCAAACAGTGAGCAAGAATTATCAGTCTCTGACATACAGGAAAGAGGGCATGGAAACCGAGAGACAAAAGAGCAGCAACAACAGTTATGCACAGAAGAGGATAAAAATAGTGTGGATATAGGAGGTGGTGACAGAGATGAGGCCCGTGCACCAGACAGTTGGATATAGGTTTCACCTGAAAGCGGACGTGTGTTTTCTCCATGTATAAGAGAAGGAATTCAAGGCTCAATGTCTGATTGGGTACTTGATCATAGTTCTGAAGTAGTTGAAGTTGGGACTAGTTTTTCAAGTAGTGTACCCTCAGCTTCAGACTTACCTTGGTAAGCACCTGAAGTTCCTCACAATACTGAAAATTATGCTGATCCACCTTCCTTTAATGCACAGCCTTATGGGGTCCCCGAGAGTTTTGAAGAACAAATGATGCTAGCATTGGCCATTTCACTTGCTGAGGCCCAAGCACGCTCATGAATTTATGGAATCCTCTGTTATACGGATAGAACACATTTTGTGATTACAAGCAGATGTCTTTCTATTACTTTCAACCTTCCCACCATGTTAGCATCATGTACATGTCTGGCAAATACTAACTTGTCATTGACAGGACAGCTTGTTAGGGTGTCCTGTCAATGGCCAGCCAGTTAGAAATTGTTTTTGAGTTGGGGTTATCCATACATTCTGAAGGTTTTTGTTTAAAGGTCACAATTATGTAATCAATTATATGATCAAGGAACTACACTGGAAGATAAACTGTATTAATGGTGCAACTAGACAAAGTGAATGTTCCGTGTGCCTTATTCTGTATGGAGTCTGTGCTGCAGACACCTATACATGAAAATTTTACGTGGTCTTTAACAACTGCAAAGGAAAATTGGATATAATCTTCTTTGCAGATTGTTATGGTTTAGATATTGTATATGGGGTCTGGTTCTAAATTTTTTATTGTTAAGGATGAAATCATGAATAGATTATCGATCAGAAGTTGGAAGCTTGCATATTCAAGCAAGTAATTTTTTTTTTTCGTCGTAAAAACAGTTTTCAACAAATCGATATTTTCCTTCGTCTCCTTGTTTATCATATATTCGCTCAGTTAATTTGTTAGAACGGGCTTGATGCCTCTTACTTCCAGGTATTTATGAAGGGCCTTCTATAAACTCTCATCCAAATCGCTACAACCCAATAAACATAAGATCCAATCCAATCAATAAGATCCAATCTATAAACCGAACCTGTATATATTTAAAACCCTCAAAAGCCTAAAGTTCCAAAGCTCTAAACCCCAGAAGCCTGAAAATTCAAACCCCTCGAGCCCTGTAGGATCCCAGAAAACTTGAAAATCCAAACCACTAAACCCAGAGAAATTTGATAGCCTGCCCCTAAAGACCCTTTAACCCTGAGAAGACTAGAATGACAGAAAAAAATTAAAAACAGAAAGACAAATAAGGCATCATGATACTCACTTGAAGTAAGGTCCATCATCCGGAATTCGATCTCCTTCATCTGCTGTATTTTTCTGTGGGTGTTTGAAGGCCATTGCATCGATTGAAACCTCTTTGGCAGACCCAGTGCAAATAAACTCTAGGAAAAGACCTTCTCCTCTAGAAATAGTGACTGTTAGATAAACATGGGGTTCAACAGAAGCGATATCACTGTCGCTATCTTCTTTCTCCTCCTCCTCGTCATCCATGTCCCCTGGCATAACTTCAACTTTTATATCCTCGTTACCATGTTTCTTCCGCAAAATAACAGCCTGATTGCCCAGCATATCTTCGATATCCCAAGGAATGGTGCCCGGGGTTTTAGGATCCTGTAAACACATTCAATACAAAGGAATCATGACTATATGCAACTCTTCAGAGAAATATCATAAGCTCTTAGGGATTTTTATTTTACTTTACCTCGGTGGGAGGGTCTGATTCAAGCGCACAGTGAATCTCGTCTTCGAGCAATTCCACTAGGTTTTCGTTCGATTTCGTATAGACTGCAACTGAAATAGCCGCCCGGCTGGAAACCCATGGTGTTCCCTTGATTGCTTCTTTCCTGCAACAGCATTGAAATGCAGACACAGTGGCCGAAATGATGAGCCTGATGCTTTAAGCCTATGAAAGCCTTTGGTGCTACAGAAAAGGCTACCCTGCGGGCAAAGCAGGCGATGCGAGAGTTATGGGCAGTTACGAATCTGGTTCTCTTGAGGCCACATTTATAAACCTGAAACCCTGCTCTATGCCACAGACAAAAACGCTGAAGTCCATCCTGGAAACCCTACTCTGTGCCACAGGAAAAACGGTGGCAATCCAACCTAGAAACGCTACTCTGAGCCACAGGCAAAACAGTCGAAATCCTGGTTGAGCGATACCTGAAACAATGAGTATTATTCGTTGGCAGTCTCTGGTCCCAGACTAACGAATTTGGGGATCGATAGATGGGTCAAGTAGAGGCGGTCCTATTGTTGGGCGGTGAAAAAATCATATTATCACTTTAAAAGAAAAATAAAATAACCCAACCCAAACACAACGTTAATATACAAACATCTTTCAATGTTGTCATAATTCAAGCTTTATTTTTTTTTAATTAATAATTAATATCATTGTATAGTTGTTGTTTGTTCAATAATCTCAAACATCAAATGTGATAATAATCCAATATCATTGAATATCAGCGTCAAATGTAATAATAATCAAATAATAATCAAATATCAGCATTGGATATACATTATTCAAGAGTCCTCTCGAGATATTTTATCTTTTGTCTTTGTCATATTCACTTGCATGAGGGATAGCAATTTCTTGTAGCGTTTGGCTATTAAAAGAATATTATTGTCATTAATTGTCACTATGGGTCTATATGGAAGGTCAAGTGGATTTATATTTGACTCGTATGTTTTTGTTAGTGATTGGAATGAATTTTGTTAACATTATTGATATATAACAAAATTATTATCTGGTATGATAAAATTTATGCATAAATATATTATAAGTAGGAAAAATTATAGTTTTTTATTATTTGAGCATTGTTATTTCATATACGCAGTTTATATATTTGTGTTTGATTTTGTAAATGGTGCAAAAGGACCATACTAGATTTTTTAAATTAGATGAATCTAGTGACAACTGATGTTTATTGATTTGATCTTGTAAGTGATAGTGAGATGTTGCAAAATAACTATGTGAGATTGTCTTATATTAGATGTATATAGTGCTCCCAAAAACAAAAAACAAAATTCATGACTCTCCAAGGAGTTTTCAAAAACCTCCACTAAATCCCTAAAAGAATTTTAGAGACGATTTTGACAAGACTTTTGCAAGCCTAAACCGCCCCTGAAGGTCTTTTTTGTAGTAGTGTTTTCATTATATGCCCATTACAAATAAGTTAATCAATATAAAATTGACATCAAATCGACATTCACAAGATTGATGAAGGGGGAAATAAGGGAACTTCAAATTTAGGAGGGCACAAGTTTTAGAGATATATCACAACAAAGATCAACAATCAAGATAGTCTACAAATTAGGGTTTTGAAAGGTACGTAACTTAGCATTGGCATAACATTGATTAATATGTAAAATATAGTTGTACCCTAAGTCTCCTATATAATATAGAAGATAAAGAAAAACCCTCGCCTAATGAAGCTATCATAACATAAGTGGAAAACATAGATGATGTTGATTTGTCACCCATGGCAGAGGCTTGGAATATAAGAAGAGAGATCTAGTGGAATACCCATAATTTGGTTTTTTTGTAGTAGTTCAATCAAAAAGTCTCAAGAGAAAAAGATGTTTGGGTTAATTACCATATAGAGTTAGAATATTGAGATTGTAGTAGAGTTGAACTAGTTCTTTAAAATGAAGAGAAGAGGAGTAGTTCAAGAAATGAGCTTCTAAAAGGTTGGTTGAGGAGATCCTGACATGAATAAATAATTTTGTGGTGGAAGAGGATTATGTGTCTTTTAGTTCTCCAACCATGGAAGTGTAAGCACCAATGCTTGGAGGTGACCTATAACGGATTAAATCATATTGAATAACTAAGGGAATAAGGTGCCATGGAGGAAGCACATGCATTAAAGAGGGGAAAATAGGATTTAAATCAAAATGCAATAATTAAGAAGTGGTGGATGAATAGAACAAAGGAGATTCATCACAATACTATGATAATGAAAATGAGTATTGGTGAGGATGGAAACATAGAGGCACAAGTAAAAGAGTTCAAAAGGTTTCAAAGGTGTCAAGAGAATACCAAAAACTTGTTCAAATAGGGGGATTTAATAATTGGAAAGAGCTTGGAGAGAAGAATAGGTGGGGAGAATATGTCAAGAAATTTGGAAGAGAAAAAAGAAGTGATGGCTCAAGGAGGTGAGCACATTCAGTTAGATGGATCATGATTGTCTAAAAGGAAGCCTTAGTTTGTAAGATATTGATTAGCCTGTGGAGAGAGATATCATCACAAAGAAAGAAGAGGAAGAAACACTTAGCAATGTGTTTTAATTGTTTGAGCTACAGGAAGGTCAAGTAGTAGACATAATATAGCCTAAGAAAAGTGGATCCAATCCAAACCAACCACCCTAATTATTTTAAAAGCCTAGAGGTAATCCCAAATTTTTATTCTACTTTTGACTTGAAAGCACCTTTTCTTAGTAGTTTGGGATATAGTAGTATTGAAAACAAAAGGAAGGTGGGAATACAAGTGGAAGTGGCATATGTTATGTTTGAATTTTAGTTCAAGTGGGGGAGTAGTCCTAATTATTCAAAGATGTCTATAAGGTTTTATCTTGGAAAACAATCCAACCAACGATATGGTTATAGTAGTTCCAAGAACTTTATGAAAGTTAATGGTGATGAAAGACCACATTGGTTCTTATGTGGATTCATCTAGAGGGTGAAAAGGATTGTAGTGCTAGTTTCTAAGTTGATAAAGTTCCTAACCACATTGTGGGGGAAGCTTCTCTAATGGTGCATGAAGTTCATATAGATTTATACCTAGGGTGTAGCTAAGGCCTTGGACGAATGAAAGGTGGTATTTATAGCTAAGTTCTAGAGGCTAACATTGAACAACAAAAATTCACTAAGTTGAAGGATATTAAGAAAATGGTTGGAGAAAGTTCTCAAGAGTATGATGAAAAATTGCAAAACTTGATCAACAAACTCTCTTATATTATCCATGAAACTCAACACAAAGAATGATCCATTCAAATTTTGTTGCTATTTAATAGTGTACCATTAATGAAATAATCATGGGTGACATAGAGGGATGTATTATATTAGGCCATAACGATAGAATCTTGTAGGGTGAACATCCATTTTACTAAAAAATTTCATGGTTAGTAGGATCTAAGAGAGTTTTATGTAAGGAGTTCCTTCTAGGTAAAGGACATGGGTATTACTATTGTTAAAGGGGGTTGCCTACGAGGATACATTGGTATTACCTCTTGCAATTGAGTGGCATCTAGGGTGTTGAAGATACTTATAAGGGTCCCCTTTGTACTAGCAGTCGCAAGGAGGCTACCATCAAGGTGAGTTCAAAACAAGCGATGCGAGAGTCATGGGAAGTTACAAATCTGGTTCTCTTGAGACCATAGCGCTCGACTCTCATTTTCCCATGTTGCAAGCCTGAACAGGCCGAGACGAAGCTATTGGGAGCATGAGAAACAACACACAAACCCTTGGGGTTTGCCATCATCTCAATATGGTGCACCAACTTCAAATCCATGAAATTGTACACAAATCTTGTGCTCCAACACCACCACAATCCATCCTATCTTAGCTTCACGACTCGAACCTCAGACCTGAAGGATAATTCCCTAAGACAACGACTCTAATGATCATCCTAGATCATGACCTTATTGGGCGGGTACTGGGGATTCGAAACCCCACCCACGAGGGTCAAAATATTACATCAAAATAACATCTCCACAACACCAATACCGCCATTGTTGAATTCCCTTCTAAATATTTCTCTGAATAGATCACAGTTGTAAACCTAGAAACCCTACTCTGTGCCACAGACAAAACAATCGAAATCCATCCTAGAAACCCTCCTAGGGTGTAGCTAAGGCCTTAGACGAAATAAAGGTGATATTTATATCTAAGTTCTAGAGGCTAAACATTGAACAACAAAAATTCACTAAGCTGGAGGAGATTAAGAAAATGGTTGGAGAAAGTTCTCATGAGGATGATGAAAATTTACAAAACTTGATCAACAAACTCTCTTTTATTATCCATGAAACTCAACACAAAGAATGATCCATTCAAAATTTGTTGCTCTTTAATAGTGTACCATTAATGCAATAGTCGTGAGTGACACCGAGGGAATCCTTAGGGGGTTAAATGGGTTAGGGCCGGTTTAGAGGTTTAGGGGGTTAGGGGATTTAGCAGTTAAGGATTTTAAAGGGTTAGGGGTTAATGGGGTTAGGGTTTATGGGGTTAAATGGGTTAGGTTTAGGGGTTTAGGGTGTTGAATTTGTTAGGGGTTGGGAATTAGGGTTTAAGGGGTTAGGGGTTAAGGGTTTAGAGGTTTAGAGTTTAGGGGGTTAAATGGGTTAGGGGTTTAGAGGTTTAAGGGGTTAGGGGATTTAGCAGTTAAGGATTTTAGGGGTTAGGGGTTAATGGGGTTAGGGGTTAGGGGGTTAAATGGGTTAGGGGTTTAGGGGCTTAAATGTGTTAGGGGTTTAGAGGTTTAGGGGGTTAAATGGGTTAGGGGTTGGGAATCAATGTTTAAGGGGTTAGGGGTTAAGGGTTTAGAGGTTTAGGGTCTAGGGGGTTAAACGGGTTATGGGTTTAGGGGTATAGGGGGTTAAATGGGTTAGGGGTTGGGAATTGGGTTTAAGGGGTTAGAGGTTTAGGGGGTTAAATGGGTAAGGGGTTGGGAATTAGGGTTTAAGGGGTCAGAGGTTTAGGTTTTAGGGGGTTAAATGGGTTAGGGCCGGTTTAGAGGTTTAGGGGGTTAGGGGATTTAGCAGTTAAGGATTTTAAAGTGTTAGGGGTTAATGGGGTTAAATGGGTTAGGTTTTTAGGGGTTTAGGGTGTTGAATTTGTTAGGGGTTTGGAATTAGGGTTTAAGGGGTTAGGGGTTAATGGTTTAGAAGTTTAGGGTTTAGGGGGTTAAATTGGTTATGGGTTTAGATGTTTAGGGGGTTAGGGGATTTAGCAGTTAAGGATTTTAGGGGTTAGGGGTTAATGGTGTTAGGGTTCAGGGGGTTAAATGGGTTAGGGGTTGGGAATTAGCGTGAAGGGTAAAGGGTTAGGGCTTATGGGATTTGAAGGTTAGGGGGTTTAAGGGTTAGAGGTTAATGGATTAGTGGTTAAGGGATTTAGGGGTTAATATTAACCATAAAGGGCTTACATGTCAGGGGATTTAGGGGTTAAGTGCCTAAGGGTTATGTTATTTAGGTGTCAGAAGGTTAAGGGGTTAGGGGTTAATGAGTTTAGGGGTTAGGGGTTATGGGTTAAGGGTCAAGCTTTAAGAGGATATGGGATTAGGGTTTATGGGGTTCAAGGATTCTAAGTTAGTGGTTAGGGGTTAAGGGGTTAATGGCTTTGGGTTTAAGGGATCAATGGGTTAATTTGTTATGAGTTATGGGTGTAGGGATTAAGGGATTGTGGCTTCGGGGTTAAAGGGATAGGGACTTTAATGGTTATGGGTTAAGTGCGTATGGGTTGTGATAATGTGGCCCCTAATACCCTTGTCACAACTATTGGGGGTTCCCCTATCAATTTCTCTCATTACCTTACCTATAGGTTCCCTAGCCCCTATGCCATAAGGCCCTAAGGCTCCTTCTCATTCTCTAATGTTAGGATTTTAGATCTTAGTAAACCATGCTCGAACCTCTCACTTCTACCCATCCATGCTACCCTTATGTCCCCTTGCCCCGCTCAATACAACAAAAGACCCCCCTCCTCCAAAATTCATGAGAATTGAACATTTGGAGGCAATCATTTAACAACAACTTCACAACTACTCCATTTATAATGGTGTCTTGGAGCTATTAGATGTCATTTCATTGAGCTACAGTGATAGGTGAGAGCTATGCATAGCTCACTAAAGGTGTATCAAGAGACTATTAGTCTATTGGCTATAGAATTTGACACTTTTTTGTCACTTAGAGAAATGGAAAAGATGTGGAGACAATCTCCATTCTTCTTCTTTCATCGGGCCATGTAAGATAAATGAAGCAAATAGTGTCAGCCCCTTGGAGAAGGAAAGTTGAGAACAGTAATTAGCATGAACAAACAAAGAATCCAATGAGTTAATCTTAGAGGGGTCTCCCTTTGTAAAAATGCATCCATAAGCTTGTTAGAGTTAGTATGAATCTTTACTAGAGGTTGAGTACTCTTCACATTGCCAACCACATCCAATAGAAAGGTACCAACCCCTACAATAAAAATGATGTCTCCAAATAAGGTGTAGTTAATACCAATAATATCACCTTATGAATATATTACAATATGATTTGGAAAGTACGCTTCCATACATGTGTGCAAGAAAAAATCCATTTGGTTAGCAAAAGGAAGTCTTTTTTAAGACCTCCAGAAACCCCCTTTGAAGGAGACAAGAAGGGTTTGAAACCATATGATACAAATCGATCTATGAACCCTATTTCTGATGTTTTCTATGCATGTGTTTGTTCACTTGGTTTGACATGTGATAGACAATATATGAAGCCTTTTTTTCCACATATCATCTTCATTAGATATCATGTTACTAAGAATGAAGTGTCTCGATTAGAGTTAAAGTTCCTATTTTAGTTTGTTGTCTTTTTTTGTCTTTTAGAGTACAAATATTTCGGGTATATTGTGCTAAGGTAGTTTGGCTTTCAAATATTCAAGGAATATGTGAGCTAACTATATAAGAAAATATTGTAATATTTGAAATAACATGATGAACTATTTAGCACAATTTATGGTGCTGGACTGATTGAGATGTTTATTTTTGGATGGATGGATGTACATCTCTTTAGCCAATAGACAAAACTCATTAAGCATTGTTGCAAGTATGTTATTGACATGTTCAAGTGCCATTGAGACTTAGAGGTAGAAGATTTAGACTTGTATGTTTTCACCTATCCGGGTGTGATGATACCTTGTGGAGGTAAGCAAATTTCCATTTTTTAAACTTTTGGATATATTTTATATGCTCTTGAGAGAATTTCAACCTTTTAAATAAAACTACAAACAAATGTACATTCATGCAATAATTACTAATTGATTTGGGAGTGACTAAAAAATTGTAGCATGTTGGCTTGTTGAATTTGTTAGTAAGTTAATCAGGGCTTGATAAATTTGTAAGCTTCGGTGGGATTTATTGCAGTTGTATGTGTTTTAGAGAAGCGAGTTTGGAGTGGTGGTTGTGCTTTCTTTATTGAATTTGATTTATTTGGTTCTTCTTCTTGTGCATGCCCACTGTGGTATATTCTCGTTAGTGGTTAAGGGGTTAGGGATTGGGGGCTTAAGGGTTAGGGGCATAATGAATTAGTATTTAAGGGATTAGGGATTGGGGTTAGGGGAATAATGAGTTAGTGGTTAAGGGGTTATGGATTGGGGGTTTAGGGGTCAGGGGATTTAGGTGCATTTAGGGGTTAGAGGAATAATGAGTTATTGGTTAAGGGATTAGGGATTGGGGGCTTAGGTGTTAGAGGATTTAGGCGCAATTAGGGATTAGGTGAATACTGAGCTAATGGTTAAGGGATTAGGGATTAGGGGCTTAGGGCTTAATTAGTGGATTTAGCAGTTAAGGATTTTAGGGGTTAGGGTTGAGGGGTTAATGGGTTAATGGTTAAGCATTAACGGTTTAGGGGTTTAGGGGTTTAGGTGTTAGTGGTTTAGGGGTTTAAGGGTTTAGAGGTTTAGGGTTTATGAGTTAAATGGGTTATGGTTTTAGGGGTTTAGGGGGTTAAATGGGTTAGGGGTTGGGAATTAGGGCTTAAGGGCTTAGGGGTTAAGGGTTAGACGTTTAGGGTTTACGGGGTTAAATGGGTTTAGGGGTTTAGAGGTTTATGGGGTTAGGGGATTTAGCAGTTAAGGATTTTAGGGGTTAGGGGTTAGGGGTTAAGGGGTTAATGGGTTAGAGGTTAAGGGGTTAGAGGTTTAGGGGGTTAAATGGGTTAGGGGTTAAGAGGTTTAGGGGGTTAGGGGATTTAGTAGTTAAGTATTTTAGGGGTTAGGGTTTGGGGGTTAAATGGGTTAGGGTTTTAGGGGTTTAGGGGGTTAAATGGGTTAGGGGTTAAGAGGTTTAGGGGGTTAGGGGATTTAGTAGTAACGTATTTTAGGGGTTAGGGTTTGGGGGTTAAATGGGTTAGGGTTTTAGGGGTTTAGGGGGTTAAATGGGTTAGGGGTCGGGAATTAGGGTTTAAGGGGTTAGGGGTTAAGGGTTTAGGCGGTTAAATGGGTTAGGGGTTTAGTGTTTAGGGGGCTAAATGGGTGAGGGGTTATAGTCATTTCTTAGGTGAACAAGGCACAATCTAGTTGTAGTAACCGTAACTTGGTCAAGTTGTTATATTCAAGGCAAGACTTGGTTTGGTTCCCAAGTTCCAAAAAAGTAAGGGTAATTGTGAGGGCATGATAACTAAGGAGTGTCAATGCATGCCAAGGAATGAAAAGGCATGCTAACACATGCCAGAAAGTGTCAATGGATGTTGAGGACTGTTAGGGAGTGCCGGGACATTGCAAGGGAGAACTAGGTCAAAATGCATGGAAATGAATGAATAAGAGTGTGTGCCAAGTAGTGTCAAAGAATTCCAAGTGTCTCAAGGATAAAGTGTGTTAGGAGAAGGTCAAAATAAGACTTGTAGGAGGTAAGCCTATGGTTACATAAAGGGTTGGAAAAAGTAGTTTCAGACAAAGGGAAACTTTGGGCTAGGCACAACATTGATTTTACAATGACTTGGTTGGGTTCCCAAGTCACAAAAAAAGCAATGTTATCTATGACGATATGAAAGCTAAGGCGATATGAAAGCTAAGGAATACCAAGGTGTGTCAGGGAATTCCTAGAAGTACTAAGACATGTTAGGCAGTTCCAAGGCATGATAGGCATGCCAAGATGTGGCAAGTGCCAGGGTGTGGCATGAACACATGCCAGGGAGTGTGAGGGCCAAGTGTCAATGAAACGCAAAGGGGCACTAGTTTAAAATGCATGGAAATGAAGTATAAGCCAATTCCAGGTGTGTTAAGAAGGGAGTGAAACGGTATTCTAGGAAGTGCCAAGGCATGTTAGAGTGCTAGGGAAGCATACAAAGTTGTTCCAAGTGCCTAGGTGTGCCAATGCGTGCTAAGGAGTGTTAGGGAGTGTCAGGAAAACATGACAGAGGCGCACTAGGTAAAAATTCATAAATGAATGAATAAGAGTGTGTGACAGGGAGTGTTAGCGAGTTCTAGGTGTCTCGAGGAGGGTGTGACACGGTATGATAGGCAATACTAAGTCATGTTATAGTGTCAGGGCGACATGCATCCAATATTTTAGATATTCACGTATGAGATAGTCACAATACTTATCGAAATCCTCAACCAACAATATGCTACATTGCTTCTTAATGTGCTTGCAACTAGGCAGGCATCAAAGACAATCATTGCAATGGGTTAAGGGGATCTAAGAGAGAATTATGTAAGGAGTTCCTTCTAGCTGGTAAAGGACATTGGTATTACTATTGTTGAAGGGGGTGGCCTACAAGGATACATTGGTAGTTGTTGATGCAAGAGCATAATTTCAACAGTTTATTTCAAAATTTTTATTTGTCCTCCATAAGGTCTTATAGATTTTTGGAAGAGGAAGTTGGTCTCCTTGTTGCCCTATAATTTTCTAGAATTTCTAATTTCATGTTTGCAATAGAAAATTTTAGTAATTTTAGGCATAAATTAAGATGTTTTCTTATTTTTAAGGTCTCCCAGTCATTAGGAAAGTTGAGTCTTATGATTAGGATTACTTGTGGCATCCTATGTATTTTTCAAACTCCAATACACCAAGGAAAATATGTGGAGGACATTTGGGGGAAATGTAGTTGTCCATGAAATGTAGATCGGATTTGGGGAACTTGTAGCTCTTTTCCTTGGACCCTACTAGTTCTTAGAGGTTGTATTTGGAGCGGTTAGCAGGAAAAAACATAATATGCCCAAGAATATTAGTGTTGGAGCAGTTATGGTTAAAACACGAGATTCAAAGTTCAAATCCTCTTGAGTTGCCAACCTAAAAATAATATTTTTTTATCTATTTATTTATTAAATTTTTAGAATGTGGTTTAATGAAAAAATAAAAATATAATATAAAAGAAATAAATATGACGTGATTAAATTTCATGTGGTTTGAATATCGATTTTCAAAAATAAAAAACATAATTTTATCCACTATCCACTCATGATATTTCAATGCAAACTTCCCAATGCTAATGATTTTGTATTAATTGCTAACTATCTTAAATGGGTTTCGTCTTAATTGTCATTGTCTTAAGTCGTCATTGTCTTAAATATAAAGTATTGTCTTAAATATTTTTGTCTCAAAGTGCTTTTGTCTTAAATCTAAATTTTTGTCTTAAAATATTTTTGTCTCAAATTGCTTGTGTCTTAAAATATACTTGTCTCAAACTGCTTTTGTCTTAAATATAAAGTTTTGTCTTAAAATATTTTTGTCTCAAATTCGTTTTGTCTTAAATATAAAATTTTGTCTTAAATATTTTTGTCTCAAATTGTTTTTGTCTTAAGTATTTTTGTCTCAAATTGTTTTTGTCTTAAATAGAAAATTTTGTCTCAAATTATTTTTGTCTCACACTATTTTTGTCTTAAATTTTATATTTAAGACAATTCAATTGATATTAAATTTTAATATAAAATAGCTAAAATAAAAAGTGACTTTTTAAGACAAAAGATTTCTTTTGTCTTAAACAAATGTCTTAAAATGCCCTTGGTGTAGTAGTGTCTGCACTTAACGGAAGAAACAATTCGAATTAATACCTAAATAAATGGATAACTAAAAATATTTAATCAATTAATCATGATCAATGCATTGTAAAAAGATGAAGATGCGTAAACCAAAAGACTACATCAATCAATTGAAAAGCCAGGCTTCTACTTCCTTTCATATTTTGTCATAAGCATTTACATCTCATTGTCATCGACCTAAGCAGTGGTGTCAGTATCATATAATTAGACAAAATTGCGGTCCATGTTTTGCTTGATCGGTAAGGTTACGTGATTCGTGTGCACTTCAACTTGGTATTTGTCATCAATGGTAAGTTGCCAGCAAACTTTCCTCTCTTTTCACTCTCACGTGGTAATACTTTTTGCCGGCGAGCCTTATATCTCAGTCTATCCGCTCATAAATGTATTGAGAGAGAAAATGGCTACAGTCAGATTAAAGCAATAAATGATCCTAGGGTGACCATTTCGTCTCTGGTGCATTTATGGACCGATAGACTGAGATATAAGGCTCGCCCTTTTTGCCAATGCATAGCTGTCAGTATATGGTTGCTATTACTTAACACGCAACATAGAAAACAACGCTGCATCGCTGGCACGGTCAGCCACTCGTTTTTTGAAGTTCGGTGATATTATATTTTTATCATATCTAATATATTATTTGGGCCAGGAATCGAATGTGAAGGGATATGGTATATTTAATTATTTTGATATTAACAATTTAATTATGTATTTGGAAATAAAATAAAGTCTATTTTAAAAAGACTACAATTTGGGTTAGAAAACAATAAATTTTTTGACATAATTTTAAAAATCTAGCGGAAATTATTCAAAATTTGGATTACAGCTGCATTTTACTTCCCAAAGATTTAATGATGTTATCTATTTCTACTACCAAAAAAATAGATTTAAACATTGGCACATTCAAATTTCTGGAAAAAAATTGGCCAAATTGGAGCTAAAAATTCACCATTTAGGGTAAATTGAAATTATTGCTTCAGTTTAAAATGCTATAAAATAATATTTAAAATTCTTAATTTAAGAACATATTAATTTAAATTATTAAAGGTATTTTTATCTATTTTTACGAATATAAATGTCAAAATACTTATATTTTAATTGAGAAGAAATAACTAAATATATATTTTAAGATAAAATTAATTAAAAAAAATATTATTTTTTTAGTTTTATATGCTTAAAAAAGGATGAAAAAAACAAAATTAATTGATGTTGAACTTTATTTATTTCTCTTGAAAGAATTTCAAAATATTTAAAATGACAATATAAAATTTTAAGCTCAAGGTTTTGGGCCTTTTTTTTTTTTAGATTTTTGCTGAGGTTTGTTGATCTGCATTGTTATGATTGTTTGACAGTTGTTTTGGGTATTTGTGGTGTTCCCTACTGGGTTTTTTTGGTAGGTTTGTATGACCTCTTAAAATAATTTTCATTTTAATGAAAAATTGTTGTTTTTTCTTTTCGAAAAAAAATGTCATAATCAAACATTTTTGTGACATCTATATAAATATGATTTGTTTTGTGTCTATATTTGATGATTGAGTACTTGATATTAAATTAATATCTCAAGCATATGACAATCATTCTTAACCATAAGAGTCATATTTGTTATAAATATCATTAGAAAATTTTCATAGACCTTGAGGTCTTGATTGAAGGGTGGTAATTCTATCAAAACACTATAAGAGCCATGAAAAGGGAATTCTTGTTTTATAGGGTTCTAGGAACATGGAAATCTAATATGAACCCATCCATTTCTTATCATGTAAGCTAAAAAATTTATAGTTTCTAAGGTCAATATAAACTCAAAGAAAAAATAAATTACTCATCAAGAACACTAAGTATGTTATTCTGGGTGAAGAAATTGATTGTTCACTTTATCTCTCAAACCATGCAAAAAATACAGAACAGTAAATTTATATCATAATCCCCACTACATAGACTTCTTGATAACATTGATTATGTTGATTTCTCTATATCTTAAATAGGAATCTGATATAAGCATAATAAATGTTGCTTAAAACACTAAAGTTGTAAAAAAAACATCTCATTGCCCTTGGGCTTCATTAATTTAGAGAAAAAGAGACGTGAGCAACATTTTTCAAATATTTTACACTTATAATAACACTAATACCAATATTTCTAGAAAAAAGAAGTAAGTGAAGCTTGCTATATATAAATATGCATAAAATTGAGGAAAGGATAATGAACTAAGTAAGGAATTGGAATTGACTATGTACTTTTGCAACCACTATTTTGGAAGTAATGATGTAGAAGATCACACTTTTTACTATTCTAATCCCAATTTTTTGCATGTTCATGCTTATCAAGAATATACAAGTTATTACTGATCTTAATAGTGTTTTTAATGACAAAAAAATCATGAACATAGTTTTGTGTGAAACAAAGAAAAACTATGCATTATATTTACTAAAGGTTTGACCAAAACTATAAAAGATTCATGTATTGTTGAGAGAATTACTTTACAAATATTAATTATGTAATTTTTACTTAGGAATCTATTGCCATAATGTGGATGTCATGATTTACAAACTTAGTGGTTGAGAAGGGAGAAACATGACCAAAGCTAGTATTCTTTGGATTTGATTTACAAACTTAGTGGCTGAGAGGCTAGAAGCCTGACCAAAACTAAGTTATGGGATTGTTGAGAGATTTACATTCAAATACTAATTATGTTTTTTTTTTAACTTAAGAATCTATTGTCATAATGTGAATGTCAGGATGTACATACTTATTGGTGGAGAGGCCAACAAATGTTCTCAAATAATAAGAAAATATTAGATAGCATTGTAATAACCATGTTAGATTTGTCAATATGCTAGATGCTTTTAGAGAAAAGGAATACTCTAAGAATATGAAGAAAAAGAGTTGACCTTCTATCCTTGGGTTAAATAGATTTCTATTTTTCTCTTTTTCAAATTATGAGATTAAGTGGATGTTCATTTTTTCTCTCTAAAATTATCATTGAAATGGACTTATTTATAGTGCATCTTGCTAATAAATTTGTAATGTCATTACACTTTACACCCATAACTAACTATTTTAGCTTTTTGTAAATCCTAGAGTGGACACAAAGATAACAAAGGAAATGACATTATGGTGACTGAAGGAATTGAACACATTAAATATGTAGTTGAATGTCATGCCAATTATCATATCAATATGGATAAAAAATGCACTTAAGACATGAATTTATTTGAGGATTCGAAGAGATAAAGTGTACAAGAGAAGAGAAGCTTACATTAAGTGACACTTAAAATGTTAGATATGTCAATACAATTATAGAATTCTCTAGCCATGAATTTGTGATGAAATTTATGTTGTGTAAAGATAAAATATATCAAGGAATAGATGAGAACCAACCAGAATAATTTTTTTTTTTAATTTTTAGATAAAAAAATAGTGAGTATCATGTGAAAAGAAATTAATAAATATATAATCCTAAATTATTCTCATGATTCAGATCTATTTCATTAATATTAAAAACACAATGTTTATTAACTATTTAAAAATTAGGGATTGATGGGCAAATAAAAACATGATTTTCTTAATATTTAAAAAAAAAAATGTTTTTAAATAAATATTTTAAAAAAAAGTGTGTTTTTTAAATAAATATTAAAAAAGTTCAATTTTAATCATTCCCGGCAATTTTATGTATTTCAAAAGAATAACTTCATGCCCTCAGACGCTGTAAATGCGAATGATAATCACCGTGCAGAAGACTAGTAATTAATATCCATTACGAAATTTTATTATTTTATTTTATTCATGATTCTGGGTTATAGGTATAGTTTAACAAAATTTATAGAATAATTTAGAAAATTTGGTAAGATTATGAAAAATTTTGGTAAAGATTTTTAAAAATTTAAATTATAGTTGTTAAATTTCAGTATTTTGGATATTTTAAAGTTTTTGATGGTGCTGAATCTATTTTTACCATAAAAAAATGCAATTCAAACACTTCAACTATCTTATTTTTAATTTTTTTTTTATCAAAGTCAAACAAAACATTGCCATCCAAACTATTCTATTAGAATGTTGAATAAATAAACAACTCCAAAAAAAAATTCCATGCTTGGTTTCTGTCACAATCCAAATCCATAATTTCTTTGGTTGCTTAAGCAGACGACCATATTATATGTGGGTGCATCAACCCTCATTTGTCAGATACGCAGTGACTCTTTTATGCTAAATACAGAGGAAAGGATGAATGTAAGCACATGGATAAGCCACTTATTCCACATGCGCCAAGCTTTCTTTTCTGCCGCCTAATAAGGACGATTGCATCTTGCCCGTAGAATCTACTTTCCGACGTATACTATTTGCACGCTTCGTGACTAATGACTATTTGAACAGCAGACCAATTTCCTGTTACCGCGCAAAAATCCTCTGAACTTTACCTCCGTTACGCCACAGGCCTTTCATGTTACCCTGCGGCTTTGTCGCTTTTGTCGGCTGTGGGTTGGATTTTGAATTTTACGTCTGGCTCGTTTCTTTGTTTGGGAAAGCAACGAGACATGTGTCTAATCGTATTTTAACATTTGATGTCATATTTTTCTATCAATTTTATTAAACAGTTTGGTATGGATTAGTCGTAAACAGGTGTATAGTTTATATAATTTGATTAGATACTTTAACATCTATTTTAAATATTTAAAATTTATTATTATTATTATTATTATTATTATTATTTTGTTTCTATTATTATTATTATTATTATTTGTGTTATTATTATTATTATTGTTATGGTGGTGGTTTTTAATACGTTATTTATTTTTATAATTATAAATAGTAATAATTTAAAATAAAGTTGGAGAGGCAAAAGGAAGAGGGGTTATTTTTCCCCAATGAAGAAATATTTCAGACTTCAATGTTTGTGTTTTATACCTAACTGTGTACAATGTAGGATTAGGTGTTGTGATTAAAGAAAAAGATGGACTTCTTCTAATAAATCCAAAGATCCATTATAGATGACTTTATGTTTATCTTGAAGTCTCATCTTAAAATCTTAATATTGTAGTTGTTGCATAGTGGGATACTTTTCTTGGAGTCTCAACCAATAGAATCATTAACAACTTTTGTTTTCTATAATTTTATTTGAAAATTCTTTTATATATGTATATGGATATGGGTAAATTTTTAAGTCATCTATCAAATTGATGGTTTGAAAATTTTGAAAGAAGTAGAGAAGGGTTTTAACTTTTAGTGGCAAAGTAGATGAGGGGATGATTAGTTTAAGAAGCAAAGGAATTATGTTTTGGAAGATAGTGGACATATAATGACCCAAAAATATTTTCATTTCTACGATTATAGAAAATAAGGGATTGACAATGAAATCACTATTATGTTAGGGAAAAATAACAATAAAAGTAAAAAAATAATCAATGGTACATAGAGATTTAAGGAAAGAGGTGAGAAGTCAACAAAAAAATTGAGAAATTACACTATTAAATGAAGAGTATTAAAGAGGAAATAGCATGTATAGAACCAACAAAACAAATTCTCAAAGTCAATTGAAGGTCCCAAACTCTTCTCATACATCAACGTCAGCTCGAGCTTTAAATCCTAGCATTAGGTATAGTTATTTCAAATTATAATGCTAACATGAAATTTGTTGGACCATCTATGTTAAAGGTCTAATGAAAACAACTTCATACATAACGACATTCTAGTTTGTCCTATCCTAGCAGCTTGAGTTGTTGGGAGCAAGGTGTGTTCTTCCCTCTAGTTGGGTTCAATTCCAAGAGACGTGTGTGTCCCATTGTGATGAGGCTAAAATGGTAGGGGTGCCCACTGGATTCAACTCTAAGCGACATTTTTGGCCCATTGTGATAAATCTAGAAGTGTAGACACCCCCACTACGAAGGATATTTCTCAACTATTGCTAAGTCACAAGTCATTACTACATTTGACTTGTGGACATTCTTACAAACAATAACACATGGCTACATAGCTAGAGTAAATGCCTTCCACCTAATGATGTCATAGAATATGGTCACCAAAACCACTAAGAAGCATACCTTAAGTAAACACCTAGTAACTACCTAACATATTAGAAAAAGATCAATTTCTAATTTCTTCATCACCAAAACTCCACCTACAAATAATAGAAAAGCATTGGTTCTCGCCATCATATCCAAGATTTTGACATGTCCTAAGACTTTCCCAACAATGGTTCAATAAGGGGAGGTTGATCAAACCTTCATTGTAGTTTTTCATAATAAAATTTCCTCTTCTACTCACATGAGAAGATAACATCTCAACTATTTTTTTGCATGATATGATAGAATTTTAGGTGATGGATATGACACATCTCTTTCCATTAATTACGTTGGTAGGTGTGTTTATTTTGAGGCAAGAATTCCAAAATTTGAATCTTATAATTTTAATTTAGTTATTAATAATTATTAGGTGGATGGTATTGGTTTAATCTATACCAAAATATTTTAGAATATTCTTATTAGTATACACAAATCAAAAGTATTTCTTGTCCTTTTTTTCTTTTTAATTAAATTGATTAATTAAAAAACTATAATATGAGAAAATGTCATATAAAATGACCTAAGGATTTTTGTGCATGTAGTATTGATAAACCATGATATTGTCTCGTGGTATTGGAAAAAAGCCTATTTAAAGCTATGACATTAACCCATGATATTGCAACAAAGCCTATTTAAAATTAAGAATCTTATGAGTGATCCATATTGGATTATTATACCATTTTTTCATCCATCTAGATGCATTTGGAGGAAAAAAAGTGGAGGATTCAGCTCACGAGACCGTTTTAACCGATGGGACCCAATTTGGCAAAATGAAGACTAAAACCTTATAGGAACGTTTTGAGGCATTAAATGACGTTTTTTGGGGGTAAAACCTTATTTATTTAGCATGACATAATTTAATGTTATTATACACATAAATATCTTTCCAGCGACGCAAGAAGCACGTCAATCAGAGTCCATATGCAAAAGTTATGTCACTCATAAGTTGACCTTCCTATTTTCATTCCTATAGTTTGGGAGGATGTCGCGTCAGCCCTAATTATTCATGGAAAAGGGGCTAGCCACCTGATTATGATGTAAAAGAGTATAGAAGAGTCTATATTGTAACTCTAGTTAAGAGTTAATGTAGTCAAAGTTAACCACTGATAGGTAATCAGGTTGTGTTACAACTAGGCCACTAGGAGGAAGAGGCATTCCATTCTCTTGAGAGAATTTTGTTCCATAGATGAGAAAAGATAACTAGGAGAGATAGGAGGTAGAGCACACAGAGAGGATTTGTGCACTATAGTAGCCCACGGGACACGGGCATTACTTCTTTGTACCTTCATCCATATTTCTAGACAGAGAAAGTGAGCGAAGTAACCTCACCTTCCAATTGGGTTTTCTCCCGAAAGGGTTTTCCAAAGAGCATATTTTATGTATTATGTGTTTGTGTGGTCTTATTTTGTCGTTTTCTAATTTTCTACATAATTTCCATTTTCATGCATGCAATCCTTACAATTAGATCTACAAATCTATAATTTTAATAAAACTGTAATAGGGTAAAATTTCAATATTTTAGTATATTATTATCATAATTGTTGTGATGAACTGTCCAATGGAATATCTATGGTAGTTTACAGATCATTTGGTATCAGAGTAGGTTTATTTGGGTATTTTGTGGAGATTTCAGGGATTTAGATTGGTGGGGCCGAAAATTGTAAAACATTAATCATGGTCGATGAATATGTAAATGAACCTCGTGATCCTGTAGAGGTGAGTTTTACGTGGATGGAACAAAAGGTCACAAATATCAACTACAATGTAAGCCTCCTCATAGAGGCATTGAATAGCAATATGGGGATATTTAGATAAGATGGGGGTTCGAATGCAGAGGACAAATCTGAACAGGGATCAGAAGATCAAGGAGAAATGAAGAATCAATCGAAGAAAGAACCTGAAATCGATCAACCCAGTTCGAGTGTCATGAACCAATCACAGACTCTATTTAAAATGGAAGCAAAGTTTGATATTAAGTCGTACTAATGCAAGGGCATTAGGCTCAAGAAATACTTTGTACTTTTATAAGACCTAGGGGGGTCTTATGTTTTTAGATTATCATGTAAATATTAGTATGTTGAATAAAATGGTGAGGAATTGTAAATGTTCTCTGACTACAGAGAACATGAGAGAAGCTGATTAGTTAGGAATGTGAAAAGACAGTCGAATTAGGAGGAGTTAGTTTGAGTCTAAATTTAGGATTTAGGAAGTTTAAGAGTCTTTGTCGAGCTGTAAAGGAACCGGAATCGATTCATTCATCCCTTATATAAATGTAAGAATCTGTAGTGTAGGGTTCAGTGCTTTGCAGAGTAGGAAGATAGAAATTCCATTGAATTGAATATCCGGCCGAGGAGGAAATCCTATGTAAGTAATGTGTGTGTTAGTACAGAGTTTAGTTTTTGAAATTATGTTTCCTTCCTGAGTTATGTGTTGTGTGAAGGAAATGGGGTTCAATATTAATTGATTGTGATTGCGAACTGGACAAATCGATCACAGAATGGATCGATTCTGAGAGAGGAATAATTTTGTGTAAGACATCTAATGTGAATCAAATTTATGTGTACAATGTGTGAAAGGAGGGCTTGATTCCTTTTGAATGCTTGAGTCATTATATTATGAAGGAATTTAATTAAATTCTCTCTGCGTGAGAACAAAATTGTGTCTCTTAGAGCTGCATGTATTCACTTGTTTGAAATGTTGTGTGAACAGTATATAGAAATGAAAATAGGGGCACGGGACTGAACTACACATAAGAATGGCCACTGTGTATCAGAATCCTGAAGAGACTGCAGTCTACAGAATCTGTACGAGCTTTTAAATGAGACCGTGAAGGTGTAGAGGCCTCAACCTGCTTGGAATATGGAATTGCTGACAATACAGAGAGTCGACATCTGAAGAGGCATAGTGAAGTGAATTTGAAAGCGAAACCTCGAGTTAATGGGCGGAACCATGAGAAGTAAATGGTAAAGGCGGTTGCGGACTCGTTACCAGCAGTTTCACACTTTTATTAAGTGGTAAGTTGGACACCAAGAAAAAATGCGATATGGGTCTCTAGTGGACACATGGCAAAGGCGGTAATCCAAACCCACCCATTTCGCATTTTATTTGGGCGTTAAGGTTCTATTCATGAAATTTTGTGATTACTATTCGATTAGGTTGACAATAGGTCAAAAGGCGTTTGCATTGTCAAGTGCAAGGAGGTTAATGAAAAGGCAAGGTATGTCATGATGTTGTTGTGGGTTTCGACCCTCATGTATGTTAATTCTTGGGTTAAATCCTAGCGCTAAGGGTCTCCTATAATATTTCAAACCCTTGATTGAAGAGCGTGATATATTGTCGCATTATGATTATAGAATGTCGTGGGTAAGTCTAAGGTATGCATTCGATTGCTAGGGCCTTGGGTTATTGGAGTTGAGATATTAAACACCATATATATATGTTGGGTTGGTGTATAAAAGGCGAACATTGATTTGCATAAGAGGTAAAGGCCAAAGGTAAGCTTGGGTTTAGATACATTTTGTGTACACTATTGTAAGTTAAAAATTTCCTCGACTGAATGGAGTAAGTTTATTACCTTGGGTTAGTTATGTTATTGGAATGTTAATTCAAATAAGAATGAAGGGGGTCTAAATATGGTTAACCTTAAGTTTGAAGTAGGTAAGGGTCCTGCATATAAGGATTGTGAACTAGGTTTTAATGACATACCATATCGTATGCATTGTGGGGTTTTATAGCCTTGAGGGAAATAGCTTCTGCATAGTGGTGAATTTTGCCCAGATTTAAAATTATTTGGGTAAAACATTGAAGAGTTCATTTTATATGCAATTAAAAGAGTTTGAATGTGGGTTAAGTGAGGTAGCCCGGGAATCAAGTGGTATCAGAGTTGGAATAGGTCTTGAAAATTTAGATTTTGAAATGTAGATGGAAACACAGATGTGATGGTGATGTGCATACAGTGCATGTGAGGACAGAAGAGGGAAGATTGATTCTAAGATCTGATAGGCGACAAAGTACACAGAATTACAGTGAACAGGATTTTCAAAACTGAAGGAGTGAAGAACAAGATCATGCAGGGATCTTGTAGGTGAGATAATTTTAAATCTAATTTGAGATTTATGATTGCAGGATGATGGTTGCAGAAAAGTGAAGACAAATTTTTGATGGTGAAGGTAATGAACCTGATATTCAGCTAAAGGCTGGATAGGGAGATCAATTGCAGTGTTCTAAAGAAAAGGTGAGTTGATGAGCATTATTTAACTTTGGTTTGAGGAATTGTTTGCAGAATTCAGATTGCAGGCAATTGGAGAAATCTCAGCAAAGTAGATCACAGCTTTGAGAGCAGTGATGAAAGAGTCAAGATGTGGATTCTGAAGTGGAGAAGAAGTGTGGCAGAACCTGGATAATTCCCAACAGAGGTTGGATGACAGAAGAACAGATGTGTTATTGGAAAGTTGCAGAGTGAAGCCTAGAGAGAGCAGAAGAGAGTGCTCAAAAGGTTCCAGCAGAAGGAGAGCCAATACTTGCGAAAAGTCGGATCCAGAGGAAAGGATTGGTGAGGTAAGCTGCAGCGAGAGAAATTTCTGTTGTAGAGGCTTAGTGCAGCTTGTGAGTGAGGAAATCATGGAGGAAAAAATGGCTACTGATAGCCATAGCAGAGATTGCAGAGGTTCTGAGAGAGGCCACAACAGAAGAGTGAGGGAATATGCGAAAGAAAATGGCATGAGGGAGAAACTCACTGATGAAGATTACTGGAAAGAGATAGCTGAGATCAATAAGAAGTTTTATAAACTGGAAAAGATGATGGAGGAAAGCCAGAGAGTTTGTTGGCTCCTGAAGAAGAGTGTGAAATGGAAACCATTACAGTTGAGGTTGAGGCAAAAGGAGATTGCCTTATTGAAAGAAGAACTCAGAGCAGCTGAGTTGAGAAGAGAAATTCCTGTTTGTAAAGCAGAACAGAATACATATGAAGAATGGAGATCCGCAAGAGATCTTGTGAGACATGGTGAAGATTTAAGGCAACAAGAATTTTGTCTTTCTGAAGAGAAAATCGTTGGTGGTTTCCTGAGTTATTAGAAAATTCCAGATCAGTAGGATGATGTAAAGACTTGTATTTTTGAGTCTGACCATTGTGAGGTGATTATAGATTCTCCAGAGGAAGAGGAACTCAGAGTTCTTGATTCAAGGATGGAATTTGAAGATTCCACATGCATATCTGTTCAAAGGGAAGTGCTTGAGAGAGAAACCAAGATTGAAAAGTCTTGTGGTTTTGAAACTAAAGAGTTGTGTATGTTTGCAGGTACACCACAGGGAGATGAGAAAGCTTTAAGGTTTGCTGAGGAGGAGGATAAATTGAATCTGAAATCTGTTCAGATCAATACTAAGATAGCAAGATCTCAGGAGGAAGACATGAAGAAAAAAGAGTCTAATGAGAATATTCAGCAGACTATTAAAACAGAGAGAGAAGGACCAACAGATGATTAGTCAAGAACAAGAAAAAGGCATAAAAGGTTGTGTAAGGTTCCCGAAATCTACTCCAATTGAAGTTGTGGATTGTATAGAAGGTTGTATTTTCAAAGAAGAGAATTGGAGAAGCAGAGGACCTATGCACAAGATAGATTGTTGAGGAAGCAGAACAGGAAGGTCTTCATGAGTAGTGTTCATGAAGCAGATGATGGAAAGAAGGAGAGACTAGCTGACAGTCTCATGCAGGATAAAAATCAACATATTGATGTGCTGATAGAGGAATTGGAAAAAAGATCTAAACAACATACTGATGTGTTTTCAGAAGAGGAAAAGGTATTGAGACCTTGGAAATTTAATGCTGATGATTCAAGTGTTGATCATGCAAGGAAAAAAGAACATCAAATGGAAGTTGTCAGAGAATTGAATAAGAGGAAAACTATGTTAGCTGAGAACATAGTGAAGGGTCATCATTTTAACATGGTGATTGGAGCAGTGGAGATAAATCTGGCAGCTGAGGAGAAAGATAATGGAGATTTTCAGAGTCTTGAAAAAGGCTTAGAACTACTGAAGGAAAAATTGGTGACTGGATAATCAAATGAGACCATTGGGTCTTGTGATTTTAAATTTGACAATTTATTTATGTTTACAGGTGATGCAGAAGACAATCCATCATTTGGAATTGTCTTGGGAGATGAAAAATTGTTGCAGAAGAAAGAGGATGAGACAGTCATGTCTCGTATGAAGAAACTTGCCACTGATGACAAGGAAGAGATGATTTGTTTGATTGATCAAGAGCAGACTGTGGGAAATTTTTTTAAGGCTGACACAGTGATGGAAAATCAGAATTCTATTATGATGGAGGAAGATGAAAATGTAGAGTTGGAAGAACTTGATTTGACTGCCAGAATCAGTCAAGATGATGATGGAAAATTACTGAAGATTGTCAAAGAGGAAGGAAGAGATGTTGAGACTGAATTACAACATGCTAGAGATGTGAAACAAGTACGGGAGAGAAGGCTGAAATTTTTGCTGGAAGCATTTGAAGAAGAGAAAGGAATTGCAGACACTGAAGTAAAGATGCCTGAAGCTGTGAAAGGAAGAGGAGCAGATACTAGTTTAACAAATTCTATTATGTTTACTAGTATACTGAATGAGTATGTTACTACAAGTGGAAAGTTAAATGATGATTTGTTTTCTAAGAGTGAATTTGCAGATGATGAAAAAAAGAATATTGTTGCAGAGGGACAGGAAGTTCGGGAGGCAGCAACAATCGAAGAGGTAGCAACTGAAGCAACATCTATGGTAGCTATAGCAGCAACACTCTTGAAGGCAGTAACAACAGCAAGAGCAAGAGCAGCAGTATCGGCTGCAACAGAAATTGAAAGCAGCAGCAGGGGGCAGAGGAATTTCCAGCTAGAAGATAAGTTGGACATGGATATTGAAAGCATCAGAAGATTGATGATGAAGGTGTCTCAGAAGCAGCAGACAACAGCAAAATAGCAGAAGGGTTTTAGCAATGGAAGGACAAGAAGAGATTGTGAAAGCACAACTAGAAGCAAGTTGCAGAACAAAGTATGGAAACCTGGAGAAATGAAGTTGAAGAATGATGCAGCTACTGGGAAGCAGCAAAAAAAAGTTTGGGATCCAGGAGGCAGAGACTAAAAGCACATGATCAGGAGATCATGAAAAAATTGAACCTTGGGAGTCTGATGCGGGGGCATTAGGCTCAAGAAATACTTTGTACTTTTATAAGACGTAGGGGGGGTCTTATGTTTTTAGATTCTCATGTAAATATTAGTATTTTGAATAAAATGGTGAGGAATTGTAAATGTTCTCTAACTGCAGAGAACATGAGAGAAGCTGATTAGTTAGGAATGTGAAAAGACAGTCGAATTAGGAGCAGTTTTAGTTTGAGTCTAAATTTAGGATTTAGGAAGTTTAAGAGTCTTTGTCGAGCTGTAAAGGAACCAGAATCGATTCATTCATCCCTTGTATAAATGTAAGCATCTGTAGTGTAGGGTTCAGTGTTGTGCAGAGTAGGAGGATAGAAAGGCCATTGAATTGAATATCCGGCCGAGGAGGAAATCCTATGTAAGTACTGTGTGTGTTAATACAGAGTTTAGTTTCTGAAATTATGTTTCCTTCCTGAGTTATGTGTTGTGTGAATGAAATGGGGTTCAATATTAATTGATTGTGATTGAGAACTGGACAAATCAATCATAGAATGGATCGATTCTGAGAGAGGAAGAATTTTGTGTAAGACATCTAATGTGAATCAAATTTATGTGTCCAATGTGTGAAAGGAGGGCTCGATTCTTTTTGAATGCTTGAGTCATTATATTATGGAGGAATTTAATTAAATTCTCTCTTCGTGAGAACAAAATTGTGTCTCTTAGAGCTGCATGGATTCACTTGTTTGAAATGCTGTGTGAATGGTATATAGAAATGAAAATAGGGGCGTAGGGCTGAACTACACATAATAATGGACACTGTGTATCGGAATCCTGAAGAGACTGCGGTCTACAGAATATGTACGAGCTTTTAAATGAGACCGTGAAGGTGTAGAGGCCTCAACTTGCTTGAAATATGGAAGTGCTGACAATACATAGAGTTGACATCTGAAGAGGCGTAGTGAAGCGAATTGAAAGCGGAACCTTGAGTTAATGGGTGGAACCATGAGGAGTAAATGGTAAAGGTGGTTGGGGACTCGTTACCAGTAGTTTAGCACTTTTATTAAGTGGTAAGTTGGATGCCAAGAAAAAATGTGATATGGGTCTTTGGCGGACACGTGGCAAAGGCGGTAATCCAAACCCACCCATTTCGCATTTTATTTGGGCGTTAAGGTTCTGTTCATGAAATTTTGCGATTACCGTTCGATTGGGTTGACAATAGATCCAAGGGCGCTCACATTGTCAAGTGCAAGGAGGTTAACGCAAAGGCAAGGTATGTCGTGATGTTGTTGTGGGTCCCGACCCTCATGTATGTTAATTCTTGGGTTAAATCCTAGCGCTAAGGGTCTCCTATAATATTTCAAACCCTTGATTGGAGAGCATGATATATTGTCGCATTATGATTATAGAATGTCATGGGTAAGTCTAAGGTATGTATTCGATTGCTAGGGCCTTGGGTTATTGGAGTCGAGATATTAAACGCCATATATATATGTTGGGTTGGTGTATAAAAGGCGAACATTGATTCGCATAAGAGGTAAAGGCCGAAGTTAAGCTTGGGTTTAGATACATGTTGTGTACACTATTGTAAGTTAAAGATTTTCCCGACTGAATGGAGTAAGTTTATTACCTTGGGTTAGTTATGTTATTGGAATGTTAATTCGAATAAGAATGAAGGGGGTCTAAATATGGTTAACCTTAAGTTTGAAGCAGGTAAGGGTCCCGCATATAAGTATTGTGAACTGGGTTTTAATGACAGGACATATCGTATGCATTGTGGGGTTTTATAGCCTTGAGGGAAATAGCTTCCGCATAGTGCTGAATTTTTCCCAGATTTAAAATTATTTAGGTAAAACATTGAAGAGTGCATTTTATATGCAATTAAAAGAGTGTGAATGTGGGTTAAGTGAGGTATCCTGGGCATCATGTACCATGGTAAGATCAACGCTATTAAGTTGAACCACTAGTTGCAGCAACTAGAATTTTATTTTAGTGTTCATCACATCGAGGAAGGTTAAAAGATCTCATTCGCGTGGTTGAAATTAAAGGGCCATGCAATGAATTGGAGGGAGAGCCACATGAAAACACTTAGGTTGGATGGAGAATCTCCAGTGACTGAGTGGGAGGATTTAAAAACCCTCATTAAGTCACAATTTTATCCCATTGGCTACGTGAAGGACCAGTGGATTTGATGGCATTACTTCAAGAAAAAGTCGGCCTAAAGTGTGCAGGAGTACACCATAGAATTCAGAAATATGGCTATAATGTAGGGTATCTCTGCAAAGGAACGAGATGTACTCTTAAAGTATTTTTGGGGTTTGCACTTCCATCTGCACGTGCAAGTGAAATTTTTATAGCACAAATCGGTGGACGAGGCTTGTGTATAAGAACAATACCTTGAGAACATAGGCCTGAAGAGACAGCAATCAAGTGGATCGAAGAAAAAGTTGCAACATGATGCTTCCAAGGAGGGAATGAAGAAGGAAAAAGGGGGGAAAGATAAAAATACGGTACCCACAATACACCAGTGCAAATATCCTAGAAACCACTGCAACATTGATGGCCATATAGAGGAGAAGTGATGGAAGTGGCATCCAAAGCTAAACTTGAAGAACATGAACAAGGATAACAAGAAGAAGAATCTCATGGCCACTGATTCGAGAAACCAAGTTGAAAGAAACTAAGATGTGGATGAGAATATCATATGTGCGTCAGTGAAAAAGGAGTTTAATATGAGTATCCTTCAACATCATGAAGAGAAATAAATTAACAAACTCTTCCATATAAAGATACAGGTCAAGAAGAAAATTATTGATGCTTTATTTGACTCAAAATCGCAGGTGAATCTCTTTGCAGCAAAGATGGTGAAGAAGTTTGGGTTGGAATTTTATGATCATCCCAACTCATATCGATTGGGATGGGTAAATAAGGATGTAGAGTTGAAGGTAACAAAACAATGTAAAATTAGATTTGCTATCGATGTTGATTTTATTGATGAACTAGATCTAGATGTGGTTCCCCTTAATGTATGTGGATTCATGTTTGGGAATCGATACATGTACATGTGTGATGCATTATTCATGAGGAGAGATAACCAATACTATCTCTTCAAGGATGAAAAATAATTCATTATTAACATGCACAAAGGCAAGTCAAAAATTTCACTGGTAAGTGCCAGCCAAGACAAGAAATTGATCAATTTTAACAAGAAGTATGTTTTATTATTTTTAAGAGAAAGTAACTCAGCAGAGGAGTAAATAAGTAGCAAGACATCCCTGGAGCAATGTACTAAGAAATAGAAATAACAATTGGAGGAGTTGTTACATGCATACAGGGACGTGTTCCGAGATCCTAAACATTAGAGAAATTTTGAGGTCTAAAATGAGCCTCCTAAGAAAAATGTACAACCAAAATAAACTTTATAATAACCAATAAGATTCAAGATGATGATGTTAACCATGGAGGATGATTCACCATTTTGGAGTAAAAACATAAAATGTTTAAAAAATAATAAAATTATGTTTTGGACTTGTATTTTCAAGTTATCTCTCTAAGTTTTTACTCAAATTTCGAGCAAGAGTACTTGTTGGATGAAAAATTTAATTCCTCATCCAAGGAGTACCCAGGTTGCATACTTTTGATGGACCTTGCTACACCAAAAATAGATTTACATGAAAACATGTGATTGCAATCATGGTTTTCATGTATTTCTCATTTTTTTTTTGTAGCAAGGCTCATCAAAAGTGTGTAACATGCGTACTCCTTGGAAGAGGAATCAAATTCGGCATCCCACAAGTGTTACCACTCAAAATTTGAGTAAACCCATAAGGAGATAAGTTGAAAATATCGTTTTTCTTTTTTCTCTCTAAAATTTGATGATGTAATCTAATATTATTTTATTATTTCCACTATTATTTTATAATTTCCTTAGGAAACCCATTTTAGACCTCAAAATTCCCTTAATGGGGTTACCACCTAAGAGAGAAGTAGAGCATTAGAACCAATTATTTACAGACTTCTCGTTACAAAATATTGGGTTGTATAGGTAGTCTGTTATAGAAGCAAGTGAGGTGAAGAAACAATTGTAGACGTCGTTGGAATAGGGTGGAATTCAACCAAGTACATCACCATGTGGGTCACCCATCATCATTGTTCCGAAGAAGGATTTTACTAGGCAGATGTGTATAGATTAGAGGGCGTTGAACAAAATCACGCTCAACGACATATGCCCCTTGCCCAGGATAGATGATTTGTTGGATTAGTTGCAAAAATAAAAATACTTCACCAAGATGGACTTGAAGTCCGGATGTCACTAGGTTTGATTCAAAGAATAAGATACGTGGAAAGTTTCCTTCAAAACCAAGCAAGGTTTGCATGAGTGGTTAGTCATGCCATTTGGCTTATATGTAATGCACCAGCTAAATTTATGAGATTAATGAATGATGTATTGCACCCTTTTATAAATTTATTTTTTATTTTCTATAGTGCCACTGGTATATACTGCTACTCGGGAGGAGCATATGTCACATTTGACGTAGGTGCTGGAAACATTAAAGAAGTACCAACTGGTAGAAAATCTCAAAAAGTGCGAGTTTTCATAATAGTATTTGGTGTAGTTGGGGTATGTGATAAGTGAAGGATAGCTGAAGTTAGATCCTTCCAAGATCCACGACATGATCATGAAATTTCTAGTGCCTACTAATGTTTCTGAGGTCGGGAGTTTCATTGGGGTAACACTGTTAGGTAAAATTGACTAGGGAATAGACTCAAAGTTGACCAACTCTAACAATGGAGGTTTCGGGCAAATGGTATAGTAACATGGTCACTGATGAAACAGGTAACTGAACTAGTACCTACTTTTTTGAGGTAGCAAAAAAAGCACCCGATTTTGAAAAGTGGTGATGCAGAATCACCCTTTTTTTTGCATATTTTTGACACTTTAATATTTTTATTTATGAAGTATGAATATTTGTTTTCAAATGTTAGTGATTTTCATGCTACTTTTGTAACGTATTGATGCAACATCAACCATTTTTTTTAGAGTCGTGATTTTCATGTTGGTAATAAAACATAAAAATAAGATAAGAAAAACATGACAAACAAAACTTCAATAAAAAAATATATTTAAAAACAATAAAAAACCAATAAAAATGTAAAAAATAACAAAATTAACTCGTAAAAATAAAAAAATTAAACAAAAATAAATAAATAAAACAAAAAAATTTCGAAAATTATGTAAAAAAACAAAAAAAATCAAAAATTGAACGTTAAAAATATAAAAAAAACATCAAAATTCTTTTTTCCTAAGTTATTAAAAAAAAAAACTATATAATTAAAAAAAAAAAAATTTAAATAGAAAATTTAAAAATAATTACAATTAAAAAATTAAAATTAAAATAAAAAAACAAAAAATAAAAAATTCTAATTAAAAAAAATAATAATAAAAAATACAAATTAAAAAAAAAAAACCAAAATTTAAAATTTAAAAAGAAAAATAAAATAAAATAAAATAACATAAAAAAACATTTTCAAATAATTAAAAAACAAATATATATAAATTTAATTAATTTTTTTAAATTAAACCATTTAAGAAAATATATATATTAAAATGTAATAAATAAATTTGAAATTTAAAATTAAAAAAATGAATTAATCTAAAAATATTAAATTTAAAAACAAAATTAAAAATAAAAATAAAAAAATTAAATTTAAAATAAAAAAATTAAATTAAAAAAAAAATTAATTAAATTGAAAAACATAAAATTAAAAATAAAAAATAAAATTAAATATTAAAAACAAATATTAAATTTAATTAAAAAAAATTAAATAATTAAAATAAAATATTAAATTAAATTAAAAAAAATGAAATATTTTTTTTAAATTAAAAAAAGGGACAGTGTGCCGGAACCGGGAAAGTAGGAGGAGCCGGCGGGCCCGGCGGGAAAGGCAAGCGAACCCCCATATTGTGGTCCTTCTGCCACAAAGCTAGGGCTCCCTCTAATATAGATATATATATATATATATATATATATATATATATATATATATATATATATATATATATAAATATAGATTGTATACACACATATACTTGTATATATATATATATATATATATATATATATATACTTTTTTTTTTTTAAATTTTGTTTATATTTTTTTATTAAATTTTGTAATTTTTTTAAAATTTAATTGAATTTTTTTTTTTTTTAATAATTTTTCTTTATTCTTAAATTTTTTATTAGGTTTTTTCAAGTTAATTTAATGAAATTCAATAAAAATTTTATTTTTTATTTATTTTTTAAATTAAGTTTTTTTTTTTTTAATTACATAGATTTTAATATTTTTTATTTAAACTAAAATTTGGTATTTTAAATTAAGTTTTTTTTCTTAATTAAACTTTTTTTTAATTTAATATTTCTTTTTTATTTAATTTTCATTTTAACCATTTTTTATTTAATAAACAAAATTAAAAAAAAAAAAAAGTATATATATATATATATATATATATACTTTTTTTTTTTTTAATTTTGTTTATATTTTTTTATTAAATTTTGTAATTTTTTTAAAATTTAATTGAATTTTTTTTTTTTTTAATAATATTTCTTTATTCTTAAATTTTTTATTAGGTTTTTTCAAGTTAATTTAATGAAATTCAATAAAAATTTTATTTTTTATTTATTTTTTAAATTAAGTTTTTTTTTTTTTTAATTACATAGATTTTAATTTTTTTTATTTAAACTAAAATTTGGTATTTTAAATTAAGTTTTTTTTCTTAATTAAACTTTTTTTTAATTTAATATTTCTTTTTTATTTAATTTTCATTTTAACCATTTTTTATTTTATTTTATTTTTTATTTTTTTAATTTAATTTTTATTTGAAAATTTACTTGTTTATTCATTTATTTATTAAAATTTATATTTTTGTTTTTAAATTTTATTTGCTATCTTGATATTTAATTTATTTTAAAATTTAATAAAATGTAATATATATGTTTTTTAATTTAAGTTATATATATATATATATATATAAAATTAAAATTTAGTTTATTTTTAAATTTTTTTTTTTTTAAATATGTTTTTAATTTAATATTTTTATTGTATTTTATTTTTTCATTTTTTATTTTTAATTAATTTTTAATTTTTTAAATTTTAATTTAGATAATGTTTTTTTTTTTTCCCAATTTTTTATTTTAATGTTTTAAATTTATTAAAATTTAATATATATTTTTTAATTTAATTTTTTATTTTAAAATTTATTTATTTTTGTTTTTAATTTAATAAACATTTTCTTTTTATTTTTTAAATTTAATTTGTACATTTTATTTATTTTTATTTCCTTTTTTATATTTCTTTTTTTTTTAATTTAATAATTATATTTTGTTTTTTTAGTTTTTAATATATTTTTTAATTTTAATTTTTAAAATGTTTTGTTTTTTAATTTTAATTTTTGTTTCTTACATTATATGTTTTTTGTTTTAATTTTTGAATTTTAAAATTTTTTTAATTTAAAAAAAATATAGTGAATTTTGTTTTTTTCAAATTTTTTAAAATGTTTTTTTTTTAAATTTTTTTATTTATTTTTTTTATTTTGAATATAATTTTTTATAATTTTTTTTCAACACTTTCCATTTTCAGAGTGGTTTTTGCACAAAAAAAAATTGGCTTTTACTTCTATTTTTAAAAATGTCAAATATTGACTCTGAAAAAAAACCCAGGTTATTCCACAATACAATTTTTCATTTTCAGGGTGTTTTTCGCACAAAAAAAAATTGGTTTTTACTTGCATTTTTAAAATATGTTGAAAATTTACCCCGAAAAGAAAAAGAAAAAAATGGTTATTCTAGAATACAACTTTTCATTTTCGAGTTGTTTTTTCATGGTTTTTTTATGTTTTCTTGGTTAGAGTTCCTATTTTGAGGTAGTAGTTCCCATTTCATCGGTAAATATGTTTAGTGTACCGGTTTTTTTTATCATTGTATTGCATGTAATACATCCTATAAAAGGATATGAATATTTCATTATAATGTGGGGCCCGAGAGGTGAGTGGTGAAGGCTCACTTGGTCGAGTTGGCTAGGATTCTTGGCCACGTTTAATGAAATTTCATTAGCTTGGGTTTTTCCCTATAGTTGGGGTTTCCAAATAAACATTTGTGATTATGATTTATGATTGTTCTTGTTTATTTTATGTTTGTTCCTCTTGAAAATTATTTATTACCTCTACAGTAAAATCTTAACAATTGGTATCAGAGCCAGAGGTGGATCAAGTTTTGGGTTTTTGTGGTGCTCTCGACTAGGTTTTTTGGTAGGTTTGTATGGCTTCTTAAAAAAAATTTCATTTTTATGAAAAAAGGTGGTTTTTTTCTTTTTCAAAAAAATATCATAATCAAACATTTTGTGACATCTATATAAATATGATTTGTTTTTTGTTTATATTTGATGATTGAGTACTTGATATTAAATTAATATCTCACGCATATGACAATCATGCTTAACCATAAGAGTCATGTTTGTTATAAATCTCAGTAGAAAATTTTCATAGACCTTGAGGCCTTGATTGAAGGGTGGTAATTCTATCAAGACACTATAAGAGCCATGAAAGGGAATTCTCGTTTTACAGGGTTTTAGGAACATGGAAATTTAATAAGGGAATTCTTGTTTTATAGGGTTCTAGGAACATGGAAACCTAATATGAACCCATCCATTTCTTATCATGTAAGCTAAAACATCTATAGTTTCCAAAGTCAATATAAACTTAAACAAAAAATAAATTACTCATCAAGAACACCAAGTATGTTATTCTTGGTGAAGACATTGATTGTTCACTTTATCTCTCAAACAATGAAAAAAATACAAGAAAATAAATTTATATCATAATCCCTATTGCATAGACCTCTCAATAACATTGATTATGTTAATTTCTCTATATCTTAGGAATCCCATAGAAGCATAAAAAATGTTGCTTCAAACATTAAAGTTGTAAAAAATGCATCTCATTGCTCTTTGTCTTCTTTAATGTAGAGAAAAAGAGATGTGAGAAACATTTCTCAAATATTTTACACTTATAATAACACTAATACCAATGTTTCTAGAAAGAAGAAGAAATAAGTGAAGCTTGCTATATATAAATATGGATAAAATTGAGGATAGGATAATGAATTAAGTAAGGAATTGGAATTAACGATGTACTATTGCAATCACTATTTTGGAATTGATGATGTAAAAGATCACACTTTTTACTACTGTAATCCCAATTTTGTGTATGTTCATACTTAATCAAGAATATACAAGTTATTACTGATCTTAATAGTGTTTTTAATAAAAAAAAAACCATTAACATAGTTTTGTGTGAAATAAAGAAAAACTATGCATTATATTTACTAAAAGCTTGACCAAAACTATAAAAGATTCATGTATTGTTGAGGGAATTAATTTCAAATATTAATTATGTAAGTTTTACTTAAAAATCTATTTCCATAATGTGGATGTCATGATTTACAAACTTAGTAGTTGAGAAGCTAGAAACATGACCAAAGCTATACTAAATATTCTTGGATTTGATTTACATACTTAGTGGTTGAGAGGCTAGAAGAAGCCTGACGAAAGCTACCTTATTGGATTATTGAGCTACTTAAGAATCTATTGTCAGTGTGGATGCCACGATCTACATACTTATTGGTGGAGATGCCAACAAATGTTCTCAAATAATAAGAAAATATTAGATAGCATTGCAATAACCATGTTAGATTTTTCTACTTTTAGAGAGGAATACTATAAGAATATGAAGCGAAAGAGTGGACATTCTATCCTTGGGTTAATTGGATTTCCATTTTTCTCTTTTTAAAATTATCTGGTTAAGTGGATGTTTAGTTTTTTCTCTTTAAAATTATCATTGAAATGGACTCATTTATAGTGAATTTTGCTAATAAATTTGTAATGTCTTTACACTTTACACCCATAACTAAATATTTTAGCTTTTTGTAAATTCTAGTGTGGAGATAAAGATAACAAAGGAAATGACATTATGGTGATTGAAGGAATTGAACACATTAAATACGTAATTGAATGTCATGCCAATTATCATATCAATATGGATAAAAAATGCACTTAAGACATGAATTTATTTGAGGATTCCAAGAGATAAAATGTACAAGCTTCTCCTGTAAGCTTACATTGAGTGACACTTAAAATGTTAAATATGTCAATACAATTATAAAATTCTCTAGCCATGAGTTTGTGATAGAATTTATATTGTGTAAAAATTAAATATATCAAAGAATAAATGAGAACCAACCATAATAAAAACAATTTTTAATTTTTAAATAAAAAATTAGCGAGTATCATGCAAAAAGAAATTAATAAATATATAATCCTAAATTACTCTCATGATTCACATCTATTTTATTTAATATTAAAAACACAATGTTTATTAAGTATTTAAAAATTAGGGATGGATGGGCAAATGAAAACATGATTTTTCTTTAAGATTTAAAGAAAAAAAAATGTTTTTAAATAATTATTTAAAAAAAAGAGTGTTTTTTAAATAAATATTAAAAAGGAGTTCAATTTTAATCATTCCCGGCAATTTTATGTATTTCAAAAGAATAACTTCATGGACTCAGACGCTGTAAATGCGAATGATAATCACCGTGCAGAAGACTAGTAATTAATATCCATTACGAAATTTTATTATTTTATTTCATTCATGATTCTGGGTTACAGGTATTCGCAATAGTTTAACAAAATTTATAGAATAATTTAGAAAATTTGGTAAGATTATGAAAAAATTTGGTAAAGATTTTTGAAAATTTAGATTTTGTTAAATTTTAGTATTTTGAATATTTTAAAGTTTTTGATGGTGCTGAATCTATTTTTACCATAAAAAAAATGCAATTCAAACACTTCAACTATCTTATTTTTAATTTATTTTTTATCAAAGTCAAACAAAACATTGCCATCCAAACTATTCTGTTAGAATGTTGAATAAATAAACAACTCCAAAAAAAATTCCATGCTGGGTTTCTGTCACAATCCAAATCCATAATTTCTTTGCTTGCTTAAGCAGACGACCATATTATATGTGGGTGCATCAACCCTCATTTGTCAGATACGGAGTGACTCTTTTATGCTAAATACAGAGGAAAGGATGAATGTAAGCACATGGATAAGCCACTTATTCCACATGCGCCAAGCTTTCTTTTCTGCCGCATAATAAGGACCATTGCATCTTGCCCGTAGAATCTACTTTCCGACGTATACTATTTGCATGCTTCGTGACTAATGACTATTTGAACAGCAGACCATTTTCCCCGCAAAAATCCTCTGAACTTGAGCTCCGTTACGCCACAGGCCTTTCATTTACCCTGCGGCTTTGTCGCTTTTGTCGGCCGTGGGTTGGATTTTGAATTTTACGTCTGGCTCGTTTCTTTGTTTGGGAAAGCAACGGGACATGTGTCTAATCGTATTTTAACATTTGATGTCATATTTTTCTATCAAATTTATTAAACAGTTTGGTATGGATTAGTCGTAAAGAGGTGTATAGTTTATATAATTTGATTAGATACTTTAACATCTATTTAAAATATTTAAAATCATTTATTATTATTATTATTTTTTGTGTTTTTATTTTTATTATTGTTATGGTGGTGGTTTTTAATACGTTATTTATTTTTATAATTATTAATAGTAATAATTTAAAATAAAGTTGGAGAGGCAAAAGAAAGAGGGGTTATTTTTCCCCAATGAAGAAATATTTCAGACTTCAATGTTTGTGTTTTATACTTAACTGTGTACAATGTAGGATTAGGTGTTGTGATTAAAGACAAAGATGGACTTCTAATAAATCCAAAGATCCATTATAGATGACTTTATGTTTTTCTTGAAGTCTCACCTTAAAATCTTAATATTGTAGTTGTTGCATAGTGGGATACTTTTCTTGGAGTCTCAACCAATAGAATCATTAACAACTTTTGTTTTCTATAATTTTATTTGAAAATTCTTTTATATATGTATATGGATATGGGTAAATTTTTAAGTCATCTATCAAATTGATGGTTTGAAAAATTAGAAAGAAGTAGAGAAGGGTTTTAACTTTTAGTGGCAAAGTAGATGAGGGGATGATTAGTTTAAGAAGCAAAGGAATTATGTTTTGGAAGATAGTGGACATATAATGACCCAAAAATATTTTCATTTCTAAGATTATAGAAAATAAGGGATTGACAATGAAATCACTATTATGTTAGGTCAAAATAACAATAAAAGTAAAAAAATAATCAATGGTACATAGAGATTTAAGGAGAGAGGTTAGAAGTCAACAAAAAATTGAGAAATTACACTATTAAATGAAGAGTATTAAAGAGGAAATAGCATGTATAGAACCAACAAAACAAATTCTCAAAGTCAATTGAAGGTCCCAAACTCTTCTCATACATCAACGTCAGCTCAAGCTTTAAATCCTAGGATTAGGTATAGTTATTTCAAATTATAATGCTGACATGAACTTTGTTGGACCATCTATGTTAAAGGTCTAATGAAAACAACTTCATACATAACGACATTCTAGTTTGTCCTATCCTAGCAGCTTGAGTTGTTGGAAGCAAGGTGTGTTCTTCCCTCTAGTTGGGTTCAATTCCAAGAGATGTGTGTGTCCCATTGTGATGAGGCTAAAAGGGTAGGGGTGTCCACTGGATTCAACTCTAAGGGACATTTTTGTCCCATTGTGATAAATCTAGAAGTGTAAACACCCCCACTACGAAGGATATTTCTCAACTATTGCTAAGTCACAAGTCTTTACTACATTTGACTTGTGGAAATTCTTACAAACAATAACACATGGCTACACAGCTAGAGTAAATGCCTTCCACCTAATGATGTCATAGAATATGGTCACCAAAACCACTAAGAAGCATACCTTAAGTAAACACCTAGTAATTACCTAACATATTAGAAAAAGATCAATTTCTAATTCGTCATCACCAAAACTCCACCTACAAATAATAGAAAAGCATTGGTTCTCACCATCATATCCAAGATTTTGACATGTCCTAAAAATTTCCCAACAATGGTTCAATAAGGGGAGGTTGATCAAACCTTCATTGCAGTTTTTCATAATAAAATTTCCTCTTCTACTCACATGAGAAGATAACATCTCAACTATTTTTTTGCATGATAAGATAGCATTTTAGGTGATGGATACGACACATCTCTTTCCATTAATTACATTGGTAGGTGTGTTTATTTTGAAGCAAGACTTCCAAAATTTGAATCTTATAATTTTAATTTAGTTATTAATAATTATTAGGTGGATGGTATTGGTTTAATCTATACCAAAATATTTTAGAATATTCTTATTAGTATACACAAATCAAAATTATTTATTGTCCTTTTTTCCTTTTTAATTAAATTGATTAATTAAAAAACTATAATATGAGAAAATGTCATATAAAATGACCTAAGGATTTTTGTGTATGTAGTATTGATAAACCATGATATTATCCCATCGTATTGGAACAAAGCCTATTTAAAGCTATGACATTAACCCGTGATATTGCAACAAAGCCTATTTAAAATTAAGAATATTATGAGTGATCCATATTGGATTATTATACTTTTTTTTCATCCATCTAGATGCATTTGGAGGCAAAAAAGTGGAGGATTTAGCTCATGGGACCGTTTTAACCGGTGGGACCCAATTTGGAAAAATGAAGATTAAACCCTTATAGGAACGTTTTAAGGCATTAAATGATGTTTTTTGGGGGTAAAACATTATTTATTTAGCATGAAATAATTTCTTGTTATTATACACAGAAATATCTTTCCAACAACACAAGAAGCATGTCAATCAGAGTCCATATGCAAAAGTTATGTCACTCATCAGTTGACCTTCCTGTTTTCACTCCTATAGTTTGGGAGGATGTCCCGTTAGCCCCAATTATTCATGGAAAAGGGGCTAGCCACTTGACTATGATGTAAACGACTATAGAAGAGTCTATATTATAACTCTAGTTAAGAGTTGATGTAGTCAAAGATAACCACTAATAGGTAATCAGGTTGTGTTACAACCAGGTCACTAGGAGGAAGAGGCATTCCATTCTCTTGAGAGAATTTTGTTCCATAGATGAGAAAATAACCAGGAGAGATAGGAGGTAGAGCACACAGAGAGGATTTGTGCACTATAGTAGCCCTTGGGCCACGGGCATTACTTATTTGTACCTTCATCCATATTTCTAGACAGAGAAAGTGAGCGAAGTAGCCTCACCTTCCAATTGGGTTTTCTCCCGAAAGGGTTTTCCAAAGAGCATATTTTATGTATTATATGTGTATGTGGTCTTATTTTGTCATTTTCTAATTTTCTACATAATTTCCATTTTCATGCATGCACTCCTTACAATTAGATCTACAAATCTATAATTTTAATAAAACTGTAATAGGGTAAAATTTCAATATTTTAGTATATTATTATCAGAATTGTTGTGATGAACTATCCAATGGAATATCTATGGTAGTGTTAGTCATCAATATTTTTCACTTGTTGGTGATGACTAGTTGTAACAGCCAAGTTTTCCTATAGCCGATCTAAAAATTTGTCAAATTTGCCAGCTGGGAAAACACCTCTAAATTTTTTTTGCCCTCCTACCTTTTAGTCTGCCCATGACAAGATGAAACCTCAATTATCAAATCCTACCTAGCCTCAGCCATACTAGTCTACCCATCAGCTCTAAAGAGATAATCCAAATCTGTTCAAAAAGTCTTCCCTAAGTTAGGAAGTGGCGCTTTAAGGCATTTATCCCTTGGGAAACTATCCAAGAGCCAAAAACCTCCATCTACTATAGACCAGTCATAACAGACCTTCCTATTCTGCTAATAAGTTGGTTATAGCCCTAGGTCGCACCACTAATACACCCTTAAGTCTCAGCAATACATAGACCATAAGTCAAGCTGATTGTAGGTGTTTTTACAGTGTTTGATGGATCTTTCAAGGATAGAGACATACCAGCATCTCAGAAGACAATTTTGAGCTCCACATGAGAAGACAGCTGCTTCTCAATGTGATCTTAAGCCTGGGATGCAGCAGAGAGCAAAGAGTTTCTCATCAAGATTTTGCGACCACATTCAAAGCCTGAAAGGATAGTAAAAGGAAAAAAAACACTGTCAAGAGGCTATTGATATGACATGACTAAGAACCTCCTTCATCTATAAGTAGAGGGTTTTGAAAGCGCCTCCTTCATCTATAAGCAGAGGGCATATGGACAAAGTTTGATTTAAAGAGTTGCAACTAACTGCAAGACAAATTTGTTTTTAATAAACAGTCAGGTAGCAAATGAAGATCTCTGCATTAAAATGATGAGTTAAGACAAAGGTATAAGAGAAGCCACTAACAGTTTGATATATCAAACATTCTGCATTTGATTGAGACAGAGGTTAAAAGAACATCAGACATTTCGCCAAGTAAAGGGCCTCCTTCATTCATAAGCAGAGGGCCAGGGCATTGCCTGATTTCAAGGTTTGACTAATCAAAACATGAGTGGTAAGAATAGTACGAGATAGTTGAAACAGAGAAACAATGTAAAAGACCAAAAAGGAAGGTAGGGTTACCACAGCAATCCAAGGGGTTAAACTTATCTCTTAACAAGGTTTCTTTCAAAAGACAGTCTGCAGCTCAAACAAAACAAAATTGAAGAGTGGTTGATGAGATGGGTCATTGCCCAGGCAAAATACATGATAATGATCATGTTTCAAAGAGTACTAATATTCCTACTTATAAGAGGATTTCCTTCAGATTACTTATCATAAGTTGACAAAGGAAAATTTGAGTTTAGTTCTTCCCAAGAAAGGTGTTGCGGCTAGACACATTTGTTCATAAAATGCAAGAAGGACTTTGGCATGTTTTTCAGATTCTGGAGAAAACTTCAAACAAATATAGGCATGTTCCTTATAAAAAGGTCAAAGGTACCTTATCAATGCATTTTGAATAAGAGAGAAGTGTTAAAGAATTTCCCTTTTAAATGGACAAAGGTGGAAGAGCCTGAGTAAATGCAACTGCATTTTGCATCCACAGTCAGAAAATGAGTTTAAAAGGCACCTGACAGTCAAATCATTTTCACAATAGGGCATTATCAATTTTAAAGCATCCAGAGCAGATACATTAGTTTAAGGTTCAAAGAGAAGATCCACCTCCTTGAAAAGTGGCAAAGGTGCTCCATAATTCATTGGTATATTGTTGAGCAAATGTCACATTTTGAAAAGGACAATGAAAGGGTCAGCCGTGACAAAAAGTCACTTTTCAAATATGTAACACACAAATGAATAGAGTTGGCCCTTGGAAAGAGTCATAACCATTGCCACTTTTCAATTAAAATACACTGACCTTTTCACCAACAGTTTTCAAAATGTGGGCCCTTCTTAACACATTCAAAGTCGTTTTGTTTCGTTTCAAATGGACAAAGGCAATGGTTTAAAAAAAAAAGGTGTCTTACAAACCCTCACGAATTCATGTCAAAGGTAGTTGATTGCTTTGTGTTCAAAGGAGTAGAAGACCATTGAACTTCCTTTTAAATCTCTCAAAAAACATGAAGCATCAATCCACTCTTGCTATTCCAAAGACTGAAGACGAGTTCACAGGCAACTTCATTGTTTTTCGAGGTTTTTCACCACGCGGCGCGCCTGTAGGATTGCGCGGCATGCTCACACACTCATTTTACACAGGAGAAAGAAATTGCGGGGTGCGCCTGTAGCGGCGCGCGACGCGCCTGTAGCTTCTGGTCACAAGGGCCCGACAAGTGACCCGACTGTGTTTTGCGCGACATTCTCTCCTTCTAAAGTGCCACGCATAAATCCAACATCCTAGATGCCTCCAAAAAACTCCTGAAGCAGATCAAACTCCTCAAGAAGCATCATCATCGATTTCAAAGGTATTCTATGTGCCTTTTTGCTTTGTTAAGACTACCAAGAGAGGGTAAAAGGGATGAAACTCATGGGTTGAAATCACAAGTTTGAGTTTTGCGCTTTTATTTAAAAGAACAATATTTGTTGTATTTCTGTTGGCTAGAGATGAAACATTGAAAGCCTATGATTTTTGTTGATAAGAAAAGGCCATGAAACTGTCCTCAAAACTGTGATGAAAGAAAGGACAGACAAGGTGTTTAAAGGGTGAAACAGTAGGTCAGTTTTCAAACACAGTGATCATTAGATGAGCATTTTTTACCTTCCAAAAGTATCCTCTATATGTTAAAAAGATAAAAGGCAGTGTTTGGCCTTCAGTTCCATAAAGCAGAGTTAGTGAGTAAGCTACCATTTGCATTCGAAGGTGTTGTCAAACTAGATATGAGGAACAGTGGAGTATAAAGAGTGCAATATTTTGTTGAAGAGGAGTTTATTGTTGTTTGAATGCTACAAAAATTTTTGTGACCACATCCAAAACACAATAAGCTCTGTTACCTTATCTTATTACATGGTGACCTTTGACTGTGTATATGCCTTTTTGATTGACTGTCTTCATGTTGTTGAATCTATTGGTGAAGTGGCCTACAAAGAAGAAAGTAGTGCCTTGAAATAAGAAGATTGTGGTTTTTCCTTTGTCTAAAATGCAAGGTTATACTGTTGTCCTCAAAACACCAAAAGGCAAGGTGACCTTACGACAAAACACAGAAAAAATCACTTTGACTGTGTATCTTTTACTAACTGTGTTTTTGTTCTTAAGTTTACTTGTTGAGTGACATACCAAGTGAAAAGCATTGTTTTGAAAAGGGTAGAGAATTGTGTGTTAAAAGGGCATTTCACACTACATTTGAAACCATTGTTGCTTGATCAAACAAGTAAGTTGACAGGCTGAGACTGAGTTTTGTTTGAAGAAGGCATTTCAAAAACTTTGAGGCATTTTGGTGTTTCAAGAGTGCATCTAGAACAAGATGCCTCCCAGGCAGGATAGCAGGAGTGGGTTGCACAAGAGGTATGAGCCTATTTCCACCGAAGAGGTCAATTCACACCCATCAATCTTATTCAATTTCCATGAGGTGGGGTGTTTGGATTTTTGCCAAAGGGTACAAGAAGTAAAAAGTTTCTCTCCTTTAACACATCTGTGTGCCTTGAGGTTCAGAGACAAACATTTTCAATTGGCCGGCCTTGATTTCAAGTTCTCCCCGAGATCCATATCCAAGGCTACTAAAATTCCCTATATTGGTGAGAAATGGTTCAAACAAAGCTATTTGGACTTAGATGACTACACACCCTTCCTCAAGCCTGAACACAGAGAATCATGCCCTGTTATCTTCCATTTCTCATATCTTTTAGCCAGCTATGCCCCCCTCGTGAAGATTATCATGAAGTATTTCACTTGTGAGGGGAGATTCTCTCGAGTTTATACATATCACATCCGACTATTGATGCATTTCACACGAACCAAGCAGCTGAATCTTCCTTTCTTCTTGTGCAAAAGCATTGAGAAAATGGCCTCCTCTGTCCAAAAGAAGCCTCCATCACAACAAATAGCCTCTCTATTCCATCACTCTCTCATTAAAATCATCATCCTTCACCAGCTTGAGAAGAGAGAGGTCTCTTGGGATGTTTTCATTACTCACCCTGATTTCTCCACTGTCCCTCCAGTCCATACATCCCCCACTTCTCCTACTCATCGCCCCTCGCCTTCCTCTAGTAGACTTACTCCTAGAAAGCTCAAATTCACTACAGAACAGGCAAGAGAACATGGAGAAGGAGAAGGAAGTGGCCAACATGAGGGCGAAAGACATGAGCATGAAGAAAAAGATGAAGAGCATCAAACTGAGGATGAGGGGCAGCAACATGACAGTGGTGATGGTGAGCAGCAACAGGAACAAGAGGAGGAGAGTGCTGAACAACAGCAACTCAGTGGTGATGAACATCAGCAAGGGGAGGAAGGGCAGCAGTCTGAGCAGCACCATAAGGATGAGGATCAAGGGCAGCAGCTTGAACAACAGGATGAGTAGGAAATTGAGACAGAGCAGCAGCATGATATTGATGACCAAGGGCAGCATCAAAGTGAGGCAGAACAGCAATATGATATTGAGGAGCAGGGCAGCCTAAAGAAGACACACAGCAGCCTCCTCAAGATACACAACAATGTCAAGAATAAAGGAAATTTCAAGGGAATGACAAGAAAGATGACAAAGGTAAAAGAATCATGCTTTCCTCTCCTAAAAAGGCCAAGCCCAGGACTGCAAGAAAGAGAGTGCCTAAGGTTGTCACTCAAAATGTGACAAGAGCTCTCCGTAGCAAAGGAAAGTTGCCTAAGAAGCCTATGATTGACTTGCATAAGAGGAAGAGCACAAGAATAGCCTCCCAAAGCAAAGAGAAAGGCAAGGTAGAAGGAAGTCATGGGCAAGAAAGTGCATTTCATATCATCCCTATCCAAAGCGATGATAGTGACAATGAGGCCCGGATTCTAGAAAACCTCTTGATCCAAAGAGAAGGCGAAATTGATGCATTGAAGGATGATCTTCATAGGGCAAGGAATTTCAATCAATTCTTGCAAATCCAAAATAGGCAAATGAGTGTCCATATGGCCATTCATGAGACAAGGGCGACTAAGTACAAGAAAGAGGCCTCCAAATCCCAATCAAGGATAGATGAGCTCATAGGCAATTTTGATGAAAGTGAAGGAGAAGACTAGCCTAGGCAGAAAAGGCCTAGAACCATAGGGCTTAAAAGAGTCCTTGAAAGGCAAAAAGAAGAGGAGAAAGCCCTTCTCCAATCCACTCCTCTCACTGCATTCTTTGAACAGGAGATAGAAAACAATAAGGAGGTGTGGCTTGAAAGAGTCAATGACCATTTGGAGAAGAAGTTGGAGAGGGAAAACAGGGATCTAGAGCTTTAAAGGAGAATGAAAAAGCATTACCAAAAGTTAAATCAGTTTTCCTGGCGCAACTTAAATGCTGCCCAAGAAAAGCTAAAGGAGGCAAAAGGGAAGCGCCCGGCACGGAAAGTGAAGAAAGACACATCAGGACTTGAGATTTTGGCCACTGCTTCTGAACATATTTCTAAGAACCCTTGAGGGTCATACTCACCGATTTTGGGCACATTTTGACATATTTTGGTTTTTTGGCATTTTTGAGTTTTTGGTCAAAACTCATGAAATTCGCCATTTCATTTTGGGGAATCATCAAAGGAGGAGAACGGTATCATTGGATGCCATAATTTTAGGAGCACACACTAAGCGATTTTTACGACATTTGGAGGTCATTTTCTTCCCCGAAATGACGAAAAAAGCTTGCTTTTTCCACACTCTGCCCGGTCTATCAACAGACTGTAATTTTTGGTTTTTTACACACAGGTTTAGTTTTGGAGGACTTCTAGGCATTAGATTGGGAAAGTTTCAGCTGTTCCAGAAAGTAGACACTCATATATTTCCAACGAGCTATCATGAGCCTCATTTCGACATCGGGAGGGCTGCCAAATGTTGTCGGCAAGTTAGGGTACCTTTTGTTGATGTAAATTTTGAATATTTTTGTAATTTTTGAACCTTTAAAAACTGATATTTCCTCATATGCGTTTAGCTATTTTTGCACATGAGAAGTGAGGAAAATTCAAGTTATTTCCCTTTTTTAGCATTTTTTAGATATTTTATGCGATATTTTTGTGCCTTGGGCTTTGCAAAGCCTCAAGGACAAATCTAGATATTTTGATTAGGCCAATAGGATAGCAAGTTGAACCATGAGGTTTTCCTCACTTTGGCCTATTTATTCCAAAGGCTCACATTGTAAACAAGGCTGAAATTGATGATAGAAGCAATATATGGTCATATAAGCTTTAGAAGAAATACTTGTCTCATGCTCTTGGATAGTCTCTTGGATGTTCTTGGATGATGAAAGAGGATTGTTGCTGGATTCCATGACTTGGTAGAATGGTAGAGTGTCTCTTTCTTTGTTGTGTCTTCTAGTTTTAATTCATGAATACATGTTTCTTGCTTACTATAGATCAGTAGAGAAAAATTTTGAGATATGCCCTTGGAGGCACCTCAAATTTCCTGTTTCTTCATAACTTCCATGTTTTCTTCTTCCTTAGTCACATTAAAGAATTCTTGATTTCTCTTTAATAAATTAAGGATATTGTTTCTTATTTCATTCATGGTTTTATGCATGCTAAGTATGACTTACGGTACACCCTGATTACCAATGGCTAGCCATAGTTCCATCCATGAAATCTCTCTTTGACTAATTAGATTATCATTTTGTTGAACCAAGGAGGCCTAGTTCCGATCTAGCCCTTTGTCTAAGACTATGCAAATCTTGTTTTCAAAGTGCCCAATAACTTGAAGTACTGTGTTTAGGCATTCCAACATAGTAATTTAAGTTGTTTGTCCGTCTTAAGTGTTTTCCCCAAACTCTGATAGCCATTTCCCAAAGTTAGAGAGTTATACTCCTCTATGCATGGCTTGAATGTTTATTTCTATGTATTGCTTAGCTTATAGTTACATTTCTCATGATTAATGGTTTTCCCTACCATGCTGATGTTTTCTATTAAACTAGTTATGCTTGAAATCCTTTGTTGATCACAAACTTGATGTCCATTTTGTTCCATTTTGCCCAAATATCCTTTCTACCTCGAATCAAATCGGCCTTTCAACAGCCTTGTATCACCGTCTGATAGCTTTCTTGACCTTTTTGACCCCATAGCCCAGTTGATCTGACATATTTTTACCTATCTTATATCTTTGATCAGTTTCATCCCTCACAACCTAAAAAACCAAAACCAAAAGAAACCTACTTCATAACTAGCCTAAAATCAGAACACAATAAGAAAACACACAGATATCCCTTACACATATAGAGAGAGCCCTCTCTGAGTCTAGGAAGGCTAGGTCCTTGGGCTCCAAAGATTGGTTTGATGTTACCTTTGTCATTTGGCTTGCGATCGGTCACGGGACTCTAAATGGACCAAAGTACACCATGTAAGACCAATTTTACCATAGTAAAATTGGTTTCACTATAAGAAATAATTTAATAAACCATATTTTATTAAGTTATTTCTAGTTAAAGTAAGAAACCCCATGAAGAATAATTAAATAAATCCTTATTTATTTGATTTTCCTCTAGGAATAATTAATTAAACCATTGTTTAAATAATATTCTTGGTCATAATTAACCCAATTATGAGAAATAATTAGATAAAACATTAATTTTCTTATTTTTCTCTAGGAATAAATAAATAATTCATTATTTAGTTATTATTCCTTGTTAAATTTGACTAAATCACCTAGGAATAATTAAAAAAATAATTTGTTTATTATTCCTTAACCACAGCCTTGAAATTATAAATAAATCATTTATTTGTTTATTATTTCTAAATAAAGGCATTTAACCAATTTAAAAATATTTTCCCTCCAACAAAATATAATAAAATGTTCGAAGCGGTTAGATCTAGATATCGGTTAATAATATTTTATTATTCACCATTATCGAGGACAACTCAATATTTTGTTATAAATAGGAGGGTTTTTCCATTCATTCTTCACTTTGATCATTCTTATTGTCCCTATTATTTTATTTTTCCATCTGAGCTCCCACTTGAGTTCAACACATGCTTTGGGTTTTCTACACCATTGAGAGAGAGAAACTTCTGAAGCTGAAGCATTGAGAAGAACTAAGAACCCATCCCATTGAGGGGTATTGTCAATGTCTACTTGTTTCCTTCACCAAGTGTTATAATATAAAATCATTCTTTTAATATTTTCTTGTATTTTGCATAATTGGAGTTAACTTTGCATCAATTATTACTATTTATTTTTACTATTTAGCTACTTTTACTGCATAGATCTGGGTTTTTGCAGGATTTGTTCTAACTGTCTATTGTAAATCTAAAGGGTTAAGAAACCATTTCTATTGTTAGGGATATTCGTCATGCATAGCTAAAGTAGGATGTTTTCGTGCACTTGTGATAAGATTTACACTAACAATGTTGATGTTGATACGATTGATATGCTGATTCATTATATATACATATGTTGTGATAATCCGGATCGAATGTGAAAAAAAGATAGATTCCATTGAACTTCATTAATGTATTTCAATTATGTTTATATTTGGTTTATTTGACATGGTATGTTGGTAGGAGCTAGAATATCATAGATGACAGTAAAAATGGTGGATTAGAGTTCACGTGACTCTCCCTATAGATCGAGTGAGCAGCACAAAGATGAGTACTGTCCTGAAATAACAGATACCTTGAGAATTTTGAAGATAGATATCAGAAGTTTTAAAGCATATAATGTCAATATCATTCATTCACAAAAAATACTTGCCAGAGCACATGAAAAATATGCAGATGTCAATGCATTGATCCTTTAGAGCTTATCATATTTGCATAGACAAGGATAGATAAGGGTTAGTTATGGAAAGGAAGAAAGGACTAATGGGGCATATGGTCGTAGGTCTCATGGAGGGCACAAATAAGACAAGGATGGAATAGTTAGAGGTGGAATATGGATGGATACACATGACATGAGAGGTAGTGGTTATGGGTTGTATTCTCGTTCTGGATCAGGGAGACATGATGGTCATCACCACTATCATCCTTACATGAATAGTGAAAAGCAATACTTTCCATATGAGTTCAAGAGATCCAAACTCCTATCTTTGATGGAGAGTTGAAGGAACCGGAAGATGCAGAAGCATGGTTGCTTGGGATGAAGTTATTCGAGTTGCATGACTATGCAGAGAATATGAAATCCGGGATAACTATTTTCAGTCTCAAAGGGAAAGAAAAAATTTGGTGGGAAGATGTGAAGCGTGTCAGAGGCATCAAGATAGAAGAGTTGAGTTGGCATGAATTCAAAAGATATTTCAGAAAGAAGTATTTTTCAGAGAGATATTATGATGGTAAGGCTAAGGAGTTCTACGAGTTGAATATGGGGTCTATGACAGACGAATAGTATACAACTATGTTCTTAGAGCTGTTAAGGTATGTACCATATCTTAAGAATGAGAAGACGAAGGTTCAAATATTTGTTAGCGGATTTCCTTTAGCATTTAAATATCAGATCAAGTATGATGAACCTCATACATTAGTCGAAGTAATTGGGAAGTTAAAACATTATTATGAGCATTCTAAGAAAAATTCAGAGCCTAAGCAGGGTTGGAAAGATAATGACAAGAATAAAGGAAAATGGGATAAGAAGCGAGTAAGACCTTGGGATGTAGGTAACAAGGAGAATGTAACAAGATACAAGAAATTCAATGTAGTTGACAGAGGATAGGAAATTAAGTTTGAGGAGAAGAACAAGGGTGATGGTAGGAAGCCTTTGCAGTGTTGGACTTGTGTCAAGGATCATCACAAGAGAGATTGTCCACAACATCAGGGTGGCATACCTCATATTTATAGTGCTTAGGAGGCAAAAAAAGTTGGGGATGTTGGACATAGTATGTAGAAATTATACAACAAACATGCATATCATGGATTCAATCCGATCTAACAATGTGCCAAAGCTAGATACTAAATCACTTCTACAAATAAATTGTGGAATTAAAAACACAATCGCCAATCACATGAAGCAAAGAAGAATCAATCAAACCACAACACAGATAATTTCCCGGGGAAAGATCGCTGCTCAAAACAATTACATACAACTCTTCTCACAAGATCCCTCCTGTACTTGGCTAACTGTCTCACACTGTACTGGATAAAACTGACATATACTTAGCCAATTTTATGCCTCCTGATAGCCTTTCTGCCTTGCGCAATCCCTGATGAATGCAATCCCTATTATTTAGGAATTTCAGCCTTCCTTGACTGTGAAAGGATCATGGGAAATCCAATGGGTTTTTGGTTGCATGGGTGCAACCCAGTAATCCAACAAATGATATTCAACTTCCCTTTCACCTAGATCTCAACTGGGTCTCCACTGGAGCTGACATGCATGCAAATAATAATAGTAAATCCTCATTTTCATGTGAGATCACTGATTGTGAATTAAATAATATTTTATTCACTTGATCTCTCACTAGTGTATCAACCAATTACAACTAGCACAACCGAGTTTAACTCACCTAACTAAGTTAAAATGATTACAACCTACATTAACTAATGCACCATTGCACTTCTAACTCTGTTACAACTAGAATTACTCTCCATGCCTCACCAACTACCCTCAACTCAAATTTCATGAGTTAACTAAGTTTATCAGACTCAGTTAAATATTACAAGTTATTTTGAGATCAGAAGGGATAACTAAAATATACATGCACCAAATCTAGCCCACACCAATGTAGGTGCTGCTAAGACCTGTGGTCCCACACTAGTGTAGGTGCTGCTTGGACCTCCTGGTCCCACACTAGCATGGGTGCTGAAATTTCTTGTTGAACTTCAACACTCCCCCTCAACAGAAAGGGATTATCCTTCACCCTGATCCTACCTCTATGGTATTCGAATTTTCTCCTGGTGAGTGCCTTCGTCAGAATATCTACATCCTAATCTTCCATGGGAATGTACTGAAGTAACATTATTTGCCTCTACACACAATATCTGAGATGGTGGTACCAAATACCTATGTGCTTGGACCTATCATGAAACACATGATTAATTGAGAGTTTAATGTAACTCTAATTATCACAATGTATCATTGCCAGATCCATTTGATAACCAAACAAACCAACCAAGATATTTCTCATCTAGATATCCTCACATGCAGCTTGACCTGCTACCATGTACTCTGCTTCCGCTGAACTGAGTGCCACAGATCGATGCTTTTTGTTGTACTAGGAAACTATTGTCGATCCTATGCTGAATATCCCTCCTGATGTGCTCTTTTTGTCTGATGGACTGTGTGCCCAAACTGCATCCCTGAAGCCTTGAAGCTTCACTCCCTCTGTCATTATGTACCATAATCCATACTCTGATGTGCCCCTCATGTATCTCAAGACATGCTTCACCGCCTTCCAAAAGTTCTTGGTAGGCTTAATCATAGCTTGACTCAGCTGGTTAACTGCGTAGAAAATGTCTGGTCTGGTGTTCACTAGATACATCAGTGAACCAAGTAACTACCTGTATACAGTAGCATCCACTACCTCTCCTGAAGTAGCATCCTCTTTCCTCCATTTTCCTTGAATAGGAGTGTCCATGGGTTTCCAACTCTCCATGTGAAACTTACCCAGTATCTCTTTGGCATACTTTCCTTGAGAAACAAAAATTTCACCATCCCGCTGCTATATTTACAAAACAAGGAAATAATGAAGGAGTCCCATGTCCTTCATTTCGAAATCCCTTGCAAGATCCTCCTTAAATTACTGTATCAACTGCTCATCACTAGTCAAAATTAGATCATCAACATAAAGAACAATAATCAATAGCTTACCCTCAACCACAATCTGGTTCAAGTTTTCATCAACTTCACTTTTGGTGAAGCCCAGTCCAGTGAAATAGTTGTCTATCCGAGTGTACTAAGCACGAGGTGCTTGCTTCAACCCATATAATGCTCTCTTGAGTTGACACACATGCAACTCACTGTCAAAGATCTCAAAACCTTTTAGCTGCTCTATGTACAATTCTTCCTCAATGAGTCCATTGAGAAACAAAATTTTCACATCCATCTGATGAATGCGCTAGCCCACCTTTGTTGAGAGTGCAAGGATGGATCTAATGGAAGTTGTCCTTGCGACTGGTGCAAAAGTTTCCTAATAATCGATCCCCCCAATCTATGAGAATCCCCGGGCCACAAATCTGGCCTTGTATTTCTCCACACTCCCATCAACAACTTGCTTTATCGATAGATCCATCTAGATCTAACCGCTAATTTACTGACCGGTCTTAGGACAATCTCCCATGCACTGTTCTTGACAATGGAGTCATACTCCCCCACCATTGCATCAACCCAAATTGGTTGCTGCACTACCTCCTGAAAGGAAGATGGTTCAATCACAATACATTTTCTCATAAGAGCCATGTATCTAGTAAACCTGTCTGGAGGCTGTCTCTGTCTGCGATGTGAAGTAGGGGCTCCTACATTCTCTGCAGCATCAAGTCTCAATCTATTAGCTTCCGTGGTGCGCCTTCTACAATTTTTGATGGATGGCTATGCATGAGTGTTTTTTTCCACTCCATGATCCTCCACATGTGGCTGCTTCACATCTTGAGGCTCATCCTTAGGAACCAAGAGTTCCTCCTCTGCAGTCAAATCCAGCTCCCTCTCAAGGGACAATCACATGGATTTCTTCTCATCAAATTTTATATCCTGTTGCACAAAAATCATTCTGCTGTTTGGAAAATACACCTGATAGTTGTGGGGAGTTTCAGTGTACCCCAATCTCCAATCTTTGTTGTTGGTTCTAGATTCTTCCTGGTGTGTTTGGTCACATGCACATAAATAAATGAGCCAAAAATCTTAAAATGTGAAACATCAGGTTTCTTACCAGTGAAAGCCTCTTCTGGTGTACTCATGCTAAGTATCATATGAGGACAACAGTTCTACACAAATACCACAGTGTTACGTGCTTCCACCCACATATGCATTGGTAAGCCTTGATCATGCAACATTGCTCTTGTTGCACCCACAATCGTTCTGTTCTTTCTTTCAGTGACCCCATTCTGCTATGGGTTATGAGGTGCTATCAGTTCTCTTTGAAGTCCTTCTTTGCTACATAATTTCTTGAATTTGTTAGAGATGTACTCGCCATCATTATCGCTCCTAAGAGACTTCACTTGCTTCCCCGTGTCTTTCTCCACCAATGATTTAAACTCAAGAATCTTTGAGAATGTCTGATATTTCTTCTGCATGAAGTATATCTAGCACTTACGAGAAAAGTCATCAACAAATATCAAATAGTACTTATTTTTGTTGTCGGAGCAATAGAGAATGGTGCACACATGTCTATGTGAACTCTCTCAAGGTTCCTCAAGGCTTGGTTCTCCTTCTCATGAAAGGTGGCCTTTACATATTTTCCCATAGTACAACCCTTACATGTGTCTAACTGCGCAAATGTACCCTTGGTAAGACCAGAAGAAATCTGCTGCATGAATTTCAAGGCTTCATGTTGAAGATGGCCTAATCTCCTATGCCATAACTCGCCCTCATCCCAGCTCACCACTTTGTCTGCCTTGCCCATCAATGTTGCGCAGCCATCTACATATAGCTTGTAGAGATTCTTAACTCGTATCCCAATATTCTTGGCTTGTCCAATTTTTTTGTGTCACAAGAAAGCTTTTCCTTTACTGAAAACATCATAGCCTCTATCCTCCAACATTGCAACTGAGAATAAATTTTTCTTCAAACCTGGTACATGCATTACATATTTTAATTGAAATGGTTTACCTAAATCTCTCTAGAAGGTAATTTTGCATTGCAGGTAGCACTATCACGCGTCACATTTGTCTTAGCGATATGCAATTGGATATCCTTCTCCTCCAAGCTACTGAAAAGTTCCTTGTCTCTCGTCATGTTAAAGGAAGCACCACTATCCAAATACCACACAAATCCCAATTCATTTGACACCATTCATGCGATCAATGAGAATTCAAGCTCAAATTGCGAGGTCAAAGCCTTACCAGCTACAGATCATAAAGCCTTCTTGTTCTTCTTCTTTTGTGGACAGTTAGTAGCATAATGCCCATGCTCGTGACAGTGAAAACACTTCACCCTGGACATGTCGTGCTTCTTGACATATTTGGACTTGGATTTGGAATGGAAATTCTTTCCTTTCCCCTTCTTCGCCTTGGCATCCAAAGAAATATATTCTTCATCTTCATTCTTAAATGAAGATCCATCTTTGGTATTCAGTCTAAACTCCTCTTGCACCAAATCCGACCACATTTGTTCCCAATGTAGCAACTTTTCCCTTCCATTGATAGAGTCTTGGTAACTATGCCAACTCTTGGGAAGTCTTAGGAGAGATAAACTCACCAAATCATCATCAACGAAAGTAATGCCAACGCTCCCCAGCTCATCCCGACATTGGGCAAACTTTGTTAGATATTTTGACATGGAGTTGGATTTCCCCATCTTGATCTTCCTGAGTTTATCTATTAGTGCCAATTTCCTATGGTCACTGCTGCTCTGAAATAGATCCGTCAAAGCCTTCCTCATTGCATATGATGTGAATTTCCCATGGAGGCTTAAGACAATATGGTCTCATAGTCCCTCCAGTAGGATCCTCCTTGCCTTTTCCACTTTATTTTTCCATGCATCAAGATTTGTAGCATCTGTCACAGCGAGTTTAGGCAACATTTTCAGTGATTTCCTTCAAGACATTGTCTTTGATTCCTTCCTCCATCCTATCCTTCCAAGAAATATAGTTGGATATTCCCTCGAGTGCATACTCCAATCTCAATTGATTGAAATCCATTTCGATCCTGAATCAACTGTAGCACCAAGAAAGTCTTTCTGCAATTTCGAATTCTATCCTGTCAAAAACTCAGCTCCTCCTTCACTATTGTGATTTCCTGTGCTCTGATACCATGTATAAATTATACAACAAGCATGTATATCATGGATTCAATCCAATCTAACAATGTGCTAAAGCTAGATACTAAATCACTTCTACAAATCAATTGCGGAATTAAAAACACAATCGCCAATCACATGAAGCAAAGAAGAATCAATTAAGCCACAACACAGATAATTTCCTGGGGAAATCTTGCTGCAAAAAACCCCATTATCTTCTATTGTATATTAAACATGGATACATGAAACAGTTACATACAACTCTTCTCACAAGAGCCCTCTTGTACTCAGCTAATTGTCTCACACTGTCCTGGATAAAACTGACCAATACTTAGCCAAATTTCTGCCTCCTGATAGTCTACCTTGCTTGCGCAATCCCTGATGAATGCAATCCCTATTATTTAGGAATTTCAGCCTTCCTTGTCTGTGCAAGGATCATGGGCAATGCAATGGGTGTTTGGTTGCATCGATGCAACCCAATAATCCTACAACTGATATTCAACTTTCCTTTCACCTAGATCTCAAATGAGTCTCCACTGGAACTGACATGCATGCAGCTAATAATAGTAAATCCTCAGTTTCATGTGAGATCATTGATTTTGAATTAAATAATATTTAATTCACTTGATCTCTCACTAGTGTATCAACCAGTTACAACTAGCATGACTTAGTTTAACTCACTTAATTGAGTTAAACTGATTACAACCTGCATTAACTAATGCAACACTGCACTTCAAACTCTGTTACAACTAGAATTAATCTGAATGCCTCACCAACTACCCTCAACTTGAAATTCATGAGTTAACTGAGTTTATCACACTCAATTAACTATTAAAAGTTATTTTGAGATTATATTAAATTTTATTGTCCATCTTAATTAAGGGATAACTAAAATAGACATGGACCAAATTTAGCCCACATAAGTGTAGGTGCTGCTAAGACCTGTGGTCCCACACTAGTGTAGGTACTGCCTAGACCTCTCGGTCCCACACTAGTGTGGGTGTTGAAATTTCTTGTTGAACTTCAACATAGTATTTCTCAGATTTATGTAGCATTGGATAATAGGTAGTTTGATCATCGTGAATATATTATTGAGATTAAAGGTAAGCTTTCTAATCGAGTTGTTTCTATTTTGATTGACCCTGGATCTAACCATAGTTATATCAGTCCTGACCTGGTGGATACGTGTTTATTGAATAAAGAAGTGTATGTAGAGTCTTGGTTGGTGTAGTTGGATACATGTACCAAGAAAAGAGTTCATCATTGGGTAAGATCTTGTGCATTTGAGTTGAACGATATGTCTACGTCAGCGCATCTAAATGTGATTATGTTGGGATCATACAATATGTTGTTGGGTATGGATTGGTTGTATATTCATAATACTTAGGTATATTTCTATGATAAGGATATTAAGTGCTTAGATGATGATGGAGAAAGAAGAATCTTGCAGGGTAAGAAGAAGCCTACATGAGTGAGAATGGTCACAACTACGTAGGCAAAGTGCAATAGCAGGAAGGGATCTGTATTGTTTGCAGTTCATATTTCAAATGAAAGATGGAAGGATGTTGAGGATACTAAAATCTTAACGAGGTATCAAGTTTTTCATTAGTTTCAAGATGTATTTCCAATAGATATTTCAGAGTTACCACCTCATAGGCAAGTGCATGCTTCTAGTGTGTTGATGCAGAGAGTGTCACTAGCATCGAAGGAACCTTACATAATGACATTAAAAAGGATGTGGAATTGAAGTTGAAACTTAAGGCAATGCTTGATAAAGGATATGTAAGGCCAAGCATGTCACCTTAGGGTGCACCAATATTGTTTGTGAAGAAGAAGAAAAATACACTCAGGTTATGCATTGATTACAGGCAGTTGAACAAGGTGACTATCAAGAAAGGTTATTCTTTGTTGTGGATTGATGACTTGTTTGATCAATTGAAGGGAGAAATAATGTTCTTGAAGATTGACTTGAGATAAGGATATCATCAGGCATGCATCAAATAAAAGGACATCTACAAAACCACATTCCATACCAGGTATGGGCATTATGATTTTGAAGTAGTTCCTTTTGGTCTTACTAATGCTCCAACTACTTTCATTTGTTTGATCAATAGTGTGTTGCATCCTTATCTAGAATTTTTTTTGATAGTATTCATTAATGAAATATTGAAATATTCTAAGAATGAGGAAGAGCATGCAAAGCACCTAGTAGTAGTGTTAAAATTCTTGAGAGAGCGTAAATTGTATGCTAAGCTTAGTAACTGCAGTTTCTTTCAGACAAAATTTTATTACTTGGGACATGTTGTTTCCTAAGGAAGTTATAACAGTGGACCAAGAAAAGATCAGATCTATCATGGAGTGGGAAGCTCTTAGGAATGTAGATGAGGTCAGATCATTCATGGGATTAGCAGGTTACTATAGGAGGTTTATTAGGAAATTATCATATATTTCCTATCATATTACATCTTTACAAAGGAAATATAAGAAGTTTGAATGGACTGAGTAGTGTGCATCTAGTTTCGAGTAGTTGAAGCATTTGCTTACAAATGTTCTGGTCTTGAAGATTGTAGATCCAGATAAAGAGTTTGTGGTATGTACAAATGCTTGTAAGAGAAGAATTGGTGGATTCCTAATGCAAGAAGGACGGGTGGTTGCTATGAGTCAAGGAAGTTGAATGAACACAAGCAAAAATATGTGACTCACACTATTTAGTTGTCAACTATCATTCATGCATTGAAGATGTGGAGACACCATATTATTGGCAGGAGATTCATCTTGATGAGCGATCATAGTGGGTTGAGGTATATATTTGATCAACCTAATCTGAATGTCAAGAAATCTAGATAGTTGGATACTCTAAATGAGTTTGACTTCGAGATTAGGCACATTAAGGGAAAGGAGAACATGGTTGCAGATGCTCTTAGCCAAATAGTGCAGGTGAATCACATTGCAACAATAAGTTCTTATGGGACAAGCTTAAAGGAGTGGGTATTATAGGCAGGAAAACATAATGAAAGGTATCAATAGTTGAGGAATATGTTACAACAACAAGACACAGGTGATAGGGATGTGGATTATCATCTCACGACAGATGGCTTAATTAGATTTAGGAATAACATTTATGTACCAGATGACAATGTTACACAAAATTTTGTTGCACTCCCTATTCCGTATCCAAAGTGTCATCATTTTTGTCACTCATGCCACAAATGTCGCAAAGCAACAAAAGCTATGGAAACATGTTCACCATGAATAACATGCTCAAAACAACCCTGAAGAAATGGAGAATAAATGCATTGCCACAATTCCAGAGAAATTTTGTAAAAACCCTAATTTTCAGCCCCAGCGTGGGTCTCTGCTCTCTTCCCTCGCACTTGTCACCCTATGTGTAACTGGTAAACATTGCTGGCAGTGCGGGAATTAAAGTGAAAATCTGCGCTGGTCCTCTTTAGGTAGTTTCTCCAAAAACAGAGCAGAAGTTACGCCCTAGAGAAGTCTCGAGAATGAAAGTCTGTCACTTGTTGGTTGAGGATATGATCGAGTTCTCCCATTTTTTTAACCTTTAATATTATATTCAAGAAACCGCCTCTTTGAGATAATGAATTTACTCCCTCATTTATCGATCCATAACCTCTCCAGCTTCACTATAAATGAGTGCCATTCCTTCCCAAAATTGTTGGTCATTGTTGGTTTCCTTTCTAGGTGCTCGAATGCGCCTAAATGCTGTAAAAATTCCAAGGAGAAGGAGTGCTTTAAGTCTTTGGCTTGGACTTGGAAACCCGTCCCGAAGGAGGTCTCCAACATCAAGGCATCAGTTGTATGCTTCCATATTTTATTCATTAATAATACAAAACATGATTTACTTTCCATGAGATTTCTAATGGTCATCTGCTTATTATGCTACTCCTTGATCTATCATATGGTTTATATTGGAATACATTTGCTATGTCTCTTTCATTTGTTGTTGTTTGATCCCTATTGTACGTATTCGTGCATAAAGGAATAGTGAGGAGCGACCTTGGAAGCGAAGAGATCGAGATCGACATCAAAAAGTGATTGCATAGGAGCGAGGTAGGCCATCTCCCTCTCTCATGTTATTTTTATATTAAACTAGGAAAATTTGCATTCTTTGTCTCAATTGTTACTAGATCTGTTAGTGTAAGAATATGCATTCTGACATCAGTGATCAATATCATTCCTTCATTTTTCATTTTATGTGTCTCATTCCGAAATTTTTATATCATTCCATTAGGTCATGCTAAAAATTGTTTCACTAATGGTAGCCTCCCTCAGTAAAACTTCACTCTCCCTTAGAAATTCACATTGCTGACTCACTTCCATGTCTTCTTGAGCATAGGAACACCTATTAAAAGCTCATTTCACCATGTCTTGTCTCAGTTAAAATTCAACCATGGAAATCAAGTTTCAAAATCTCATTAGGTCATTAGGGTTTTGTCTTTCAAGGTCCAAAATGCATTATTCCATCTCAATAAACTCATCAAACAAATTTGAGAGCGATTCAATGACATTCTATTTCCATCTTCATAAAATAATTAGTATGTAAATATTATACTTTTTAAGATGTAATTTTTTATATGATTTTCATGTCAAAATGTCATTTTGATATGAAAACTAAGATGTAATTTTTATTTATTCATGTAATTTTATGTCAATTCAAATGTAAGTATTACTTAGTTCCCAAGGCTTCCAACTCAGAGTTCCACATGCCAACACATAAAATGTCAAAGTGCAAGATTTTTTGGTTCATCGATTGATCAAATGTCAAAGGGAGTTGTCTTTTCCCAAGGGTGCCCAAGTGATCATTGTTCACAAGCACTAAACCCTAATTTCCTCTCCCACCGAGCTAGGGTTTGACTTGGAAATGAGACATTTGAGTAGAGGAGGAATGAGTTAGGTCATATCAGAAATTATGAGGACATTCCAACTCATAAGATCATGTCTCCATAATTTTTTAATAAGTCATTCCAAGAGACAAATCATTTGCCACACACAGAGCCGATTTTTCTTCAAACTATGTTTCTAAACAAAAAAAGTTTAATTTGAGAAAAGTGAGAGAGGTTTCTGTCTATAATAGGCCAAGGAAGAAAAACCGCCTTATGTTTTTACACAGGTGTCGTGGTTTTATAGAAATTTCAAAACTACAAGTGCCATAGGAGAGTTGCTGCACTTCTGGAGTGATCTTGGGAAAATCAAGTTTTCTCATAGCTGGAGTGTCCAAATTAATTTCATGATAAGTAAAATGAAAACTATAATGAGAGATATTTCCAATGAGCTATATTGAACTAAATTTTGAGTTGAGGAAGGCCTCCAAAATTTTCCTGCAACAACACTCTACATTTCTGCACCCTCATTCTGTACTTTTTTACCAATATTGGGAAAAACAATGTTTTATAAGGAAAATAAACTCCAATAATAAAAAAAGGGTATATTTGGAAAGTATAAAGGATAATATTTCCAACGATCTATCCTAGGACCAATTTGGACGTTGGGAAGGCCTCCAAATGTGGTCTAAAAAAAGGTACTTCACACAGAGGGCACGTTTCCTTCTGGTCACTGCGCATTTACCAGTCTTGGGAAAAGTGATTTTTGATAGGGAAAATTGGATTTATTTTGAAAAATGAAGGTAGTTCTGGAAATTAGACTTTAAGGGATTTCCAACGAGCCATCTTGGAGAAAATTGGGACACCAGGAAGGCACTCAAATGCAGCCTTGAACACAGAGGATATTTTTTGCCTGGTCGTTGCGTGTTTTACAAGGAAATTGTATTTTTGCAGTTTTCATAAATTTTCTAAGTTTCACTCCAGTTTTGATTTTTACCTTGGGAAATTTTGAATTTTCCTATTTAAATAATGAATATGAATTTAATTATCATGTTATTACTATTTAATAGGGTAAATACATTAGGTAAATCAAGCATATGAGGTGTAATGAATCAGTTCACTTGAGATAGGAATGAGTCACTTTTGTCATCCTATACTCTAGCTATCAATTCAGATTTTTGTGTAATATCTCCCTCACCTCATGGATTCGACCCCTGAGGATGAGTGGAGGTGGTTTTCATGTCCATTTAGCTCAGTTTTTCACATCAGGGAATAGTTTGAATCCATTTCATTTTTCTATTTGATCAAGGGAACTTGTACTCAGTTTTGGCCAAGCTAATAAAGAGGAGTTGCAACTACATTTATGGGATACCTATGGTATTGAATGTATTTCATAGTTTCTTCTTCAGTCACATATGTTTTAATTTATTTTTTATCTTCACTTTCATGTCTATGTTATGATCTTTATAACTGTGAAATTCAGAATACATGCTTTGCACATGCTTTGTTTTGGGTAACTGATCATATTTTGTTTCATTATTTTATGTCTGAGAGAAATACATATCTTATGCTTCCCTCAGCCTCCTTACATTTTCTAAACCATTCCATAACCATTCCATTCAAGTGATTTCCATTATACCTACCTTGCCCCATTCATCCCTGCAACTCTAAATCTATTGTCCCGACCTAGCTTTTCCTTGACCTAATTCTATTATCTGCTGATTTACCCAGCCAAATCCAAATCAATACAACCCCTTGCACTCATTATCTAGCCTAAAGCCCTAATTTCTCCAACCCTTCTGGTTGTGACCCTTTTGGAGAGAGCCCTCTCTAGCTTGATAGGGCTAGCTATCAAGTCAAAATATTGGTTTGTGGTTACCTCTGTTGGGATTCCTTCCTCAGCCTTGGGAATCTGGCGGAGTGATAACAAGACCCACTCATTGGGATCACTTCTATCCGTAGAAGGGATTTCCTGGATAAAAAAATGGAAACTCCACTGGGGATCAAACCCATAATATTTGGTTTCGTAGACTGGTGGATTCGCCATTTTGTTATCCAAGAAATCCTGTCTATGGTTAGAAGCGATCCCTCTAGCCCAATGAGTGTGTCTATTAAAAACCGAGACAAAGAATGCAAAGTTTCCTAGTTTGATATAAAAATAACATGAGAGAGGGAGATGGCCTACCTCACTCCTATAAAATCACTTTTCAATGTCAATCTCGATCTCTTTGTTCCCAAGCTCACTCCTCGCAATTCCTTTATTTACGAATACCAACAAGAGAGATCAAACAACAAGAAAAGAAAGAGACATAGCAAATGTATTCCAATATAAACCATATGACATATAAATGAGTATGATAATAAGTAGGTGATCATTAAAAAGCTCATGGAAAGTAAAACATGCTTTGTATTATTAATGAATAAAAGAGGAAAGCATACAACTGTTGCCTTGATGTTGGATACCTCCTTCAGGACGGGTTTCCAAGTCCAAGCCAAAGACTTCAAGCACTCCTTATCCTTGTAATTTGACAACATTTAGGCACATTTGAACACTTAGAAAGGCAACCAAAAATGACCAACCATTTGGGGAAGGCATGGAAGTCATTTATAGTGAAGATGGAAAGGTTATGGATCCAAAAATGAGGGAGGAAAGTCCTTATCTCAAAGAGGATGTTTCTTGAATATAGGATTAAAGGTTAAAAATGGGGGTACTCGATAATATCCTCAACCAAAAAGTGCAAGACTTCCGTTCTCGATACTTCTAGAGGATGAAGCTTATGCTCCATTTTTGGAGAAATTACTTGAAGAGGACTAGCATGGTTTTTCACTTTAATTCTTGTGATGCTAGTGTTTTTTACCAGTTATGCACAATGTGAAAAGCATGAGGGAAGATAGGAGATACCTACGCTGGGGTTACAAATTAGGGTTTTTACAGGATTTCTCAAGAATTATTGCAATGCACTGATTCTCCATTTCTTTAGGGATGTTTTGAGCATGTTATTCATGGTGAACATGTTTCCTAGGGGGCCACGGGAGCCTCGCATGAGGAGGTGGGCTCCTGTGATGCTGCGGGGAGGTGGGGGTATGGTGGGGCATTACTGGAATGCCATGAAGAAGGCTTGGTTTGAGGCGAACCCCCATATGTTTCAGCCATTCCCATATGTAGGGATGGATTTTCGGGGGGATCCAAAGATGGGTCTCCCTCCTAGCTATGATTGGGGGCTAGTAGGTATGTTTTTATGTTTTCTGCATTTATTTGATTATATATGTTTTTATGTGTTTTTATGGTGACACTAACATAGTTTTGATTACTCTTGCAGATGTTGGCAAGGTAGGTCACCCCGTGGCTCGATTGGTTGGCCACGGTCCTCTTAGGAGACCTCAGGGAGGTTGTGGGGGGCTAGTAGGAGACCCTGCACAACCTCAGGGTGGTGGACTTGGTGGTGGTGCTGGCCCTTCGGGAGAGGGTAGCAGCTTGGCTATTGCTGAGGTTGTGGTCGAGCGAGCGCGTGTCGATGTAGAGGTGGCACGTGCTGATGCGACAGAGGCTTGCATCGCTGAGCTGACTACTCGGGTGTCAATTTTGGAGGAAGCCTGGGATCGAGTGGACTGCTTGACCCAGGGGATGCCTTCTCGAGGCTTTCTGGATGATCTTAAGAAGGTCTGGTTGGAGACGCTGATGGCCTGGGAGAGGGACTATCGGCCTATTTTACATCTGGTGGAAAGCTCATTTTGGACAATGGCTCTAGTAGTGGTACCGAGAGAAGCAGTGGGTCTAGGTGCCCCACCTGGGGGAGCTATGAACTAGATTTTATTTGTATACGGGGAAAGCACCCATTATGAGGATGCTTCCCTTATTTTTGACGACTTTTTGTGAATCTTTGGGTTGATCGATGAGTCAGAGACACTATTTTTTGTACTTGGACACATACACTATGATATATATATATGAGAGATATTATTTACGACTCTACATGTTGTGCCCCCTTTTTCTGCTTATGGATTTATGTTATGCTGATGGATGTCTATGTTTTTTGTTTTTTATGTATGATGGTTTATTCGAGATGCATTCTGGTTTAGAATATTGTTAGCTATGCGATGAGATGTTTGGTTTTGACTCCTTGGTATATGTGTAAATGTGATGTAGTAAAATTGTCTGCTTAATATTTTTGCATGCAAATATTTTCTAAATAGGCGTGAATCTCTTATCTCAAATGTTTGGTTTAACTGCGACACTACTAACTGGGAATCGAGGTAGATATGCATATGTCGTATGCCTTGATGGAGGGCGTCGCACATAAGTCTGATGATGGCATCATACTCTGCCTGATTGTTTGTTGTTGAACCGATGCACACACCGTTTGTGCAGAGTGGTGATCGGTCAGGGTGATAGATAACCCAGGCTGTTGCTGCTAAACTTTGAGACCATCTTGATGCTCCATCAACAAATTCGAAGTAAGGTTTGGGTTGGTAATCCATTGTGGCACTCGAGTGCATTTTGTAATAAGTCTTTTGGTCAAAAATTTAAAGTGATTGGGTTTGTGTACATTGACTCTAGGGTAGGGCCTGTTAGGTCCCTGTAATTTTCCAGATTAGCAAGACCAAATAGACAAGGGTAGCATCAAACCAACTTTGGATTCCTAGGACCTAGCCTTCTTGGACCCAGAGAGGGCTCTCTCTTTATTTGTATGAAAGATATAACTTATTTGATTTAGGATGATGATTTTAGGCTAGTTAAAATGATAGGGTTGTTTGTTTTGTTTTGTTTGGTTGGGTTTCTTGTTAAGAAGAATAGATAGAGTAAGAGAAATTCAAACCATTGGGCTATGGGGTCTATGAAAGGCTTGAAAAGTACAACAATGAATCAAGGGTGTTTCATAGCGCAAGTTAACAAAGCCAAATATATCTTTATAACTTATGTGAGTGTGAAATGAACATTAAGTTGTGAATTTAGTAGGTTTAAAGGGAAATTAAGAATCCTTTAACATACACTATAACAAGAAGAGTATTTAAGAGAAATATGCTTAAGAAAGAATCAAAGGACAAGGCACACCATAAAATTCTTTGACCTAGCTTTAGCAAGTAAATTTTGAGACAACAATCCAACATACCCTAGAGAGCAGGTGACTCCTAAATTCTCTAGTTATTCACCTTCAAAGAAAGAAAACATTTAAGATAAAAAAAAGGTGATGATCAAAGAGTAGGGAACTCCTAAATTATTTAATAAAACTCTAAAATACCTTCAAAGTGACTCTTTAATATGGAATAAAGGACAAGGAAAACCATAAACTTCTTTAGCCAAACCCTAATCAGTAAACTTCAAAGAAAAGGCCTTAAAAACAATGTTTCAAGCTACACTAAAGGACAGGGCATACGATAAAATTCTTTGGCACCAGATAGAAACTAATAATTCTCCAATTAGACCTAGCAAAGGAAAACATTAAACAACAGAAAGTAGATAGAATTAAGGTGCCTCTGAACAACATATCTTAATCTAAATTTTCTACTCTTGGGAAAAGATGAACAATATGGAAAACATATGGAAACAATTAAAAATTTAGGACAAAATCACCATTTAACAAAGTCTATGAATCCTGTGAATGTTCTTGCTCCATTGATATTCCGTCCAAGACAATTACAAAGCTCCAAAGCCAAAAACTCTCCACAACTCAATGTCTATGAGGTTTTTATCTCAACAATCAACCAACAACCAAATGAATCATACATGCAGTATTAATTTGAAAAATGAGGAGGTGAAACCTAGATAGGGTTTAAGAAGTCATTTATTACATATTTAAGGTATTTTGACCTTTGAGACCATGCAAGGCCCAAGATAAAAATATCTAAAACTCATTCATTGTAATAATAACTTCTAACATATCTACTGACCTAATTTTGGAATAATTTGACCTTAAGGCCACTCAATAAATTTTACAATAATTCCTAGTGTATTTTTTTAACTTTATGGTAAGGGCATAGTGCCACTGACTGAGGGTGCAGTGCCATTAGCAAACGCGCAATGCCAAGACTGGGAAAATTGCCTGTTTTGCAGCTGACTTTTGGAGACCTTCCCAGTGTCCAAATGAGATCCATGATAGCTCATTAGAAAGACTGTCCTGTATAGTTTCTAGATCTTCCTTAAGTTTACAAAATGGTTCCCATTTACCTTTTCAAAAATTACTTCTCCCAATATTTCTAAACGCGCAACGCCAATGCTGAAAAGAGGGCAGAAAGGTGATTTTTTGGTGCTTTTTGGCCATTTTGAGGGACCAGTTGTGCTCCAAATGGTCTGAAATTTTTTGAGGATGATGTACTTGGCATGAGGAACATGAATATGTTGATTTTTTCCCATTTAAGTTCCCCAAAAAAGAGCGCAGCGTCAGTGGCACTGCGCGTTTGGCCCAATTTTCTGCAAGCCAAATTGTCAAAATTTCAAAATTTGCAAAAAGATGTCAAAATTGGAATTTTATTTTCTAATAATGGTTGGGAGGCTTGGAGTGACACCTCAGAAAGAATATTTAGCTTCTCCTTCTCCTTTTTCTTGGCTAGGGTTTCCTTCAATTTGTTCTTCAACTGCCCGAGCTTGATGTTGTAGACCTTGTTTCTAGTGATGTACTTATTAGACATGTGTCTGAGCATCTCATTGTCTTTATTTTCCTTATGGAGGAGCTTCTCAAGGTGTAGGTTAACTATGTCTATCCATAACTCTCTATCATCTTCAACTTCCTTAGCAATATTTTCCTCAAAACTAAGTTTCTTTGCCTCATGTTTTTCCTGCTCTAAAGCTCTCTTAAGACCTCTTCTTTTTGGTCTTGACTTGATGGTTTGAGTATCATAATGGTCAGAGTCATCAGGTGCCATCATTTAATTAACCTTGATGTATTTTTCCTTTAGCTGCTTGTTCTCTTGTTCTAAGAATGATATGAAAAATTTGGCTTTTTCCATGTTGTCCTGCAGTTTTTTGATCATGGCATCCTTCTCTTTGATGATCAGCTTTGAGGCCTCATGATCATCTTGGTCATCCAAGTTCACCTGTTAAACTCTCTCTCTTGCTCATGATGAATGTATTACTTGGAATTTGTGCCTCCATACCACTGTATTCTTCCTCAGACATGTTAAACTCTGTTTTATAGAACCCTACGACTGACGTGAAATGAGATGAAGGGAGGATAATGAAAATGAAACTTTGAAAACGAAGGGAATGAGTGAGTGGGTATAAGTGTAGGAAATGAGTGAGGAGGGAAAATAACTCAATGTAAACCATTAATAAATGTAATCACTCCTGTTTATGACTAATTTTCTTTAAGGAGGATGGAGTGATGGTAAAACAATGATTTCAAGCTTAAAACTTAGGGTTTCTTCTAGGGTTTCACTTCAATTGATTAAAAATTCACCAAATGGCATAAAAAATGGGGCTTATGGTATGCACTTGCCTCTTATCAGTGCTTGGAAGACTTAGAAAATAATTTAAGGCAATTTGATGTGATTTGAGTGATTGGAAAGCTCAAAAACCCTCTCTGCCAAGGGCGCATCTCCAAGCTCCAAGCGTGCAACGTCGGTGCAAATGCGCAACACCAAGTGCTAAACGCGCAACGCCAAGATGACAAAACGCAACAATGTTTTCCAGAACACTTTTGGAGGTCTTCCTGGTGTCTAAATTGGGCCCAGGATAGCTCTTTGGACCTCTCTTGAAGTCTAATTTCCAAATATACCTTTTTTTGCTGATTGGAGTTGTTTTGACTTGTCAAAAGTTGATTCTCCAAATTTTGGTGCAGGCAAATTTTGGAGGACTTCCTCAACTTCAAATTGAGCTCATGATAGCTCATTGGAAAATTTATTCTAGTCTAGTTGTCATTTGACACATCAAGAAAGTCATTTGGACACTCAAGCTATGAGAAAAATTGATTTTCCCTAGGTCACTGTAGAAGTGCAACAAACCTCTTGTAGCACTTGTAAATTTAACATTTCTCCCCAACTATGATACATGTGTAAAATATGAAGGAGGTTTTTCTTCCTTAACCTATGATTGAAAAAAAAATATCTCACTTTTGTCAAATTTATCTTCGTATTTTCAGAAACACAATTTGAAGCGAAACTGGCCTTGTGTGCTTCCTCCATGTCATTTTCCTGCAAGTAATCACTACTTTGGCACTCAAGTGGACTTAACAAGTTTACAAACCCTAGTCATCTACAAGACCAAATTTTTCTTCTTTCCCTTACTGTACATGATTTTCATTTAGGAGTAGACAATCTACATCATCAGTACCTTTTGCTAGAAAATCCTTCAACACTCCTACAGAAGTGCTAAACTCTTTGCATTTTCCTCATTTGCAGGTTTTGAATGGAGAAGTTAATCCTCTTTGGAGATTTTAGGTTCTTATTGAATAACCATGTCTTAAAATTCTATTACATCTGAGCCAGATTCTAGCAAAGGAAAAGCAGTGCCTGAAACATCCAAGGATGACCTTAAACAATGTAAAAGCCTAATGACTTAGTGGGAGGGTCCTTTGACCTGATTTTGGCTGAAATTTGGCTTGGAGATTTTCAAGTGAAAAAAAAGTAATGTTATAGGCTATTATGCCCAAAGGGATATGGGAATGAGTTAGCTATAAGAAACCCTAGAGGGAAGGTGGAGTTTAGTGACAAGGGAAAATAGGGCAATGAGGTTATAGGAAGGAAAGAAAGATGAAAATGGGAGGCATAAGCCCATAATGAGTCTTTTAGGAGCAACAAGGTGACTTTGAGAAGACCAAATGAGGAATAGTGAAAATAGGTTTACAAGGATAATGAAGGCAGTGAGATTTCTGAAACTCAAGATATTCAAGGGATATTGTTTTCAGAAATCTAGAACCATCTTATAGTCATCTAAAGATAGTGAAAAATACTGATGACTAACAGGGCCTTCTTGGCACTTATGGGTAGAACTTCTTGAGGTAAAGGCCATTGGCAAGGTTGCTAAGGCATGTCCCGTCCAGTTCCGTCAAGATGTATTCCCCTTGGCGGAGGCAATATTTTGCAATGTAGGGTCCTTTCCACAAGGTTTCAAACTTTCCTGGCCCTAGGGCTTCTTTTGCGACATCATAGTGGAGGACTAGTTCTCCCTCAGTGAATGAGAGAGGGTTGATGTGGTGGTCAAATGATGCTTTTACCATTTTATTATGGGCCTCGTTGTGTTTCAACGACTCTCGTTAGCTTTCATCGACGAGCTCTAGTTGTATTATGTGCTATTCTAGAGGTTGGGTATCATCGAGGAGTTAGATGGTGGCATGCAAATTCAAGATCTCACGTTCTATGGGAATCATGGCTTCGACCTTGTATACCAAGTGGAAGGGAGTGAAACCAGTGGACGTCTTGATAGCTATGCGGTATTCCCATAGGGTGGAGAAGAACATATGGTGTTAGTTGGTTTTATGGTTATTCACCATGTGTTGTAACATAGTTTTGAGTACTTTGTTTACAACTTCTACTTGTTTGTTGGATTGGGGGTAGTATGGTGAATCGAATTCATGGGTGAATTTGAGGTGGTGAGATAGCTCCTGGAAGATTTCATTCTCGAAGTGTTTTCCATGGTCAGAGACTAACTCTTTGGGAATGCCGAACCGGGCGATCACGTGGTTAAACAAAAATCGAGTGGCGGTTTCTGTGGTGTTGTCGTATGTGGGCATGGCCTCTACCCACTTGGTGAAATAATCAACAGCCACTATGATATATTTATGGTTTCCCGATGATGCGGGGTTGCAAGTCATGAAGTCAATTCCCCATTTACAAAAGGGGCCGACGACAATGACAGGGTGCAGAGGAGCGAGGGGGGGGTGGGATCTTGTTTTATGGGCGAAGTGTTGGCATCACTCGCATCTATTGACTACTATAGTGCAATTGCGAATTAGGGAGGGCCAGAAATACCCTGCCTGTAGGAATTTTTAGGTGGTGACCATTCCATATAGGTGGATGCCACAAGCACTTTCATGGCAATCATTAAGGGCTTGTTTCGCTTGGTCGTGAGTGAGGCATCGACGTAAAATGGTTTCGATGCCTCGTCGGTACAAGACATCTCCCATGAGGAGATATTGGGGGGCCTGCTGGCGTATGCACCGACGGTCGTCTTGAGTGAGATGAGGTATAAAATTGTGAGTTCGTAGGAAGAGGATAATGTCTCCCTAGCAAGGGTCATCGGTTGCTATGAAGAAGAGATGCTCATCTGGTAGAAAATCATTCACTGGTGATCCCTTGGTATCTCTTGGGAGATCTGTAATGAACTCTGCTAAGGTAAGCACCTTTTTACTTTTATGGGAGTGAAATTTTAAGTTGTATTCTTAGAGAATGACTATCTAGGGGTCGTACTTATGGTTCATTAAGCGACGTGTGAGAAGGTATTTGATGGGGTTAATATCTGCGATAACTGTAGTGGTTTTTAAGATGATGTAGTGGTAAAGTTTCTAGACTACATGTATTAATGCTATGGAAGTATTTTCTTTAGGCTCATATCTTAATGCTGGGCCTGATAAGGTTTTGCTGACATAATAGATTATGTGCTACTTCCCATCTGGGCCTTCCTGGATCAAAAATTCGACCAATGTGGACTTAGAAGCTGATAAGTAAAATATATAATCTTTGTCATAGTCTGGGGGACTGATGAGGGGTGTTGAAGATAAATTTTCTTTCAATGCATCAAACCTTGTTGGTCGTGATCATCCCATTTGAATGGGATGTCTTGGCAAAGGAGGCGCAGGAACCCTTGAGTGCAAGTAGCATAATCTGGGACGAAGTGTCTCTGAAAATTGGTCTTCCCTTGTATGCTTTGCAGTTTCCTGAGGGTTCGAGGTGGACGTATGTCTTTAACGGCTTGGACCTTGAGGGGGTCCACACGAATCCCTTTTTGGGACACTGCAAAACCTAAGAGTATTCCTGCGCTGATGCATAAGACACACTTGAGGGGGTTCAAGCGTAGGTTTTATTGACGAAATTGTTGGAATACCAACTGCAGATCCTCAAGATGTTCTGAGCACTTCTTGGAGCGGACGGTCAGGTCATCCAAGTAGGCGAGGATAAGGTGTGCCAAGTCATGAAATATATAGTTCATGGCCCTTTTTAAGGTGACTCCAGTGTTTTTTAGGCCAAATGGAATTACCTTGTATGTGAATGTGCCCCAGGGGGTGGTGAACACGGTTTTGTACTGGTTTGTGTGGCGGATTTGAGTTTAGTTGTACCCAGAGAATCCATCCATGCATATGGTGCCCTATTTTTTTATGACGGGAATTGGGTTGGAAACCCAAGATGTATGGGTGATGGGGTAGATAAACCCGACTTTGTGAAACTTATCGATTTCTAGTTTTATTGCTTCTACCTTTGATGGGTGCAGTTAACGTTGTTTCTGGCCCACTGGAGGTATGTCAGGCCAAGTGTCAATATGGTGCTCTACGATAGTGGGACTAATCCTAGGCATTTATAAGTAGTCCCACACAAAGATATCTCGATAGTCTTGTAGAAATTGGGTATAGGAGGCTATTTATTCTGGAGAGCATACTGCCCCCAGCGAGATTTCTTTGACCTTTGCAGGATTTTGGGATATGTTCACCTTGACGGTAGGTGATATTTTTGAAATATTTCCTTCCTCGAACGGATTGGGTGCTGGGATGGGATTTTTGAATCAATCGACTTTTCCTGATGGGAGGAAATATTTTGATTCGATTGCATAGATCTCTTGTTATTTTGTCTTGTTAGAACTAAACATGTGCTTGGGGAGAAAAAGTGAATGGTGATGCATTACATCCCATGGATAATCTAGCTCCGTCATTACCTCTAGGATGTCCTCATTCGAATGAAATAGGGATCCTAAGGGGGATTGATCTCGAGCAAGGTTATGCTGAATAGGTTCAATCCTCACGAAGCTGGTTGAGAGACACGAGAAGGATTCCATCGTCGATGTGGTGGATCCAGATGCGGTCGAAAGAGTGTAGACAGATTGGGTCTGCACTATCGTAGGTACAAATACCCTCATAGTTGCAGCTGAATCGACACCTATGGTAGATGATCAGACAAATCGAGTCATAGTTATGATACATGAGGATATGAATCGTATATGGTGTATCATGTCATCAGCGTTTGGTGGGGGAAGAATCTCCATGATGGGAGTTTACGTAAGTGCAAGGTTGGGTCCCCCATTAGGATGGTCAATTTCATGTTGGTGGAAATTGTGCTTGTTGTAGAGGTGTCTGAATGTTTCCATTAGCGGGCATACCTCTGGTTCATGGTTTTGGCCAGTGCAAATGGTGCATGGTATTTGTTAGGGTCCTATAATAATAGGGATCCTAATTTTGAATTGGATATTTTTTAAATCTTGTAATATTGTACATACCTTTGCTTTTTGCAAAGGTTTTCCTATATTAAACAATGAGAAGAGGGTATTTCCTAAAAGGAAAATCAAAGGACCAAAAGAAAATGATCAAAAAAGGAAATGTAAAGTATGAACCCCACAAAAGAGATAAAAATAGATCCTGAAAGAGCTGCACATTTAAATGCCACTACCTTTATTTTAGTTTACTTTTGCAAATAATATTGTGTGCAAATTGTCCAAAAAATGCCACAATTCATGATGATCAAACTGCTTAATCTTGATTCGTTCATGTTTTAAATTTCATGTTGATAGTTAGTGAATAAAGATCTAGACAAACTGTTTAATCTTGGCAGATCAGTAGTGTTGGGGTTCCCATGTTTTGGCCAGGTTGACAAGACCAAAAGATGAGACAACATAGAACCACTTTCAGACATTAGGATCTAGCCCTCCTAGGTCCAGAGAGGGATATCTCTGTGAGTGTCAAATTATATATGTCTTTGAGGCTCAAAGTTTAAGATATTAGGCTAGTTATAGGCTCAGGGTTGTTTGTTTAATTGTTTATGTTTGGTTGTTGGGAATCAGGAATGAAGGGTCCAATATAAGACAAGGATGAGCAAAGAGGAAATTTAGGCAAAGGTAGATAACTCAGAGAACATCGAGGCCATTGGGAAATGGAGTCAAGAAAGGATTTACTTGTGTTCAATGTGCAAGCTTTCAGTTGGGAAGGTCATCTAGAGCATTTGGATCTTAAAGGATAATTGGTGAAATGGAACATTAAGGACTGAAAATGAATGAAGGAGAACCATCCAATTCTGTCTATAGATCAGGTCAGAGGTCATTTAACTCCAGACCTACTTGGAAAAAATCAGAGGCAATACAAGGGATCTTAGAAGGCTTAATTGAGATGGAAAGATCCTAGTGACGCAGAGACAAGGTTCTCGACCTCCCAGTGTTCTCAACTCAACCAACTCGATCCTAACAAGAAAATCTAAACATGGATTTCATTAATTCATACATCAGAGAGCAGGAAATAACATCCACTACACTGGTTAAATCAATTGAAATCAATATTCAAATACACATATAAGCAGAAAACATGAAGGGTTGGGAGAGCAGCAACATAAGGTACCTATCAAGGGTAAATCTTATGCCAAATTTCTGATGCGAGCCAGAAGAAATGAAATGAAATGAAAATAAACACAAAGATAGAAAAACATCACCAGCTGCTTTAGATTAGGATCCAAAGAAATGTGCTTGTCATATTAAAAACAACACCAATCAGGTACATCATTGCCCACAGCTTGAACATTCAGTCCGAATACATCAAATCTCAGCCTATCTTACAATATTACACAGAGAACTTGTCTCAAGAGGAAAATACTTGCATTTCTCTGATATCTCATCAACAACCATTACAATAATTTCCTTCTGCGTTTTATAGCAGAGGAGAAGCAGAAGAGGTAGGTGGAAAACTAAATGTTGTATTAAACTCTGAAAAGAGAGAGGGCCGAGGCCCATTCTACTTGATATCTTGAGTATTAAATCTCTGCTACCTTTTTATGAACACATGATCTTATCCTGATATGATCGTGATAAATTTCGGCTGCTGCCATACTTTGCTGTACTTGTGGTGAATAAACAAAGCAAGTGAACTACTGAGAAGTCTGCAGTATAAATGTTCTTATAGTTTAGAGCTATTGCTAAGGTGGGAATTTCTTCAGGGACATGGTGTGCAATAAAGAATGTATGGGCGCCCAATACCCTACGGAGAAAAACATTCTACTGTACTGAAAACCCTGATGTTACCTTTACTTGTTCTCAGGATCTTTGATTGATCCTCGGGGTCTTCGAACTGATGCTTTGCCTCTTAAACCTCTGATTTAAAACTTAAGATCTTCATTGGCGTGTTCTAAGCCCTCTTCCTTGCATCGAAAAACTTTTCTGCTTCTTTTCTATCTCTGTCGGTGCAGTTCGGGCTTTAATGGCACCCGAAAGGTTTTCACAGAGTATAAACCTTGTTCTTTAAATGAAAGTCCCGTCTTCACCTTCCCATGTCCATTTTCATAAATTCTGCCATTGTAGAAGATCTTCTTCAATTCCTATGTCCTTGTAGCAGAGGAGTGCGTCTTGTCAGTCATTAACTCATAACAATCCTGCAAAAATCTGGAACTGTGAGGAAAACCATGGACGAGGTGGCGGATGCTGTGGACGACTGAGAGGGTGAAGGTGGGATTCGCTGAGCAATGGTGGAAGAAATACAGAGGAGCGGCGGAGAGGTGCTTTGGAGTGGTGGAGAGCAGAGATGGCCCAAGGTTGGCAGAATGCGAAACAATTATACACGAAAACCTTATAAACCCCGACCTTTGAACGTTATATGGGACTGAATGAATGGGTGTACGGTGGGCACATGTGGAGGTGACGTGGCGGGACCAGAAGCAATGGAATGGTCAACATCGGAAGAACGAATTCGGACCGTCCGATCGGGGCAGAGATCAATGGAAGAGAACACGTGGGTGGGCGACAGACGGTGGACTAGGGGTACGGTGATCGGGGCTAAAACAGTGCGTATCTCTTGCAAATGACGGCCGTTGGATGAGTGATCTGAGATCTGACAGCTGACAACAATTTCACTGGGTGACTTGGACCGAAAGATAACGCGCGGGGAGAAAGCGGTTTTTCCATCGTACAAGGGACATGTGGCAAGTGCTGAATGGAATCACTGGGTGCTCGGGGAAAACCACTCACCGTGCATAAGCGGTGCGGAATAGACCAGGCTATTTCTGAACAGTGCGCGAGGGACCACCGGAGCGGGGAGATTCTGAACCGTTGATCTGACGGGCAAACGAACGGTGGAGATGTGGCGACGGGTGATGAATAGGGAAAACGACGGAGGCTGCGGGATTAATGAGGACCGTCCGATATATGAAGATCAATGGTCAGGAACGTCCCCGATATGGATGAAACGTGAACCGTTGATTTGCGGGATTAAATGGACGGCAGAGATGAAATGCGGGGGACAAAGGTGTATGGACATGAGAACTTTGGAGCAACCCCCCGCAGTGAATAACAGCCGTCCGATTGGGTCTTCCCATATCCCGAGGGGTCAACTGCGGGGGCACCATGGTTTGACCCTACATATAGAGAAAAGCCTCCACAGGGGCAAGCACTTTGGTCACGGCGCAAGGCTATATGGAGAGAAAAGGAGGGGGCTAGCGGAGAAGGGGCTGAGGCCTATTATATGGTCGGAAGTGGGTTTTTAACCCCTTTTTAATGTATTTTCAAGCCTCTAAAGGGTAACGATAGGGAGATGGAGGGGGAATTTGTTGGAAATATGATGCAGAGTGTTGTCCTTGATGGCAACCCACTGAATGAAGATGAAGACGTGCGACTGTTGACATGTATTGTCCTTGATGGCACTCCACCTGATGAAGTTATGCTTGACTTGATGGACTTGTTAAATGATGTAAATCTGCAGTGATATGATGATTGTTGATGATATGATGTTGAGTGTTGTACTTGAAAGGAAACCCACTTGATGAAGATGATGACAACTTACTTGATGAAGTTGTGTTTGATAGAATATGTCCTTGATGAAGGAAATCTGATGTATCTACAGTAGTTACAGAAGGCAATGAAGAAAGGATTTCAGAATGTACTCAGAGAATGATGAAAAAGAGCATGTCTCTTGGTATACGCGGATTGGCCTAGGGGAAGTCGCGTATGCACGCGGAAAGGAACGTTACAAGTCGCGTATGGGCTAAAGCGCTCAAAAAGTGCAAATCCAGGGGTAACCACCATGGTATTGACCCATAGTATTGGGTAATGATCCGCCTAATTGACCCCGTCCAGGTAGTTTTGGGCTTATGGTATTGTTTTGGTCCATGGTATTGAAAAAGGGGCTCATGGTATTGAAAAAGGATAATCATATAAAAGGAGAAGAAATTCATTTTGCACAACATGAGGGTGGGTGCAAGATGTCTGAGCTTGAATGAATACTTCTCTCTGAAGTAGATCTGATTGGAAAGGGTTACACTTGAAGATAAATATGAGTGTATGATGCACCAATGATGAAGAAGGGGATCTAGATCTGAAATGCACTTGTATTGACTAGATCTGCTTATGGAAGGCCTAGATCTGTGATGAGGCGAACATCTAGGCGAACATCTGTCTGAAGTGAAAGGGTAAATCTGAACTGAATATCTGATCAGAAGAAGTATGCTGCTCTGGAATAATTGAAGATCTATACGCTACTTCGACGCGGAGGAAGCGCGTATATACGCAGCTTCAGCGAAGAGAAAGCGCGTATGCGCAATAAAATATACACTGAGGTATACGCCGGTTTGTGTGGACGGAAGCACGTATATACGCGAAATCAGTGAAGTAAAAGAGCGTATGCAAACTAGGGTTTGCTGAAGCAAGGGGTATGAAATATCTGATCTGTTCTGCTGTGTTTCTGCTATCTGATCTGTATTGATATGTATCTGTTGGTGATGTATGTTTGTGCTTAAAAGTATGGAAAGGGTCCAATATGAAAATATGATGAAATGTGGCCTGCAAGTGTTGTTCTATTGAAGTTGTTGGATCCAGTGTGAAAATTGATGAAACGTGGTCCAAGGTGGTGCTGAAGGTTGTAGCCTTCAGTCAGGGGGTTGTAGCTCCCTTCCAGGTGAGGCCGGTAAACGAGATCAGGGGGTCGTAGCTCCCTTCCAGGAGAGGCTGGTAAACGAGTCAGGGGGTCGTAGCTCCCTTCCAGGAGAGGCTGGTAAACGAGCGCAGGTGGGTGCCTGCGTGCTGGTCAAGTCTGCGCCAGCACATATGTTGTAAGATGTTTTCTCTATAATAAAATATTGAAGGCTGAGCAACTGCGGCGGTGGTTTTCTCCCGATTTGGGTTTCCACCTAAAAATCCTGGTGTTCATGTGTGATGCTTTGTGTGATGGTTTATTCTGTTCTTACTGCACCTGTTTACTGCTTATTGAATATCTGATGAATAAATGATGGAATGGTTTAAGTGAAGATTTAATGACATATCTAAATCTCTGTGTATACGCTAGTTTCATAAATGGGATCCGCGTATATACGCTGGTCTACTGTAGTAAAGTAGCGTATGGGTTTTAAGGAATGAAAAAGTAAAAAGTTTGAATATGCAGTAAATACTGATTCACCCCCCCCTCTCAGTATTTTTCCCAACAATTGGTATCAGAGCAGGTCCTTGTGCAGAAGCTTGATCGCTTAAAGGAGATCCGTCGCAATGGGAAGTCAAGAAGGAGTGATGTCTATAAAACCACCTCTATTCAATGGAAGCAATCTGATATTCTGGAAGGTACAAACAAAAGCATATCTGCAAAGTCTTGGTGCAGATGTATGGGCAATCGTGGAAGAAGGTTATCAATACCCGGCAAGTATTCCTACTGATGCAGCAGAAAAGAAGAAGTATGAAATCAATGCCAAAGCAGTAAATGTCTTATTAGGAAGCATGTCTGAACCAGAATTTTCTAAAGTGATGCAGCTACATTCAGCAAAAGAAATATGGGACAAAATCATTATGAGCTATGAAGGAGACACAAAGGTAAAAAGTGCAAAACTCCAAACTCTTAGAATTGAATATGAAAATTTGAAGATGCATAGTGATGAGAGTGTTGCGAGTTTCTTTCTTCGTCTGGATGATATTGTAAATCGAATGAGAAATTTGGGTGAAACCATAGCTGATACTACTCTGGTGGAAAAGGTCTTAAGATCATTGACTTCAAAATTTGACTCTAAAGTTTCAGCTATTGAAGAAAGACAAGATTTGCAAACTCTTACTATTGTTCAATTACATGGTACTCTGACTGCTTTTGAAATGAGACAAGGAGGTCCTTCTCAAATAAGAGAAGCTGCTTTTAAGGCATCTACAAAAGGAAAGGAAAAGGAAGTTGTCAAAGAATCCAGCTATATATCCGATGAAGAAGAAGCGAATTTCATGAGAAAGCTCCAACTAGGTGCTGGAAGATTCAAAGGTAAGCTTCCCTTCAAATGTTTTTGAGTGTGGAAAAGTTGGTCACTATGCTGCTAAATGTCCTTATAGAGAAAAGCATGGTAAAGGGAAACAATTTGAAAAGAGAAAGAGTTATTATGAAAAAGAAGATGATGATGAAGTGTCCAGTGAAGATGAAGAAGATTCTGACCAAGATCTGAAAGTGCTCATGGCTAAGAAGAAAAAGAAGAAGGTTACTCGAGGAAAGGAGATATCTCAGAAATCATGTATAGCAAAAATTGAAGAAGATGAAACAGATTCTGACGAAGATCTACAAGCACTCATGGCAAAGAAGAAAAAGGAGAAGGCCACTTGTAATACTCTTCTTTGTGCAAACAATAGTAAAGATAGTGAAAGTAAAGGTGTGGATCTAGAAGAAGCTCTCAAGATTAAAGAAGAATAACTACAAAGTTCATACAATAAGCAAGAAACTATCTATAAAGAGATGATCTCACAAATGAAAGATCAAATAGAAATGCTAAATGAACAGGTGGACAAGTATCAAAGGTTTCATACTTATGCATCCAATCGAATTAAAGATCTAGAAGAAGATCTGGAAAAATCAAACAAGAAGAATGAAGAGCTGCAACAAACTTGTGAAGGAAATGAAGATTGGTTGAAAGAAGAGATTCTAAATCTGAAGGATCAAGTTGAAGATGGAAGAAGAAAAGAAGAAAGCATGACAAAGCAATGTCAAGCCTTGGAGGCTGAGGTAAACATTCTCAAAGGTAAATTAGAAGAAAAGGTTAAACTTTTGAGGTTTCATGATAGTACTAACATTTTGGACAATATTCTGAGTAATCAAAGGTCTCCTGCTATCAAACATGGTCTTGGTTTCCATGAAACCGTTAAAGGAGAATCTAGCTCACAAGGAAGTGCCAAAAATTCAGAGGATGTCAATGCAAAACCTGAAGTGTTGAAAGAGACAAAAGCTCAACCAACAATCATGAATTCTCAAAGGAATTCATTCAAGAATGTTGAATGTTTTAAATGTCATAACTATGGGCATGTTGCAGCAAATTGCAGAAGTAGATTGTTTCAGCCACAAACAAACAGATCCTACTCGGAAAGGTACTCTAGTCTCTTCAGAGGATATTGTTTCTCATGTAACATGTATGGACATAAAGCAGCTGATTGCAAAAGGAGGAAGATTAGAAATACTCTTTATGATTCTTATGCTTATTTTTCTGACCACATGAGATGTCATGCTTGTAATAAGTATGGACATGTAGAAAAGGAATGCAGGATGAACAGATCTGGGAAAGTGGATAACTTCGAGCACTCAAATAGAAAGTTCAAGAAAATTTGGAAAAAGAAGGAGGACCGATCAGAAACGTAGGGAATTCTGACCCTACTGCAGTCATCCGCTTCTGAAACTTACTTCTCTGATTGACTGCAGGAATGATGTGAGATACATTATGAGATCTAGTAATGTATCGTCACAGGTGGAGCAATGTATGATGTCTCTCATGGTTGATTTGATTAGTCTGGTTATATGTATTTCTAACAGAGCATCTGGTGTGGAAAAGGACAGGAACAGAAGGTAAATTTGCAGGAGAAGATGAAAGTGTGAAATTGTTCTATATTTCACTTTCTATACGCGGGTTCTCTGAAACAAAGTCGCGTATACACGCGAGTTATAGCTGACACAGCCGCGTATGCATTGATGACAAGAGAATTTATCTGATAGCTGAAGATCTGGAGCAGAGGTCTAGGGGGAGCATCAGTCTGACTAATAATAACTGAAGTTTTGACTCTGTATCAGCTTAATTTATCAGTTCTAAATAATGATGTTATGATACATGGTTTCTTATGTTGAAGACTATGGAGGAGTCCTGTTTGCTTGAGTATTCGTTGTTGAGATGAAAGTCTTATAATTCAGAGATGAGGACAGATCATGCAGAGATTGTTGCTGATGACGTGCTGTTGAAGGTGCTTCAGATTGCAAGCTAAGGAAGAGCATTGGTTTAGGGGGAGCAGCAGGTTGAATACTAATGATTGCATTGTTGGCAATATGACTGCTTATTCTTTGGTCTTGGTGATACTCATGATCAAATGATGATGATTTGGTACATGGATTATTATGATGAGATTTTGAGCCCTGGTTGCTGATAAGTATCTTTGTGTGGTTGAGTTGGATATCATTTGTTTCAGATCATGTAGAGTTTGGTTGCTATGGTTGAGATCTTTTGCCTACATATGTTACTTCATGTTACCTCTTGAAGATCATGGTGATTTTGGACCACATGGATGATTGCTTGACACATATCTGAAGATGCTGTTCTGATATGATAATCTCTTTTGGAAAGAATGTATTGATGATGCAAAGGATCCGAAGGCTTAGTTACTAATGGGCTTATGCTACAACCAATGGATGACGCTTGAAGACACAACTACACTATTCTGTTATATCTGTAGTCCAGGGAAGCAGTCAAATATCTCAGAAAGAAGCTGAACACCGTCTTTGCCTTACAAAGAATCAGATCTGGTTGAAATTTAGAAGGTGTCTTAGGATACGCGGGTTTCCTGAAACATAGTCGCGTATGTACGCTAGTTACTGCACATAAAACCGCGTATGGTTGGTTTCTGACAATTCTTGGCTGGTTCAGCTCTCTTCAGCACAGCTGCAGTGCTGTTTGGTATCTCTGGTGGTGTTCCAGTTCTCATAAATCTGTTTCTAATGTTTTGATGAAGATGCCTTGATGATTTGTTGGTGAAAATGTTCAGGTTGCACAAACTAAGGGGGAGCCTTAGTCATATGAAAAGGATGCATGGTTGCACAGAGTCAGGGGGAGCATTAGCTTTGCTGACTATAATGCAGTGTTGGCATTATTATGGTTCTGAAATATGTCCTCTTTCTTGAGGACTTTCTGGTGTTGGTCATAAATGATCATATTTATATTTTGGTGAAAAGGTCTTGTTGAGACCCATGATGTAAAAATTGTAATATTCATTCATGTAAGGACTTGTCATTTTTGTAAACCCACTTGGTTGGGTAGCTGAGTCAAATTTTGTAAACCCACTTGGTTGGGTACTTGAGTCTTATATGTAAATCCCCTTGGTTGGATATTTGATGTAAGTATGAGTCTTTGGTGATAGGAAGTTCATAGAGTCATGTACTTCATTGACAAATATGTTTGGAGATTCAGCATGGACTCAGGGGGAGCTTGGCCACTTCAGCACATATCAGATCTGCAGACTGTTTCTTCCACATGAGGAGAAAAGGGGAAGAATGTTGGTTTTTGATCCGCTCTTTGCCCTTGATGTCAAAGGGGGAGAGTGACATGGTGTTTGAATAAAGAGAAGGTAATGATGTGACATATTTGGGAGAGTGACATGGTATCTATCTGCTGTGGTAACCAAACACCATCGTGGTTGCCATCAAGTCCAAAGGGGGAGATTGTTGGAAATATGATGCAGAGTGTTGTCCTTGATGGCAACCCACCGAATGAAGATGAAGACGTGCGACTGTTGACATGTATTGTCCTTGATGGCACTCCACCTGATGAAGTTATGCTTGACTTGATGGACTTGTTAAATGATGTAAATCAGAAGTGATATGATGATTGTTGATGATATGATGTTGAGTGTTGTACTTGAAAGGAAACCCACTTGATGAAGATGATGACAACTTACTTGATGAAGTTGTGTTTGATAGAATATGTCCTCGATGAAGGAAATCTGATGTATCTACAGTATTTACAGAAGGCAATGAAGAAAGGATTTCAGAATGTACTCAGAGAATGATGAAAAAGAGCATGTCTCTTGGTATACGCGGATTGGCCTAGGGGAAGTCGCGTATGCACGCGGAAAGGAACGTTACAAATCGCGTATGGGCTAAAGCGCTCAAAAAGTGCAAATCCAAGGGTAACCACCATGGTATTGACCCATAGTAATGGGTAATGATCCGCCTAATTGACCCCGTCCAGGTAGTTTTGGGCTTATGGTATTGTTTTGGTCCATGGTATTGAAAAAGGGGCTCATGGTATTGAAAAAGGATAAACCTATATAAGGAGAAGAAATTCATTGTGCAAATCATGAGTGTGGGTGCAAGATGTCTGAGCTTGAATGAATACTTCTCTCTGAAGTAGATCTGATTGGAAAGGGTTACACTTGAAGATAAATATGAGTGTATGATGCACCAATGATGAAGAAGGGGATCTAGATCTGAAATGCACTTGTATTTACTTGATCTGTTTATGGAAGGCCTAGATCTGTGATGAGGCGAACATCTAGGCGAACATCTGTCTGAAGTGAAAGGGTAAATCTGAACTGAATATCTGATCTGAAGAAGTATGCTGCTCTGGAATAATTGAAGATCTATACGCTACTTCGACGCGGAGGAAGCGCGTATATACGCAGCTTCAGCGAAGAGAAAGCGCGTATGCGCAATAAAATATACACCGAGGTATACGCCGGTTTGTGTGGACGGAAGCGCGTATATACGCGAAATCAGTGAAGTAAAAGAGCGTATGCAAACTAGGGTTTGCTGAAGCAAGGGGTATGAAATATCCGAGCTGTTCTGCTGTGTTTATGCTATCTGATCTGTGTTGATATGTATCTGTTGATGATGTATGGTTGTGCTTAAAAGTATGGAAAGGGTCCAGTATGAAAATATGATGAAATGTGGCCTGCAAGTGGTGTTCTATTGAAGTTGTTGGATCCAGTGTGAAAATTGATGAAACGTGGTCCAAGGTGGTGCTGAAGGTTGTAGCCTTCAGTCAGGGGGTTGTAGCTCCCTTCCAGGAGAGGCTGGTAAACGAGATCGGGGGGTCGTAGCTCCCTTCCAGGAGAGGCTGGTAAACGAGTCAGGGGGTCGTAGCTCCCTTCCAGAAGAGGCTGGTAAACGAGCGCAGGTGGGTGCCTGCGTGCTGGTCAAGTCTGCGCCAGCACATATGTTGTAAGATGTTTTCTCTATAATAAAATATTGAAGGCCGAGCAACTGCAGCGGTGGTTTTCTCCCGACTTGGGTTTCCACCTAAAAATCCCGGTGTTCATGTGTGATGCTTTGTGTGATGGTTTATTCTGTTCTTACTGCACATGTTTACTGTTTATAGAACATCTAATGAATGAATGATGGAATGATATAAGTGAAGAACTAATGGCATAATTAGATCTCTGTGTATACGCGAGTTTTATGAAGGATATCCTCGTGTATACGCTAGTTGGCTTCAGAAAAGTAGCGTATGGGTTTTAAGGAATGAAAAAGTAAAAAGTTTGAATATGCAGTAAATACTGATTCACCCCCCCCCTCTCAGTATTTTTCCCAACAGAATTTGGGAAAACAAAAGGTGTAGGGATTTTTAGAGGGGATTTAGGGGGTGAATAGGGAAAATAAAAGGGGAAAGAAGGTAAAAATGTGGTGTTTTGCAGGAGTATGAGGGGCAATGTTGGTCTTTTAGGAGCAACATTATAACCAGTGAGGCTTTAAACGGGAAATCAGCAGAGGGGACTTGTATAAGGCAAAGCACAGAGAGACTTCAAGGATGATGTGTCTTCAGGGGATATGCATTCCTTGAAGGTCTCCAAAATGACATAGCCCCCAGCTTGCTTCTCAAGAATTTCATAGGGGGGCTAACAAGTAGTTAGGTAGAGAATAAAAGAGCTCATCAATTTAATCTAAGCCTTTGGAAGTTATAAGGTTAGAAATTAGATAGTTTTCTTTTGAAGGAAAAATAAAGGGTTAACAAGCTTAAATGCACCCAATAAATGAAGGAAAATGTTAGAGTAAATGATGGGTAGGCAGAGGCAGTTTTCACAAAGCATGGAAGGCATCAATTGGTCATTTCATATCACTAATATCCCCCAAAAATCCCTTTCCCTTTGCTCAAAAATCCTTTTGACACTTGAAAAAAGGACATTATCCCTTGTTAAAGTACCCCTTTCCCCTCATTTTAACCCTTTCCCCTTCTTAAACCCCTTTCCCTAGCTAAAACCCCACTCCCATTACTAATATCCTTTCCCCTTTCACTCATTCCCATTTTTTCATAAAAACAATGTAAAACCCACTTTTACATTGTTTTTAAATAATTTTAATCTATCGGTTCCCACTCTAAATAAACCCTGTTTATTTGACCCGACCCCTGTTATGTTAAAATCCCGACTCATATTCATATTAAAAGCCTTCGTTTTAAACCTTTCCCCCCAATTTTCATTTCATTTACCCCCTTTCTTTAATATAACTTCGGGCCCCACTTTATATTTAAACCCTTCGTTTTCGTTCAAATCCAGACCCCACCTATCAAACCAACCCGCGATTGATCCAACACCTAACCACCGTACGTTCTCCTCCACCTAATTCGACGACCCCCAATATTTTTAGCACCCCTAACTGCTCATTTTTTAGAACCGTTAGAGAATCGTGAAATGGGCAGTTTTGCAACCTCTCCCATCCGCCACGCGTCATCCCCACAATCCATCACATTCCCCCTTTTAAAAACCACCTACCTGCTTCTCACTGTGTGATAAAACCACAAACTGCCTCCTCGCATTTAATAAAACCACCCCCGGTTTGAAGTTAAACCCACTTTCCTTACCCTGCGCTATGCGATAAACCACCATTGCCTGCCTCCCTGTGGACCTGATTTTTGTTAACAAATGTTTTTATTTTTGCAAGTGATCTCCATATCAGAAGATAGGATAAATAATTTTTGATGCTAGTTCCAAAAATTTGTTTAAATCTAGACTCTCTAGATTTCAGTTTAAAAGCCTTATTCACCAGAATATTATGAGCAGAAGAACAGATAAAAGCAACAATGGAGCAGAAAGAAAGACATTAATTATTATCAAGGATTATACATTTACTCTAGCAACAACAAATTTTATTGAAAATAAAAGATTTACTGTGACAGTTAAAGGTAAAAGAAGGAAAAGGAGCAGCCAGGGCAAAGATGAAAACAAATAAAAGACACAGTTAAAGGACAAAGTTAAGAAAAAGGGAGATAAAACAGTAAGGTAAAAGAAGAATTTACAGTGACAACAAAGGCAGTAAAAAGATATACAGATAAAGACAAGTCAAATTTAAAAGATAAATTAGAAGAAAAAATCAACGAGGAAGAAAAAGCTAGATGTCAAGACCACTCAACATTTGCCTCTTCTCAACCACATTGGCCACCTCCAACTTAATTTTGATTTAATGAAAGCTACCAAAGTAAATATTACAGTAAGAGATATTTTAGCATCAGTGCAGAAGTTATTATACAAGTTAATTTTGTAGTTAGTCGGTCAAAGATATTTTAAAGTTCGCTCAAGAGTTAATTTGAAAGTTATTACTACAGTAGGTTTGTCAGAGATATTTTTGACCTCGGCCTTGCATGGTCACAATTGTCAAAATTTCATTTACTCTGTAGTAGATGCATTCTGTCACCCTAGATTAGGGAAACCACCTCAGTTGCAGCTAAATATTGCATGTATTTTAATTATCAAGGGTTGGAGTTTGTTTAGACTCTGAGTTGTGAAGATTATTGTATTGGAGCACTCTAACTATTTTTGAGCTAGACATCAATAATACAAGCACATTCACAGGGTCCTTGAGCTATGTTAAATGGTGATGTTATCCCTTTTATGTTAATTTTTTCCTTTGTTTTTCCATACTGTACATCAATTTCGCTGATAGTAAAACATAAATTTTAGATTAAAGATATGCTCCATGAGCACCTTAACTCTGTCTCTTATTATAATCTTATTGTTTTCCTCTGAAAGTATAACTAAATAATTCTTAAATGCTCTTTAGTTTTATTGGATTGTTGTCTTGAGGTTTTCGTTGTGAAGCAAAGATAGATAATTCTTAAATGCTCTTTAGTTTTACCAAACTGTTATCGTAAGGATTTTTCTAAAGTTTAATTAAAGAATTATTAATTGTTCTTTAATTTCACAAAACTGTTATCTTGAATGTTTTTCTCTAAAGACCTAAATGCAAAATTCAGAGACTTTCTGCTCTACATTTATGTTGAAGTATAGTTAAAGGATTCTTAATTTGTCTTTAGCTTAACTGAATTCACAGTTTTCTTCCATCTCATATTCATCTTTCCATAGAGATCCATTTCACATATTTTGCTTGCCCTGTGAAAACCCTTGAGAAGTTGATGTAGAACTCAACCCTTTTATGAATCCATAACCCAATGGATTAATCTTCCCACATTATATCTATCCAACCAAAAGAAACAAACAATCAAATAAACAACCCCAATCATTATAAATAGCCTAAAATCAGAAAATATAATCATAAAGCTAAATCAGTTAATAATAAATACAGAGAGAGCTCTCTCTGGGCGCAGGAAGGTTAGGTCCTGGACTCCAAAGTGGTTTGATGCTGTTCTCTGCTATTTTTTCTTTCCAATCTTGAAAATTACAGGGAGCTAACATAATGGCGACCATACTGGGGAATTATTGAGAAAACCTAATATTATCAAAACTCAAATAAAAACCCAGTCAAAATACTGTGTGAATTAAGTATTTTTTCACAGATTGGTTTGTTTTTCAGCTATTATAAATATCTCAACCTCTCTGCGCCTTGGGTCTAAATTATGGCTTCTTGAAGAATCTATACTAGATCCCATCCTGACCCAAGCCCTCCTGCAATAGTTGAAAATCCATAGAAAATCCTATGGAAAACTCCTAGGTCTGAGATTTCAACTGTTAGCAAGCCTATTCACAAGGCAAGTTCCCTGCCTGAAAACCTTAAAAACTTGCAGGATATCCAATTTTACTCACACTTTTAACAAAGCTTGTTCATGACTAAATCCCATAACTGGATAACCCAGATATTTTTGGACTCATCCATCTTACAGAAGAGTCCTAGTGCAGAAGTTTCTACCTCCACTCATACACCCACTGTTCACCTTCCTCCATTCAACCCTCCACCTCCCTTTATCAACCCCCCACTTGTTAACCCCCCTTGGGTTCCTTGACCACCAGCCATGGCGTCTTGGTATGCCCCATTAGTCCTACCATTTACTTTAGTGCCTCTACCACAGTACTATCTGTCCAAAATCCCCCTATTTGATGAAATTAGTTCTACAACTAATCAACAACATGTGGATAGAATGGATGATTATTTTTATTGTCAAGATATAGATGATAAAACTATTAAATTAAGAATGTTTTCTCAAATCTTAGGGGGAGAAGAAAGAAAGTGGTTTAAAGGCCTGACCCCTAATAGTATACATGACCTCCCTGATTTTCACCAATTGTTCCTAAATAAATGGGAAGTCAAGAAAAATCATCTCCAAATTTTGTCTGAATATGAAAACATCAAGAGAAACATTGGAAAGAGTGTCCAAGATTACTGTACTAGGTACAACAATGTATATAACGCCCTCCTCCTCACATGAAACCCCCACAAGGTTTAGCCCTAATGAAATTTCCAGATGGTTTCGACCCAAACATGGCTTATCAACTAAGAGAGAGAGAGACCCTCCTACATTAGAAGACATGTAGAGGGGTACAATAAGTGTGGAAGCAAATCTGATTGCCAAAAGGGCTAGAATGAAAAATGAAAAGAGAGTCACATATAGGGAAGAAGCTGTAGCCTCCACATCTAATAATAAGATTGATAACCTTGTTAGAACCAGGGAGAGGATGATGGAGAGAATCAAACTAAATGAGAGATATTTCCCCAGAGAAAACCAAGCAACTCCTCAGAATAGAAACCAGAACCAAAACTAAAACTTTAGGAGAAACCCCCCTCAAATAAGACAGAGGGAATAGAGAGGACCTAACCAGCAAGTTAGGCCTCCTTTCCAAGAAAATTATGCTGATGAGGATGAGGGGGTGATTAAAGAGCCAAAGGAAAGTCAAATTAATCTAATGGGAGTTAATGATGAAGATACTGTTTTCCTCACTGAGGAAGAGCAAGGCATGTTTTCCCCAACTCAAATTGAAGAGGAATGCAAAGAATCCAAGGATTATAAAAAAGGATTCGAAAATGCTATCATGGAGGTGCATAGACAATATGACCTCAGAAGCAAGAAAGCCCGGGACATTACCAAGATAAAGAATTTTGAAAATTCTGCTAGAAAGGCTACTGAAACTGATCCTAAAAAGATATCAGAAAGTTCAAATAAAATGATTAAAAGTTCTGATAAAAAAAAAAAATCTAGAAAGCAGCACTATTAAATCAAATATCAGCCCTAACAAAACTGATCCAGCTGATATCCCTAATACAAATCAATGATCTGAAGTTGCTGCAAAAGTAATGTCTGATAAAACTGATTCAAATCTGCCAAAAACACAGACACCATTTAGTATTGAGAATGAAATTTCCAAGCTAAAGATATCCATACCTCGCATTGAATTGGTAGGCCAAGATGTATATAGATCCCAAGTTTTGAAAGCACTAAACATAAGTGAAAATGATGATACTGTAAATTTGATAGATGAAAAACCTGAACTTTTGTTTGGGCCTGAAGTAGAAGGTAAATTCCAGGAGGTAGGTGTGCCCCCATTTTATGTCAGTTTGAATATTCATGATAAAATCCTCCATAATGCCATGTTAGATTCAAGAGCATCTCATAACCTCATGCCAAAGGTAATTATGGAGAAACTTGGCCTTGAGATAACTAGACCATACAAAGACCTGTACTCTTTTGGCTCCAATAGAGTTAAATGTCCAGGCCTGATCAAGGATCTTTGTGTTACTTTAGCACAGATACTAGCCAAAAGTCTAGTAATGGATATTGTTGTGGATGACATTCCCCCTAAACATTGCATGCTTCTATCACACTCATGGGGAGCCAAGATTCAAGGCACCCTCCAAATGGATATGACCTATGCTACCATACCAGTCTTTAGTCAACCAATGAGATTGTATAGGGAAACTCATATGAAATACATGGTGAGAAGTCAAGAAAAGCGTGATAACTCCCCCTTCTACTCTGTCCACTCAGACCTTGATTCATTTATCCTTTACAATGATGAAAATATTAATGAACAAGTAGAAGTTAAGGAACAAATAACTGAAAAATAAGAAGAAAAGGAGGAACAGTCAGACCAAATAGAAAATGAACAACACAAGTCTGAACCAGAACCTCTTTGGAACATGAGTTTTGATGGTTCTTATGGCAAATCTGGATCAGGGGCAAGTGTTTGGGTACATAACAGTAAGAAAAACCATGCAGAGGGTCACTCTTACAAACTACACTTTTAGTGTACAAATAATATAGCAGAATATGAGGAACTCCTTTTAGGGTTACAATTATTGAAGAAATTATAAGCCAAAAGGATCTCTGTCCATGGGGATTATGAGCTAGTCATTAGGAAAATTAAGGGAGAATATTCAGCTAAGAATCCTAGATTAAGAGAATATAGGAATGCTACCCTTGACCTCCTAAAAACATTCAAAGAATATGACCTTGCCTCTATCCCAAGAAATCAAAATATCCTTGCCAATGGACTAGCATTTGCAGACAATACTTTTCAACTACATCATCCTAACAAAGAATACATAGTACAGGTTAAACACAAACCAACAGTCCCTGATAATATGTGATATTGGAAAGTTTTTGAAGATGCCCAACAGATTAAAGATTTCCTGCAATCCAAAAATGAGTTTGAGATTCCAAATTCAGACTTAGATCATGAAGAGGACTTCTCTTCCGAGGAAAAAATATACAGGGAAAATCCCCCTCATGATGTTGATATAAATATGATAGCAAATAAAGACCCACATAGGATAGAAGTGTGTGAAGATCCAGAAAAATAAGAGTTTGAAGTGATACAGTTCAAAGATAATACCCTACCAAGAGGACTTGTCCCTTTAGAAGAACTTTTTGTTTTCAATGATGTTGCTGGAAAGCCAAAAATGGAATCTACTGAAGCAAATATAGAGGAGTGCAATCTGGGCAGTTAGCAAGAGCCCAAAATGGAAAAGCTATAAAATACACTCTCAGCATATATAAAGCATAAACATATTGAGTTATTCAAAGAATTTATTGATGTGTTTGCCTAGAGTTATGAAGACTTGAAGTCCTATAATACTAATGTCATCCAACACAAAATTCCGCTCAAAGAGAGCAAGGTGGCATATTTTGTTATGAGGTATATAAATTGTGAGGAGCGATTTACTACCCTGTTCAAATATCACTTTAAGCTCCTATCTCACCTCCGATATCGGCAGGCACAAGCCCACTCCTTGGACATGCCTTTCTTTCTTTTGAAAAATCTCCAGCTTATGGCACAATCTACCCAGTGCTTGCGGAAGGTATTGGCGGTTATTACATATCATGAGCTGGTTTGTCTATTGGTAACACATGCATTGGATTAATTTCATGTTCCCTGGGCACAATTTCTTGAGCTGACAGAGGAAGAAGTGGAAGTTGTGATAGCTGCGAGAGAGGAAGATAAGCCGAAAGAATGGAGGAAGAAGAGCCAACATCTCCCGCTGGATCATATGAGGAAGATGAGTCAGAATAAATGGAAGAAGAAGATTCAAAATCTCCTGTTGGTTCAACAGAAGAAGATGATGCAGAGGAAATGGAGGAAGAAGAACCAACATCCCCTATTGGTTCAAGAGAAGAAGAGGAACCAAAAGAAATGGAGGAAGAAGAAGCCACATTTGATGCTGCTATATAAGAACCATCATCTCCTGTTGGTCCATTAGAGGAAGAGGAACCAGAAGAAATGAAGGAATAAGAAGCCAAAGTTGATGCTATTACATAAGAAACAACATCTCTTGTTGGCCCATTAGAGAAAGAGGAAGCAGAAATATTGGACGTAGAAGAGGCCACAACAGATGTTGTTGCATAAGAAACAACATTGCCTGTTGGCACGACTAAAGAAGAAATAATGAATATATAAGGTGGTACAGCCAAGGCTGTCACACAAGAACCAACCTCGCATGTGGGACCAATTTATGTGGGAATTATGGAAGTAGAGGATAGAGCCGACGTTGTTCCTCAGGAATCAACATCCACTGTTGAGGCACAAAGATAATCAACACTAGTTGGAGGACTGACAAGTGATGCTGTTACACAAGAACCATCACCACTTGTCCAAGTGAATTTGGATCTTGAAGCAGGTAGTTGTGCTACACAAGAACCACCACTCATTCAGACGAGCCGCGAAATTGTGGAAAATATAGGTCTTGTAGTCGACACTGTTCCACAAGAACCAGTATCGACTGCAGGAGAAGAAGGTGATGAAGAATAAGGCTTGGTCAAAACAGAGAATAAAGACGGTGAAGAGAAAGAGCCTGAGGTAGTAGACATGACCAGAACATACATAGAGGAGAATGTCCCTCATTCTCCGTTTCTTGCCACTCTACCGAGAGGTGCAAATAATTTACACTCTCCTCGGCGCCTTATGGAAGAAGTAGATGTCCCTCCAGTTTTATAATTTGTCGGGAAAAGTTATGATACAATTGCTAGTACAACCATTTTCGAACCAATGCCTGTTGATTCAAATTTAGAGCGGCCCAAAGATTTCAATGTGGAAACACAAGAACCCATGTTGACAGAAGGATAGATGGCAGACGATGCCGCTCCACCAGTGGAAATTACCCAGACTGAAGCTGATCTACAGGGGTTGAAAACAATGCCCGATACTTTAGAAGAAAACCTTGTAGTAGAAAAAGAATAGAGGATGGATGTAGAAGGCATCACCCAAGTGGCTGTAGAAATTCTTGAACCAAAAAAGGAAAATGAAGGGACTGCTCCCAAGGAGAGGGAACAATTTAGGGAGGTATTGTACAATACAACACCCCCCATTTATTTTAATAATAAATGGGGACCTTTAAAAAATAAATAGAAATTTATAAGCATTATTTTAATTTAGCGCAATTTTTAAACATTAGCAATAAAGGCTTTTCCTTTCCGCTTTGATTTCAAAGCGCTTACCGCAAATCACATAACTTACAAGCCAACAAATTTAAAACACATATAAGATTTACGAATTGCGATATGCACTTAAACCTTTTTGAATTATATAAAATCCCCGTTGAAAAGCTTAAAAAGGCCTTTAAAAGAGAGATCACGTCGTGCCTTATTTAAAGAGCAAACTTATAACATTTCAGAAAAGTTGTGATGAGTCAGACTTGATGAAACAATAAAATAACAATGAAATGTATCCAAAAGTCCGATAAAGTGCAATACCATGAGCCTTTAGCGCATATCGCGTTCTGCAATGAGAAACCAAATGAAAAGTTTTATACACCACAATAATTTGCAATGTGCGATTTGCACAGATTGCATTTCGCAAGATTCATTGACGGCGAAAACATAACTATTGGTATCTATTAAAATTTATGATTTGCACTATAAACATTTAGTATTCAAGTGCATGAAATGATTCTTATTCAATCAATCTGTTATAATATTTAAGAATTAGATCATTAGATTAGACATATTGAGTAAGTCGTGTAAGAGATTTGATGGAACAAGTTAAGGGTTATTAACAACATTTAATGGGAACAAGGTTCAAAAGATTGATAGCTATTGGAAGTGTTTTTTAAATTTAGAGCATCGGATTTTGATTATGATGATTTAATTCTATTCTCTGTCCTTGTCTCTATTCATCTCAAATCTGAATTTACTGGTTTCACTTGAATTCAGGAAACCACCTAACGAAGTAAGATAAACTGGAATGACAAAGAAAGGCAAAGCAATTACCCAAGCGTCTGTTGCAGAAGACACATACATGCCTCCATTGTTCTCAGACACAACATGCAACAAGGATTGTGGGAGTTATTCATGGGAGGCCATGTACAACCTGTTTGAGGGAGAAAAACCAAGAGAATTAGTGAAAATGGTAACAACAGATAGGGAAATTTCATTAGACCCATCTTACTTTGAAGTTGCATGTTCATTTCTCCACAGAATAGTGACGAGGTCGGAAATCTTACGATACACTGATATGGTAAAGTGGGTCATTGATGTTAGGTCCCCGTAATTTGTTAGATTGGCAAGACCAAATTTACAGGGGTATCAAACCAGTCTTTGGAGTCCTAAGACCAAGCTTTCCTGGACTCAGAGAGGGCTCTCTCTATGTTTGTATGAAAAGTGTAACTTGACAGCGTTTAGGTTTTGATTTTAGGCTAGTTATTAGCTTTAGGGTTTGTTTGTTTTTTTGGTTGGTTGGGTAGGTTATCAAGCAGTTTAGATAGAGTGAGAGACTGTTAAGCCATTGGGCTATGGAGTCTACAAAGGTCTTGATTATTTTAATCAATAGGTCTAGGGTGTATCACAGGGAAGATCTAACAAATTCAAATGGATCTAAAGGCTTTATGTGAATGAAATGAACATCAAATTTGTGAACATAGTAGGTGAAAAAGAGCAGTTAAGAATCCTTCAAAAAATACCTTAACAAGAATGGTATTTAAGAATACTGAGCATCAAGAAATAATCAAAGACAAGGCGTACCAATAACTTCTTTGACTAAACCCTAGCAAAGTAAGCATGAAGACAACAGTCCACTGAACTATAGAAGGCAAGAAACTTGTAAATCTTCTAGTGATTTGACCTTCAAGCTAAGAAAACATTTAAGATAAACACATATTAGAGATCAAGGAAGAGGGAACTCATAACTTCATTAATCAAGCTATAAATACCTCCAAAGAAACCATTTAGGGTAAACAAAAGGGCATGGAAAATCATAGACCTCTTTAGCTAAACCTAATCAATAATACTTCAAAGTAAAAGACCTTAAAAACAATGTTCAAGTAATGACAAAGAGCAGGGCTAACCATAAAACTACTTTGAAATCTTCATTGAATAATTTTTAAGATAAACAAGCATAAGTGGGTCTAGAGAGAAACTAAGAATTCTCTAAACTAACCTAGCAGAGGAAAACATAGAAGCAATAGAGAAAAAATAGAGCTAAGGTGCCTCTAAACAACATTTCTTAGCCTAAAATTTTTGTCCTAATGCAATAGAAAGATGGAAAAAAATGATAACATGAGAAAACAAGAAATAAATAAGGAACACATCACCATTAACTATGCTCAGGGATCTTGCAAGTGAGCCTTCTTCATTGTCAAGCAAGCCAAGCTATCCACAAAAACCAAAGCCAAATTTCTCTTCAATCTCAAAGTCTATGTATTACTCTCAATAATCATCCAACATGTACAATGAGGCCTCAATGTTGTATTTAACAAGAAAATAGGACCAAAACCCTAAATAGGGTTCCCAAAATATCATAAATACATCATAAATGCTAAATTTGTCCATTAAGACCATGCAAGGCCCAAAACACAAAATATCTAAGGTAATAAATGAAAAATAACTTCTAACACCTAACTTTGGAGTGATTTTCCCAAAAAACCACAAAATATCTATTTGCCAAAAATTTGTGTCTTTTTTTGACTTTTGCACACAAGGGTGTAGCAGTGAGGTCCAAGGGCGCAATGCCTGTGCCGAAAAAATAAGTCATCTTGCAGCTGAATTTTGAAAGCCTTCTCGATGTCAAAATGAGCTCCGTGATGGATTTTTGGAAAGCCTATCAAGTATAATTTCCAAAAATTCCCTTGGTTTTCTGATTGGAATTCATTTAATTGTTAAAAACTCAAAACTCCCAAGTCTGCTAAGGGCGCAACGCCAACCCTGAAAACAGGGCAGAAAGGTGAAATTTTGCATGTTTTTGGCCCTTTTAGAGGACCAGTTTTGCTCCAAATGAGCTGAAACTTGGTGAGTGTGATTTCCTTGGCCTGAGGAACCCAAAAATGTAAATTTTTCCTTCAATGGATGCCCCAAGAAAAAGTGCAGTGCGAAGGGCGTTGCGCCCTTGGCCCTCAAAAACAGTGAAAAACCAAAATTATCAAAAACTTGCCAAAATTTGAGATTATATTCCTCATGGTGTTTGGGATGCTTGTAGGGAAGAATCGACTAGGATCTCAAGGTTTTATTGGATTTTTTCCTCCTTTAGGGCTTGAATTTTGGCAAGATCTCTTTTGAGCTTGGCCCTTGCAATTTGATTTCTCAAGGCATAGTGCTTGGCCATATTCTTCTGAAGGCCAATGTCTCTTTGTATCTTTGCCAACTGATCCTCCAAGTATGTATTAGCCCTCTCCAACCAAGGTTCCCGATCACACTCAATCTCCATGGAAAGTAGCTTACTTGGCATGAGCTGCTCTGCTAATGTTGTTTCTTGCTCCTTCTCCTTGGCTAAGGCCTTCCTCAAGCCCATTGTTCTTGGCCTTCTCCTAGACAGTTGCCTTTCTTCATCTTCACTCTCATAAAAAACACCTAAGACTTAATCAAGCCTAACCCTGGTCCTTTCAGCCTCTTTCCTGGCTTTGATTGCCCTAACCTCATAAATGGCCTTCTGTGCCTCCAAATAATTGTTTTCAGTCTTATAATAGTGGATGACATTCCTAGGCCTAGCTAGGTTGGTTTGCAAATCTTTTATTTGGGAATCCTTACCGTTGAGAAAGATTCTTGAGATTCTTGCCTCATTTTCATCATCACTGTCAACATGGATGAGTTCAAATTCTTTCTCAGTCTCATGCTGATATTCTTCTTCTTCCTTTATGACCTTCTCTTTTTCTTTGTCCATCTCCTTGGTTGAAGTGGAAGGCATGGCCCCTTGCCTTTTAGAGGCAACAAACACATGCCTACTTCCTCTTTGAAAGGTTAAAGAAAAAGGCTCAATTGTGCTCATTTTAGTGTCTTCAGTCTTGTTGCCATCATGAATGTCATCATCATTGTTATCTTTACTGTACTTATGGCTTTCATGGCTGTTGTCATCTGTCTCCTCATTTCCTTCTTCTTTATTGCTTGTTTCATCATTCCTTGATTTCTCATTTCCCTCTCCTTTATTGACATTTGTTTGATCATTGTCACCTTCCTTATTGCTTTATTTTTCATTGTTATCTTCTTCACCGATATCCTCTTCTTTGCTTTCTTCTTCATTGCTCTTTCCCTCACTACCACTGTCCTCTCTTTCTGACATTTTGAAAACTCTACCTTTGAAACCCTAGGATTGCAAATGGAAATGAGATGAAGGGATGGTTGAATGGCAACCTTTACAAGTGAATGAGATGAATGAGTGAGGGTGTAAGTATATGAGAATGAGGGATAAGCTAACAACTCAATGGAAACCCTCTACTGATATGTCAAACTCTGTTTTGAACACTTGGGCTAAATGTGAAATTGAGATGAAAGTGAGATGATGGAGTGTCAATTTTTGCAAGTGAAGGGACATAGTGTATGAGTGTTATGAAGGAAATGGGTTTAGGGGGAGACCTAGATGGGCGAAAACTTCCACAACACCCTATTTCACCCTTATATTAACTGATACCCTTAGTAGGTAGATGAATGAGACTTAAACAATGATTTTAAGTATGAAATTTAGGGTTTCTCCTTAGGGTTCCATTCTTTTAATCAAATGATGACAAAAATACTTGGAGAGGAGTTGATGACCTGTACTTACGTCTGATAGTGCTTGGGGAACCTTTGACAAGAGCTTGGAAGAAATTTGGAGTGATTTGAGTGTTTTGAGGGCTTAGAAAACCTCTTTGTCCAAGGGCGCAGTGTCAGTGCCAAGGGCGCAACTCCAACTCCTAAGCACGAAACACTTTTTTTCAAAGGGAATTTGGAGGCCTTCCATGCGTCCAAATTGGGCCCATGATAGCTCGTTGGAAAGATTATCCTATATAATTTCCAAATATGCCTTTTTTTTATTGGAGTTTATTTTATCTGTCAAAAGTTGATTCGCCCAAGACTGGTCAAAAAGTGTTGAATTATGGTGCAGAAATGCAGAGTGTTGGTGCAGAAAACTTTTGGAGGCCTTCTTCAACTCAAAGTTGAGATCATGATAGCTCATTGGAAGTATCTCCGAGTCTAGTTATCATTTTATGCATCAAGAAAGTCATTTGGATGCTCTAGCTATGAGAAAACTGGATTTTCCCAAGGTCACTCCAGAAGTGCAACGATTCTCCCGTGACACCTGTATTTTTGCCATTTCTCTAAAACCATGACACCCATGTAAAATATGAAGGATATTTTCTTCTTGGATGTATGATGGAAAAAAACCTCTCTCACTTTTGTTAATTTGATCTTTGTTTGGTCAAAAACATAGTTTGAAGCAAAACTGGCCCTAGGTGTGACAAATGATTTGTCCTTTGGAATGCATTCTTGGAAAATGATGGAGGCATGATAAGTTCATTAGAAAATTTTGGGATATGATCACATAGTGGCATGTTCAAAGTCTTCTCTTGTTTCCACCATGGATCTCAACCCATGATTTTTACCTTTTCTGGCCATTTTCCCAAAACCCTAGATGTTTGGAGTTTTTTAAGACAATCATCAGTGTTGTCTTCTAAGTTCTCTATAGCCCTTTAGAGTTCATTCATTTCTATCCAGTTCACCTCACCTTTTTACCTATCTCATCAACAATTTTTGATATAATTTCTTCATGTTTAGCATTGTGTGTCTCCTTCAGGTCATTTCTGCAAGTGGTTGGTGTTTTGGCATTCAATTTGGCTATGAAGCTCAAAACCCTAGTTCTCTTTAAGACCAAATTGTTTCCCTTTCTTCTGCTGTGAGTTGTGTTGACTTAGGAGCATACCATCTACCTTACCAATACCTTTAGCTGATATACCTTTCAACACTCCTGCAAAAGTGTCAAATTTTGCATTTACCTCTTGTAGACCTTGAATTTGATAAGGCAGTCTTCTTTGGAAACTTTTTAGATATTTTCTTGAATAGCCATGTATCAACATTCCAATACCTCTGAAACACAAATGATTTACCTTGGAACATATGAAACTCTAATTGACCTAGTGGGAGGATTCCTTGACCTCATCTTTGACTGAAAATTGGCTTGGATTCTTCAAGTGTAAAAACAGAGTATTGACAGAGTGGTGTATTGAAGATCCAAAATCCAATGTAATTGATTTATCAAAACAACCTACAAAGATAGTTTTGAGACCATAAATGCTTGAGGAACTTGGGGATCATGGGAATAAGTTAGGCTATAGGTAACTCTGGATGTAAAGTGGAATTATGGGCAAGGGAAAAATAGAGTAATGAGGTCATAGGTAGGAAAAAAAAAGGATGGAGATGAGTGGCACAAGCCCATAAGGAGTCTTTTAGGAGTGGCAGGGTGACCATGAAATGGAAAGGTTGATAGAATAGTGAAAAATTTCCTATAAGGATAATGAAGGCAGTGAGATTTCTAAAACTCACAATGTTCAAAGAATGTTGTTTTTAGAAATCTAGAACCAATATTTAGTCATCTACAGATAATGAAAAATACTGATGGATAACAATTGACAACCTCAACATAGCAGACAAAAAATTCAAGAATTATAAGTTGGAGAATATTGGCTCATTCACCGCAGAGGATTTATGGATAATTGAATCCTCTGTGGTGAATTGACGATTATGTCAATTTATTTTTATGTAGCAGGAATGCTATGTAGGTTATTTTCTAAACCAGATACAACTAGATTTTCTATAGAATGGGTTCCTTTAATTGACACAATCGTCAATTCCTTTATAATGAATTGGGCAACCATTTTGTCTGATAATATGGCTAAAACCATTATGGATTATATGAAAAATAGAGTCTATTCCACTAGGACAATACCTCCCTTCTACATGAGCACATACATCATGGATGTAATTTTTTTATGTTCAAGCTTTCCTATCATGGGATGGAAGTGGGCAAGCCAAGAATCCACTCCAATTCACATTTACCATAAATCCATGTGGGAATATGAGTTTCATTTGCATTTCTATAAAATTTGTAGTGGAGTTATGTTGCCCATCCATCAGACCATATTTAATGAAAGAGACCATAGGATTTCTAAGGAAGCTAGCACATATATTCGACCAGTTTCTAGATGGTTTGCTGAAGAAAATTTTACTTATATCAGAGTTTTGGGAGTTATTCTTCCCCCCATGTTTTGCCTTACTACGTTCCTAATAAGATTTTAGCCAGAGAAATTTCTTATCAAAATTTAGTCAGCGGTGTGACCAAACAACTCAGAGATTCCAAAAAAGCTATCTAGCCTACTTTCCCAGTACAGTGTGGCACTTTTTCCCTTTCTGAAATTGGTCATGCAGCCAAAGTGATTTCAAATATCATTTCATTAAAGCTGGATTTAATGCCAAAGAGACCATATGATCCTAATTGTGTGGTTCAAAAGTTTACCAATAGTCTAAATCTTAGACCGTTCATGAATGAAAAAGACATATTTGATGATTTATTTGAAGGTGTAGAAAAGTTTACATATGTGTTGAAAATTGCATATAATAAACTTAGTGCAACAGAATTTGAAGCTTTTCAAGCATATAGAAGCAAGAGATTAGAAATAGTCCCTTTGGACCTATTATTTATTGAAGATGTCAAAATGCCAAATCCCAACATTAGTCTAGATGTTGAGGCCAAAGACATGTCATAATATGAATATCAAGAAAAATCAAATCAAGAGTCAGAACAATCACAACACCACTCTCAGAATTCAGATCACTCTAAAACTGAATCTAAAAGTAGAAATGAAATTCTTGAGAAAATAATTGAAAAAGTGATTAAAGGAATTGATATGCAAACTGAAGGAGAAACTAATGGAGCTTAATCATTTTCTAAATAAGTTCAACATATTCAAAATTCACCTGAGCAGATAGAGAAACCCAAAGCAAAGGTTTTAAAGAAATAATTGGATAAGTTGTCTAAAGCACTGGAAACACCACCACCAAATCCTAATGCTCAATAATAGACAAGTTTCCAAACTCCAGAGCAGACCCAGAATATAGTGGAAACTGTAATGCCACTACAACAGGTACCAGAAGATCAGGATCAAGAGATTATCCTAGCCTACCTAACACAGGAAATCATTTTGAAGATTGAGGAAATTCCTCCATTAGATGTTTTCTACAGCCCAGGTCACAAAGTTGTAGTCAAGAGAAGAAAGAGAATAAGAATAGATGAATCAGTAACTGCCCTTGACAATGAATCAGTTTATGTTGTATGGAAGGATTCTCTTGCTAATCCTATTAAAAATATCACTAAACTATCACAGTTTGCTGGAGCATATGCAACTGCTACAATTGACAAAGTAGAAGAAGTGAAGCTTCTTCTCAAACAAAAGGAAGAAAAAGTTCAAGAGTTGGAAAGAATAATAGAACAGGAAAAGTTCAATGTCGGTGTCATCACTCTGCTAGATCTCTAAGGCTGAAGAAGAAATCCCAACAGAGGTAACCACAAACCAATATTTTGGCTTGATATCTAGCCCTACCAAGCCAGAGAGGACTCTCTCCACAATGTCACAACCAAGATGGATGGATGAATTAGGGTTTTAGGCTAGGTATAAGTACAAGGGTTTTATTTGGTTGAATTGGGTTGCTGGATGGGTGAATTATGTCAAAGAGGCTAGGTTAGGGAAAATATGATTAAGGTTTCAGAGATTCAATGGGGCAACGTAGGTAGAAAACCTAACACTTTAGGGTTTCTTGAGACATGCCAGAGCCTTCTCCAAGATGGAATCCTTTAGAATATTCCTTGATTCTGTCCATTCTCATCCCTTTGATCCCTCTAGCAAGGTCTTGCATGGCTTTAAGAAGGATCTTAGGAAAATCCTTATCTTCATCTTCACCTCTAGATAAAGGGGCTGTTATCATTTATTGTAATAAAGATTACCTTATCTCTTTTCCTACCTCTTCTCTCCACCTTAAATGTGAGGCTCTCCTTCTTGAAACACTCTTGGCTTTTATAAAGCTCAGAGGTTTGTTACACTAGATGATGCTCACGATTCCCGCTGTACTATTCCCAGAAGTAAGTCTGAAAAACCTAATGAGAATGCTAGATGTGCTAGGAAAATAGCATATGATCATAGAAAAACATGAGGACAATACTGATACTGAGACCCTTTATTTTCTAACAACAACAAAATAGATGTAAAAAGTGGCCCATAAGATGCATAACAAGAAAAGATAGCCTCCAATGAAAGAAAACCCTCAAAATGAGGTGCTGCAACCATGTATTAAGACTGGAAAAGCCTTACAACGTTATTTTATTGGCTCTGCAACAACTGTAGATTACACATCAGATCTAGAGCAAATATTTGCATAAAAAGTTAGATCTATATCTGATCCATGCACTATACAAGCTCCTCTAATGAACCCCAGTAGGTTTTGACAAAACTTCATATACAAGTTGTGAAGTTTGTGAATATGAGACTTCAAGAACATGGATCATGAAATATTCAGATCTAGAAAGTGGATCTGATCTGATATAAGCAACAGGATGACCTCCTCCAACAGATCTCCAAAGTGAAGGGCAGATCCCCAACACTAAGAAAATCACTCTTCAAATGATGTGCTGAAACACCCTGCAACTGCACCTACAGGAATAACGTAGACCTGGATCTATACTGCGCTATAGGGATCAAAATGAGGTTGGCCTCATGCCAAGATCTAAAAATGATGCTCAATATCTTCAATACTGTCCTCCCAATGAAGTAGAACCCTCCTCCACCGAAAAGAAGCACTGAAATGGACTAGATCTAAAAGATCTAATCTCCACTTGCTACGAAACATAAAAAACGACCAAACCACAACATGATTTGTTGGTTGAAAGAAAAAAGAGAAGCTTTGACCATGCTACCTATAAAGTAGACGATGCAATACAAACTCTACAGGAAACTTCTGTTGGAAAGAGGTGGGATTCTGGTCCAGAAGACCCAATGCTAAACAACATTCAATCTCAGTTAAACAACAAGAGAAAGATATATGTCTAAGCAAACTATATATTCAGAAATATGATAATCATCAACCTTCTAATGTTTCCATCCCCTTACTTTTATAAGACAAGAGCTTGCAAACCCTAAACCAATTCCAATGAGATCACTTCTTTCACACAAGGCATCTCCATATAAAACTGTGCTGTGCCTCATTGATGGCCACTCCTCCATGACAGCGCTGTAGATTTGGTCAAGGTTGACCGAGTCAAAATGGTCCAGCCCCTTTCACACCTAACGGTGCTTGATTTAGTAGCCAAGATTTAGCCTTTTCACATTTGGCATTGATTTATTCATTATTAAGGAGTATTATGGACCTCCTTTTCTCTTTTATTCTTTAAACAAAGTAATAAAACAAAAATGAATATTCCAATTAGCTCATGACTGATTGGGAATATTATAGTCCCCCCTTCCCAAATGTTGCTTGTCCTCAAGAAAATGATAAGGTGAGTGTTGTAACTCTTCTCCTCCTCCATTGGTGAAACCAACATGTGATAAGCTTCCTCCATAATCTAAGTGTTCACCAATCCATCCCTCCATGAATTGCTCCTCCAATTTTCTTATGAGATGTAAATAATCCATCCCATAAGGAGACAATAGCTCAAATGAAACAAACATGGTTTGCCCAATGTTCTCCCTGAAACATGTAGCATAAGATACATGGAGAATATCCATCCCATAGGGCACATACATATCTCCCATCCTCCCTCCATACATCCCCATAAAAAGTACAAGTACATCATCCATGTATGGGATAAAAACTACATACATACGAAAATAAATTTGTGCACATGGAGGTGGGTCATAGTCCCACATGTGGAACCAACGCAGTGCATCTCTTAACTGCATCAGATCATAATGTGGTAAGTGGTTTCCCCACCACTTAATTGATGTCCATGTCATCTCACTATGGATGAAAGTGTGAGATATATTTGGTGCCTTAGGAATGCACCCATCATGAAACAAAATCTCCCTTTGTCCTCCAAGGGAGTGGCCATGTTCAGAAAATTTATTGGCCCAAAGTTGGCCATGAGGTTTATAAGGTACAATACTCATCCTTGGAGTTATGGCCTACATATACATGGTGAAATAATGCAAACAATAATCAAATGAAACATTATTTACATGAGCATATTCTTCACCAAAATTCCTCCTTAAACAAATGGAGTGGTGCATAGATCTATCCCCTTCCTCAACAAAAGAAAGAGATGGACGAATTAAATAATTTACAGAGTTATGTTTCTGCCCCATATCCAAATGGTACATGCATCTTTGAAAATGCTGATATAGTTTTCCTTCAAAGACCTTCCAAGTGTAGCTTCTCATGATGATGTTGTAGGATCTCATTGAATATGTGTGGCTGAAACAAAACTCTTCATAGGCCCTTTCTAGCAACTTCTCCTTGAGTTTCAAGGCTTTAGAAAAGAATATCCTACCATGATAATAGATGACTCCTTCATGGACTAAATAGCTGGTCATCAAGTATCATGCATGTATAAAGATCCTTGGAATAATCCACCAACAGTTGGGATTTTCAATATGGATCAATATCCCATAATGACAACGCTGATGATCTATCAACATAGATTTAAATCATATGGATTCTCTCCTTCTTGAAATCTCCCATGCCAAAGTTACATTTTGGAAGGTCATTCCTTCCATGCTTCTCCTCCCACAACGCAGAATCTGAAATGAGAGTGGGTAATGATGATGTTGGGAGAAGATATCCCTCCTCCTTGAGCCTACCCAAGACTCCCAACGCTATATCATTGTCTTCCAATGCTCCCATCCCTCCTGGATCTATGCTTGGAGCATCATGTTGTGAGAGATCTCCCACAAAATCTGAATCAGGTGGCCTCCCAGGTGGTTTGCCACTAGATAATAGTGTCCCATGTAACAACCTCATGAGCATGATAGATGGGATTGTAAGGTCCTTGCTTCCACTATGCAAATCCATCTCTGTTTTCTGTATGGAAGTTATATGTGAGGGATGTGTATGCATGCCTTTGATCATTTGGGTCTCACCACTCTTCTTATCCACCCATTCCATTTGCAAATCCTCCCAATCAGTGGTGACTTTCCCCAATGTAATCAACCATTGAACACCCAATATCACATTGATGTCAAGTATGTCAACCAAAAATAAGTGATCAATCAATGTATATGTCCCCATGGTGACTGATAACGATGGTACATAATGCATGGATTGCATTGTTCTATCTCCTGGGACTAAAACAGAGAATCCATCAAAAGCATCAGTGGGTATTGCCCTCCTTTGCACTAGTTGGGCATCAATGAAATTGTGGGTAGCCCCACTATCAATCAAAATAGGAACCCTCTGATTCAAGATGGAACCTTGAAATCTTAAGGTCAAGTACTTAGGTACTCATCTCAAAGATGCAAGAGCCCCTCCAATAGGAGAAAATGCTCCATTCCCATCTCCTGATTGTGTTGGCTCTCCTCCTGCAGTGTCAATGCTATGACCTCTTCTTGGTTCATCTTCTTCTTCCTCCTCATCATCTGAGAAGACCTCTATGTAATGTGCTTTTCTAGCTGCACATTTATGTCCAAGTGCCCATGATTCTTGGCAAGTGAATCAAAGCTTCCTTCTTCTTAGATCTCTTTGGACAACATCATCAAGAGGTTTCTTGTATGAGTTCTCCTTTGAAAGAGAAGCCTTTTCTTCCTTTCTCTTTGAAGGAAAAGAGGGCTTATGTTGAAAAGCTGCCTTTGCTTTTGGCAAGGCATCTTGAAGGTCTCTAGCCCTTTCAATAGCATAATGTAGGGTAGTGGGTTTTGTATATTTAACCAACCCATGAAGAGGTTCATATAAACCATCAATGAACATATACACCCTTCTTGCTGCAAACAAATCAGGAACCATAACAGAAAGTCTTAAAAATTTAGAGATGTAAGTTTCTGTATTACCTGATTGTTTCAACTTTGCAAGGCTCATGAATGGTTCCTTTGGATCTATTCTATTAAATCTTTTCACAAGCCTTCTAGTGAACTTTGAATAAGCAGTCACACTGGCATGACCCAATGTAGACAAGCCATGGAACCACTAGTCATGCGCTACAATCTTGATAGCCTCCATCTCTAGAACCTTGTTCAACTGAAAGTAGATGTCAAGTTTTTCTACCCAATATTTGGCAGAACACTTAGATGACCCATCAAAATTGGGTAAAAAGAATATGCCCATAGTGTGGTGTCGATCATGATTTTGAATGAATCCACCACCTCTATGATGATGCCTTGGTCTTCTATTGTCCTTTACGTGACAAAAATCCTGAAAAATCAAGTGATATTTGAATCTCTGATTTCGATACTCATATTCTTCAAAATAGTCTTCAAGGGATTCATGCTCTTGAAACCATTCATTTCCCACAACAAAAAATGTAGGCATGGTAGAGGATTGGGAAACTTGTGGCTGATGCACTAGTTGATGATTCCAGTGATGAGACATGCTAGAGCCTTCTCCAAGATGAAATCCTTTAGGGGATTCATTGATTCTTTCGATTCTCATCTCTTTGATCTCTCTAGCAAGGTCTTGCATGGCTCTAAGAAGGATCTTAGGAAAATCCTTATCTTCATCTTCACCTCTAGATAAAGGGGCTTTACCCTTGTCTTCATTGTCATTTGTGTAATCAAAATTTCTGTGTCTTCTCTTTTGATACCTCTTCTCTCTGTCAGTAAGAGGATCTCCTTCTTCAGAAGACATATTGGCTTTTTATAAAGCACAGGCTGTGCCAAGATGATGCTATGATCTCACTGTACTATTCCCAAATGGGAAATGCAACAATACAATGCAGAATGCTAGGAAAATAACGTAGATCATCATAGACAAAGAAAGAGGCCAATATGGAGACCTTTAATTTGTTATAAAAACAACAAAATATATGTAAAAAGTGGCCCATAATATGCATAACAAGAAGAGATAGCCTCCAATGAAAGAAATCCTTAAAAATGAGGTGTTGCAACCATATATTAATACTGAAAAAGCCTTACAACATTATTTTATTGGCTCTGCAACAACTGTAGATTACACATAATATCTAGAGCAAGTATGTGAATAAAAAGTTAGATATATAATAGATCCATGCACTGTACAAGCTCCTCTAATGAACCACCTTGGGGTTTTCAGCAAAACACCATATACAAGTTGTAGATTTGAGATCTAAGACTGTATATCTACTGAAATATTTAGATATATAAAGTGGATATGATATGATATAAACAATAGAATGACCTCCTCCAATAGATCTCCAAAGTAAAGGGCAGATTCCCAACACTAGGAAAATCACTCTCCAAATGGTGTGTTGAAACACCCTACAAATGCACCTATAGAAATAACACAGATCTGGATCTATACTGTGCTATAGGGATCAAAATGAGGTTGGCCTCATGCCAAGATCTGAAAATGATGCTCATTGTCTTCAATATTCTCCTCCCAATGAAGTAGAAACCTCCTCCATTGAAAAGAAGAACTGAAATGGACTAGAACTGAAAGATCCAATCTCCACTTGCTACAGCTTGCAAAAACAACCAAACCCTCAACATGATCTGTGCTGTAGTTGAAAGAAGAAGCTTGGCCCTAAGCCAGATAGTTGACAATGCAATACAAATTCTCCCAAGAGCTACTCAATGGGAAGAGGTGGGATTCCCGATCAGGAACACCCAATGCTAAACAACATTCAATCTCAGCTAAACGAAAAGAGAAAGATATATGTCTAAGTAGGAAATATATTTATAAATATGATAATCATCAACCTTCTGATGCTGCCATCCCCTTCCTTTTATAACAAAAGAGCTTGCAAACCCTAAACCACTTCCAATGAGATCACTTTTTTCACACAAGGCATCTCCATCTAAAACTGCGTTGTGCCTCATTGATGGCCACTCCTCCATGAAAAAGTTTTAGATTTGGTCAAGGTTGACCTATTCAAAATGTTCCAACCCCTTTCACACCTAAGGGTGCTTGATTTAGCAGCCAAGATTTAGCCTTTTCACATTTGGCATTGATTTATTCATTATTAAGGAGTATTATGGACCTCCTTTGCTCTTTTATTCTTTAAAAAAAGTAATAAAAAAATGAATATTCCAATTAGCTCATGACTAATTGGGAATAATACACTTGATTTGACCTCCAAAAAAGTGATTCTCCCAAAAATTTTCTATGCGCAGCGCCAAGCTAAAAAAGAGGGTAGAAACATGATTTTTTTGGGTGTTTTTTGACCTCTTCACTGACCAGTTTGTCCAAAAAACTTAGAAAAGTTTCTAGGGTGCATGTCTTAATCATTTCGAATCTAATGGTGGGGTCCCTAGAAGGTGCGCAACGCCTAGGGCGTTGCGCATAGGAGAGTCAAACTATGTAAAAATTCTGAATTTTTTTGAAATATTGGCCTCCAAGATGGATAATATCTCCCTAACCATGATTATTTTTGTAAAAATAAGATGTTTTTTGTTCTTTGGCATGTTTTGAACAAAAACCTCCTCTATTTTCTCAAAATTCATTTCTATTTGGCCACAATCGTCTCTGCAAAAAGGTGTCTCAAATATGATTTTGCAAAGACAGAAAAATAGGCTGTGAAGATGTGAATGGATCTCTCATTATGTAATACCTGTGTAAAAAGTGAGATAGATTTTGTAATTTGATATCTTAGGTAAAAAACCTCCTCCAGTTTCCCAAAATTCTTTATTGTTTGGCCACAATATTTTCTGCAAAAATGTGACCAAACAGGACATTTCTAGAAAATGTGCCTTCGAAGAGTTTTCAAATTTTCTTCAAATTTCCTCAAAATTGCTTCATAATTACTTCATGGAGACCTGATATGGTATTATATACTAACATGGATGCATCAATGAGAAAACCCAACTTACCCTTCTCTTTCTTCTTGATTAGGGTTTCAAGTCTTGATTTGGCCTTTTGTAGCTTTGAGCTTACAATTTGGTTTTTCTTGAAATAGTGCTTGGCCCTCTTTCTCAATATATCATTGTCCTTATTTTCCTTCTCCAGGAGATTCTCAAGATGCTATTTGTCCCTCTAAATCATGTTACAAAAATTAAGACAACCTACATATTAAAAAAAAGTGATAGTCATAGGAGAGGACATCAGCTCATTTGTGTTAGTGGGCTCCAGCATTAGGATTCTCCATCCTTTGTGTGGCCTTCTTTGTTGTCTGTCATCTTTCTCTTCTTCCATATAATATTTGTATTCTTCCATGGTGTCTTGGTCTAGAAACCCTAGGGAGATGAATTGGGAGTGAAATTTAGGTTTAGGGAGTGGGGAATGGGATGGAAAATATTAGGGAGATGAGGGAAGGGATTTTTGAAATGAGGGAGGTGACAGGGATTAGAAATGTTGTGGAATTTTGTAACAGGAATTTTATTACAGGTATGGGGATTTGGGAGCCTAGGAATTTGAAATACCTAGGTCTTAGGGTTTAGGGGATAAAGGGTTTGGGATAGGGATTTAATGATATAGGGGCAGGGATAGGATTTATTGCAATGTGGGAAGGGTAAAATGGGTCTTCAAAGATCAAATTTGGGATTAGGAAGTGAAACTAGGGTTTCTATCTTGAAAAACTAGAGATTTCTCATGAAAATCTTGACACCATGAAATTTGCACTTAAGAAATGCAAGGAGGGCATAATGATGTCTTACTTGCTTGCTAAGAAGTGGAGAGACCCTTTTCTAAATGTTTGGAGGACTTGAATGAAGTTTGTAAACTTGCAAGTGAAATTTTCCATGTGCGCAACGCCTTTGCTCTATGCACAATGCCTTGGCTCTATGTGTAGCACCTCTGGCTCTATGAACAATGCCTCTTTCTATGTGAGAAGCACTAACTTGCGGACCACTTTTAGATGCCTTCCAAATGTCCAAATTGCACTCATGATATCTCATTGGAAATATATCTCTCTTGGGTACACAATGGACCTATCAAGTACTGAAAATGATTAAGTATATCCCCTCAAAAATCAATTGTCCTAAGACTGGTCAAAAAGTGCAGAATGGGGGTGCAAAAATGCAGTGTAATTTTGCAGGAAAATTTTGGAGGCCTTCCTAAACTCAAAATTGAGCTCATCATATCTCATTGGAAATATATATCTGTTTAGTTATAATTTGACCTATCAAGCAAGTCATTTGGACACTCGAGCTAGGAGAAAAATTGATTTTCCTTAGGTCACTCCAGAAGTGCAACAAATATCTTGTAGCAATTGTATTTTTGAAATTTCTCCAAAACCGTGACACCTGTGTAAAAAATGAATCAGTTTTTTCTTCAATGACCTATGATGGACAAAAACATCTTTCACTTTTGTAAAATTTATCACCATTTGGTCAGAAACATAGTTTGAAGAAAAAAATGGCCCTATGTGTGGCAAATGATTTGTCCCTTGGAATGAATTCTTGAAAAATGATGGAGACATGATGTTTATGAGTTGGAATAGCCTAATACTTGCTGATATGACCTCACTTATGCCTCCTCTGCTCAGATGTCTTTGATTCTATAAAAAACCCTAGCTCAATGGGAGAGGAAATTAGGGTTTAGTGTTTCTGGAAAATGATGATTTTTGAGGGATAAGAGTGATGGGAAGTGTTTAGGAACATTGATGCCTTTTGGAACTTTGAGTAATTTGGCTGATGGAACCTAAAATTGTTGAAGAAACCTTCTACAATGATGATTTGGGCACCCTTGGGAAAAGACAACTCCCTTTGGCATTCACTCAACCTTTTGAAACTTTACCCTTTTACTTGACTATTTCCTTTGACAAATTGATCTTTTGATGGTCTTTGAGAACTCTTTGAATTTGATTTTTTTTTTCTTTGGCATCTTTGGAACACTGAGTTAGAAACTTGCGATGGTGAAATTATTACATTTTTAAAGACATAAAATTACATATAAATTTGTAAAATTCTTTTGGTAATAATCACAAGCAATGGAACATGGTCGATGCATTTCGTGGTTCGAAATGCGTCGACCATGCTCCGTTGCTTGTGATTATTACCGAAATAATTTTACAAATTTATATGATGGATCACAAAAGCTTAGATTCTAAAAATAAAATTACTTGATCATATGGTGAAGAGATGTTATTTGATCACCTTTTACTTGATGGTCTTATGTAATGGAAATGAACTTTTATTGGACCTTGGAAACCCTAATGACCTAATGAAACCTTGAAAAACCCCAAAAGACCTAATGAGACCTTGAAAGACTGAATTTCAAGATGACATGACTAATATTGACTTTATGGATAATGTACAGTCAACAAGGTATGAAACTATGCCAACAAGGAATCAAATTTGAGGAAAAGTGATGTTTTTGGACTAGGGCTACCATCAGTGACCTAGTGTAATGATAAAAATTTTCAGTGGGACTCCTAAAATGATATGAAAAGATGATTTTGATCACTAATGGAAGGATACAAATACTGACACTAACAACCAGTAAGAAAATGGAGATGAAGATGTCACAATTCCAAAAGGATTTTGATAGATTAAAGTTGCAGCACCAAGTACAAATTTCAGAAAAAGAAACTCAGATAGAGGTAGCTATGGATAAACTGAAAATTCAGCCTCAATCAGAGTAATTTATTAAAGAGGCACTTGAATGGAACACAAAATTAAATCATCAAAAATAATATTTTTGTCATCAAAATTCGGTTACCAGTTCATACTGTGATACAAGTAAGATTTTGATCCAACAAGTGGCTAACAGGAGACTAGAATGCGAAAAGTTCCAAAAGAAAATTTACAAGTTCATCCAATGGCAGGAGTTTGATGAAGGAAAGAACGCTGATCTCCCCAAGATTGATAAATTTCACAAAGATATCATATTCAAATATTGGGAGATGCGGTTAAGACAACCAGGGAAGGAAACATCAAAGGTAGCAAATATGACAAATGAAATCATCGAATTTGTTAATGGAAAACTTATAAAAGTTGAACTTATCAAAGAATCTATAGCCGAAGTGCTCCCAGAGCTTAAACCATTAGAAGAACAATGGAAGACAAGCACAGAAACACAGGAAAAAGCTATTAAAAATATAACTAAGTTTGATCAGGAAAATTACTGGAATTTTCTGATCAAACCATATCATGAGTGCCAAACCCTATAGTCATTAACTGATTCTACTAAGAAATTGCTTCCAACACTTTCGAATGCAGTTTTTAAAGGCTAGGTCAGATCTGGGATTACACAACTAGCTCAACTAAAGAAAATGGTAGATATTTGTCACCTTAGAGATCAAATGCGAAAAGAGGATAAACCCACCTAAGCATGTTGTTATTTTTATTTCCTAAATTGTAGTTTGAGTTTACTCATTACGAGGAAGGTTTTTTGAAACCTCCTCCAATTTTTATGTCATAATCTATTTTAGACATATTTAGTTTAGTATTTAGACCCTTCTCATGCATTTAGAGAAGGGTCCAGAATTTTGTCAAAAACATTTGCAAAGAATGCACTTATGTAAGTTTGTGAATGCTTTGAGGAATTAATGGAACAAAATATGCTATCTTTTGACATTGAAGCAGTTTAACAGAAGTTGCATTATTGTACTCATTGAATTTCTTTAAACATGAAGAGGAGCATAACACTACTGTCGGTTTGAATGAGTAGAACCTCGTATATATGGTATTTTTACACGTTATATTAACTTTTTCTTCTTGAATTGACAGTCATCTTTTTAGCTGTATTATATATGAAAGTTGTTATCATAAGTGAATGTTAAATGCACTTTTGTATTGATATTTTTTTATGGTTACTTATCTCATATATGATCAAACTTATAAATGCGATATATAATTCACAATCCTTTTGATTAAACTATTTTGTCAAAATAATTAATTCTACATAATTTTCATCTCTTTCAACTTTTGAATAATCTTCATTACCTTTTGTTGAAAGATACATTTTTAGATTGCATTAAGGAATGAATGCTCCTGGGTATATAGTAGAATAGATATTTAGTTAATTCATATGATAGATTAAATCATTTTCCATTTGCATGTTATAAGCAAAACACACCTTCATCATCCTTATTGGGAAACTGGTCCTTTTACCCCAAGTCAGAGCCGCTACACCAAATGGAAAAGGACTTGCTCTAAGGTCTAGACCGGGTGGTTTTCCCTCATGTTGTTGCAACGGAATTCCGTGGCTTCAACAGGAGGATTTGGTGAAAAAGGATCCAGTTAACATTTTTGTTGAAAGAAACCCACCAATTTCTGAACCAACTGCGGTGCCAGTAGAAGAGGTTGCTGTCAAGCAAGAATTTGTAGAGTAGTGCACGAGAAGGAGACCACCTCTCAAGGAGAGATACCAGCTTCAATTGAAGGAAACTATACGGTTGAAAATGGAAATTCGTAGGCTAAGGAATCAGGTGTCATGACTAAAGAAGAAGGTGAGGAAACACAAAGGGAAAGCTGTGAAGCCCAAGGTTGAGGTTGTCTCTGCTGCTACACAGAACAACCCTATCGAATATTTGTTCAAAGCTCAGGAATTTCTCCTATCCGTTGAAATCCAGAAATGGCAATCTTCCACGACCTGTCTCCATCAAGGTACCATCAGATTGAAAGAACACATAGAGGAGATGAAGAGAGTCTTTGAGCAGGCAACCCATACCATTACTGGGTATCTAGATCAGCTAGACAAAGCAAGGCATAAGAAAGAGAAACAAAGGAAAAATATTGAAAGCTTATAGGAGCACGTGCTGATGTTAAAAGATGATAAGGAGGAAATGTTTACCTTGACACAACAGGTAATGGCCTACCGACCTCCCACTCATAGTTATGCCTTATTTATCCCTGAACAATTCCTTCTCTTTTTCCTGGAGAGCATTCATAGTGAGGTTAGTCATGAAATTGAATATCTGATACAGTTTCTTCGCATCCTGAGGATTCACGATGTTTTGGATCAACATTTGATGTGTGAATTATAAATGCATGAATATTTCTTAAGTGATGTCTGGACCTTCAATCCAGCCCCATTTGTGGGAGACTTCCATTTGAGATATTTTACTCCTACACCAGTAATCAGGTTAAGTGGAAAAAGGCTTTTGAAACATTTGAAGAGAACCAAGATACAAGGCCACTTATGATAAGAAGAGAGAATGGTCAGTCTGTGAACATCTATAACAAACATGCTACCTTTTTACAAATTGAGGGACGCAAGGAACAAATGTTGGCCACACAAAAATGGTGTACTAATCTCCATACCAAATAGGTGGTTACTTTCGAAGATGATGCTCGTGATGGTTGTCAAAAGAGATGGATGTTGTCATCATCACCCATCAGAAACTGAGAGCCTTTTGGGGCACCTAACTTTGCACGAGAATTAGAGAGGTTTCCACGATACATTGCATGCATCCATACTTGCGGGGTCTGGTGGATGGGAATGAGGTTTCAATTCCCTATTATTTGGCTACCAGTAGACCAATATACTCTGACATATAACATGGGAAATGATTGGTGGAAGGAAATTCTTCTGACAGATGGATATAAACCCCTAGGATAGAGATGGCGGATAAATATGACCTCACTTAGCTTCATGCCGACCACAGTTTTTCCAACCCAGACCTGCGGAGGCGACAAGATGTACGAGGACATGCAGAAAGACTAGGTGGGGGGAGATGTTGGGAGCCAAACATTTACCTCTTTTCCTTCCCTTTTTATCCACTTCCCTTACCCATTTGCATCATTAACATTCAAGTCATGTTCTAAAGTGCACAGGTAAAAATATCTACATGTCTTCTTGGAATATTTAGTCAATGAAGTAAAGTCACGAGGATTATTTCCTAAAGAGATTTACTAATCTAGTTATTTTCGTAGATTTGGTGGTCGGATGACCATATCCGCAATTCCAGGAAAAAAATTGAGTTGGAAGCACTATTTCGGGTAGTGTTGCAACAACGCAACAACTCCAGATCATTTCTCTTCTTTCTTTAGCATCTAGTTTGTCTATTATAATGTTGTATAATTGTAGGCACTAGCTGCCAGGATTTCAGGAATAGTCATTGTAAACATTTGTATAAGAAGGGCTCTTAAGCTATGAGTCGGGGGTTGGCTGTGCAAGGAATTGAGATTTGTAACAGAACATTATTATTAAGTTAATGTAAGTTATCTTCCTATTACTCTTGTGAGTTTGTGAGTACATCATAGCCTTGATCAGAGAGTTGGGCCCACTATCTTGATCAGGTGTTGCGTGCTTTCTGTCTGTTGTTAATTCTATTTCATGTTCTGTATATTTCGTAATTGCTGTGACAGTAAACGTAAATGATGAGATCTTTATTACTATGAATGCATTGCAAGCTTTACAATTTATTATTTTTATTTATTTATTGTTGTTACAATTATTGTTTCTATGCTTAATTTATCAAATCCACGATTGATATAGAATTGTGCTATTGTCATCTGCATATATTTTGCGCGTTAGCCTTGCAAGAACAAACACACCCAGATTGATGATTAATTATAGAGAAATATAATTAAAGATAGCCAATTGGGGTTGAGCAAAATTATTTTTATCCTACCCACCCAGATGTGACTAGTGACATGTTGAACTTTGATGCTTTTTGAAGAATATTTTTATAATGGATTTGAGCCTAATCACTCTTAAATGAATATAATTATGGTTTTTCTTATTCCCAATAACCTTCAACAACCTCACTTTTACCGTTGCTCTTAAAAAAGAAGTTTTTTTTTTTTTTTTTCCTAAAAAATAATAACCCTATAATTCACTATTACATATGTTTTGCAAAATCAATTTATATTTTGAAAATTTTAAATTGAATTTTCAAAATTATGATTGAAATGATATAATTTCAAGTCAAGCTTTAGAAATAAGAATTTGCAAAAATTTAAAGTGAATTCTCAAAATATGAAAGCAAAATAATATAATTTTAAATCAAGGTTGAGAAGTATAAAAATTGATAAAAATTTCAAAAAAGTAATTACATTTTCTAAAACATAAATTTAAATAAGGAATTAAAGAAAAAAGTTAGAAATAAATGAATATTAATATATTTAAATATTATTTCATGAATGAGTGACTTTGAACATGATTATAAATGATTTCACCACACCTTTTTTGTTTGTTTGTTGAGTTCATGTGTGATACAATTGTTTCTTTTATTATATTTATTTTGATGTTTTTTATAGTTTGGTTTTGGTTTTTTATGTAAAAACTCCTCTTTTACGTGGGTATTGTAAATTTCATGAAATGTTAGGTCTCTAGAATACTAGTGTATTCCCTTATTGCTATTATTATTGTAGCCTTTTTATTGTTTTTTTTTGCCCATGCAATCCATATTATTGTGTTGCATAGAATCCCACTATTGTTATTGTTGTGCCCCTACATTATTATTGTTATGTCGGCTCCGATTATATTGTGACCCCTTGGACTCCTATATATAAAAATGAGGTTTTTTCATTTTAATCATCCAATAATTCTTCATTTATGTAATGTAAAGGGGGTTTTCCCCTCGAAGAGATTGATTTCTAAGTTGTTGATCGATCTTTTCTTCTATTTTGTGAGATGGTTGCATAACATGTAAAATCTTGTTGATTAATGAAATTCTATGCACAAATTTACAAAAAAGAAGAAGATTTCATGGTGTGACAATTGAAACCTCACTATTGCATTCAAGTTTCACACCATGGAATGATAGATGGCTTATTGTAGGTTGATTTTAGGGAGTTTATGGAAACATCACTCAGACATATTTATTGTTAGGCTATCCCAGTATAGGATCAATTATCAGAATCAATTTCCACCATTATTTGTTCACATGGAATGGCTAAGTGGGTGCCCACCACAAGCTCCATTTTTCAGAATGCAAAGTGGAAGGTATGTATTAATTGGTTCATTTTATTTCTTGGGTTTTTTATGAAGTCGAGGCGGTTTTATTCTTGAAGTAATTGGTTGAATTATGCCCCAAAATTCCCCTTTTCTTTGGCTATATACACTTATTCCACTATGTTGTTTGTGGCATATCAATTTTGGTTTTAGTCTATCTCTATTTGTTTCGCAATGCCTTAGGAAAAATATTCACATCTGGGTCATCAGGGAAAGCCAAGCTTCACTTGTTCCATGGATCCCAAACAATCTTGTCCCCTCTTATGTTCAGCTCTAGGCTCATGAAATGACCAATGCTTTCTAGGAGCAATTTCATTTGCACATTCATGAGGAAATATAATCGATGGAGACTGAAACACAACAAGAGCAGGGTATCTTTCATGACTAGGATATTGATGCAAAGTTCAGAAATTGGACCCATAACACAAGGAGTTCAAAGGCCAGTGATACAAAATACTATAAGACAATTTATTTGTGCTCAAACCTCAAAAGGCTTGTTATGAGATTGTTGATGGATCATGATGAGGTCAATGAGGAAATTTTGCTACAATTATATGAAGTTTAGCTACGACTTAAAGGCATCAACAACAAGTTGCTTGCCTCTACTTAGCCAAGTCTTGTCCACCAAACCTCCAAGTTTTTCTCCAAGGTTTCAACTTCAGGTTATTCAACCCCTTTAGAGGGTGCTACTCTGGCATTGTAAGGCTAGTTTCTTTTATGACTAGGCTTGTAGTTATTTTGTTTATGATATATATATCTTTTAACTTATACACTATATGGGTTATCCGATGGTATTTTTGGTCTATAGAATTTTTTAATTATTTTGTTATTATGGACATAACATTGACTCTTTAGACAAACGACTTATTCCAATGCTATTAGTCTAATTTTCCAAGTTTAAGGCCACTAACATAAGAAAATTTATGGGACCTCCGTCTCGGGCCAGCTCCCAAGGCATTTCGCATGGGGTTGCCATATGGCTCCCAGCGGTGCCATTAAATTCGACTTCAATTCGCATGTTAGCAGTTCATTTACTCCCCGTCGCCGGCACTTCTTCCTCCTTGGTCCTCTCCGACGACATATCATGGACTCTGTTGCAGATTCTCCAGATCCTTCCAGCGCTAACTATAGTTCTTGGAAGCCTATTTGCTGTGTATGTCCGGTGGCCTCTGCAATGCCCAGTGCCCGCACTCACACTGGCCGTCGCACCTCGCTGCTAAGCTGTATTGATATCGTGCCTGGGTATCATTTTTCGCATAGTGCTCTCTGTTCCAATTTTAACTTGCAAATCTCTCCTGGCTCTCTCCGCGGTCTCGCTCCTGCTCAAGCTCTCTCCCCTTGGCTTTGGTCTATTCAAACAGCTGAGTCCGAAATGCCGAGGCTGAGGCAACGCATGCGGTGCCGTCGTGGAGCCACTCACGGCAGGTCTGCAAGCGACCGTCTGTCTTCCAGCCTTGATGGAGCTCACCTCCCTGAGCATTCTGAAAGGCAGCATGTTCAGGACTCCTCCCGTCAATGGAACTTCGAAAGCCCTCCAGGCTTGGCTCGCAAGCATCAATCCTCCTCTCCTCACCTTGACATGCCTCAGGAAATTGTTCCCCCACCTTCTGGAAGCCATTATCTACGGCAAACCTCGCAGAGAGCAGAGCTTAGATTTGATTGTGCCTTCAATCGACCGACTATCACTGCTTACATTACCATTACCATGCGTGAAGAGTCTACTCCTCTCCCTCCCCCGGTGCATGACCCTCCCCCCACTCCTTTTGTTTCCCGCTCCAACCCTGTTATAACGCCTCCCACTGGCCTGAGCAACACTCCTGTTACAGCCTCGCCCTCCTTGGGTGATATTTCTATGCAGGTGGGTGCCAACCTGTCAGAAAAAGACGGAGCTGCGAGCGCAGATGCTGAAGACCCTGAGGAGCAATATGGGTGCCGCATTGAGGAGGAGCCACCATCTCCGGCTCACACTCATTAATTCTGCTATGAATTGGCTCAGTATGGTCTCTAATCATACCTATTTAGCTAGAAACACTGGTTTTTTTGTTTTTTTAGTCTACATCAGCAGTAGCTGCATGTCAATGTTGTATTTTTGTAGTTATCTTATGCTGAACATAATGGACCTCTCACCGGTTTCCCTTTTCAAGGGCGGTGCAACTGCTTTTAAAAGAACTGGTTTCCCACTCTGGGCAGTTCGTAATACAGTTAAAGCTTGGACTTCAAGCCCGGTTTCAGGCTCCCACAGCTGAACCGAGGCAGTTTTGTAACATTATGATTACTCAATAGAATTAACACAATTTAGAAAAAAAAACATAAGAAAATTTATATAATATTTTATCTTCATAATTAATAAAAAATTAAATTTATATATAAAACTAAACTTATATTATTTATTAATAATACAACGTAAACAATTTAAAAAATATTTAATTAAATTATTTATTATATTATATAATATAATAATTAATCATATGTCAATTAAATTATATTTTATTAATTAAAAAAATATTTTTTATTTTATCTACTCAAATTTAATTTTCATATATAATATTTTGAGTTATTAACTTGTATATTATTATATTGATTTTGAATTTTGTTGTTAATTAATCTTATACCATGAAACTTCTATAATTTACCTTCAATATCATTCTACACATACATATAAAATTTTATAATTTACTCTCAATATCATTTTTACATGAATATAAATAATGTATAAATAACACATACATACATATATTAATTATTAATAATATGTATATAATTAATTATTTTATATATATATAACTCTAGTTACATTAATTAATAATAATATATAAATAATTTATTATTTAATTAATATAAAAGTCAGCTGCTACAATTGAGATTTTGCATCATCTTTATAACGAATGGTCTATATACATGGATTCCCTTACTAAATCGCATGCCCGGATCACTGATCGGGAGGATGAATTGATATGGGCTATATCTAAAAATGGCCAATACACTCCCAAGGATGGATATCTCTTTATTCGATCAAATCATGAACCTGCTGACAAAGAATGGTGGTGGCAACCACTGTGGAAACTCAAAACTGTGCCAAAAGCCAAGCTATTTATGTGGTGTCTATTAAATAAAAAAGTTCCCACTGATGATAACCTTATGAAGCGCACAATGCATGGACCATCCTGCTGCTGCCTATGCAAAAGCTCGGCTAAATTTTTCATCCACCTATTCATTTCCTTCCCATCACACAAAATGTTTGGAATCAACTTTCCAAAATGCTCTATATCACAAATAGGTGGCGTGGCCAATCCTTCTGGGATACCTGTCACCAATGGTGGCAGGCGTCTGAAAAGCACAAGCATCAGAACCTCCCAGTCATTATCTGTTGGGGCATTTGGATAGCCCACAAAAAACAAATTTTTCAATATTCTCCCACAGATTGGCGGTCACATTGTGAAAGAATACAGGGGTCCTATGATCTGATTCCGGAAGAGGATCCTCCTAATCGCGTTAGGCATATCACACCAGAGATCATTGACAAATATTGTCCGTGGGCATACTTTGATGGTTTTGTTCAAGCTGTAGGTTGTGGTGGTGGGGCAATCTTATACATATCACACTCACACTACGACAAAATTAAGATGGGATTGGGCAGGGGAACCAAAAATTTCACTGATTTATTCTACCTTTGCTTACTGATGATCTTCGCTAATGAATAGAACTGTAGACATCTACAAATATTTGGGGACTCTAAGATTGTTATTAACTGGTTCAATTCCATTTCACAATTCCATGTACACACACTCAGAGGAATATTGGAGGAAATATTTTCTCTCAAACAAAATTTTGACTTTATTTCTTTCTCTCACATTTACAGAGAAAGGAACCATATTTAACATAGATATCCAAATAATTTGCGAACCTTCAATTCAGGCAGTGGATGATTTAGGTGTAGCAGGATAGTGTGTTGCATCAATACTATCACATGCCATTCATAGAGGAGAGAGAAGACACAACATGATTAAGCATGATCCAACTAATAATTATTATTGTTAATTTTTGATATGTTGATAGTTTATGTAATTATGTGAAAAATGAAGCAACATCAGAACTTAGTATACTCAAACATATACCTTATGAATAGTTGATATGTACCAACTGGTTTTCCATTTATGACCAATACAACATGTAATTTTCACTAATAATTAATGGAAATTACGATTTTTCCTTGTGAAAAATATATATATATATATATAGTTTTTAGAAATATTGTTAATGAGATTTATATAGTCTGACTTAACCTTGTATCATATCCTAAACATTAAGGGTTTACACTTTGAAATTAAAATGAGGAGAAATAATTGAAATTTTTTCCCTAGAATATGTTTGATATCAATTAATTCTCAATAATTATTTTAAATGGATTATAGCTCGAAATCATTTTAGATTTTTTTTTTTAATATTTGATGTTTTTTTTTCATGATTCCAATGTAAAGCATTCAATAGATATGAAACATTCAATGATGAAGAGTAATGATTTCATAATCAATTTTCATGGCATAGATATTTTCTTAATTTAATATGATTATTTTATAGGTTTATATCAATATAAATATATAATTTTATTTTCAATGTTCATTTTCATTGTAATATATTTAGGGAGGATAATATGACGTGTTTCGAAATATTTAAGAACATCATGAATGTAATGTGTTTATAATAATAATATAATAGTTTTATTATGTGATTAAAAAGAGACAATATAATTATAAGAGGTAGTTGGCTTAAATCCATAGGAATACTTATGACAAAATACAAATAAAATTGACTATTATTATATTGGATAGTATTGTTTAGTATTGTTTTGTAAGAAGTATGGTTTGTTAAGAAATTTAATTTATAATAAGTGATGTTGTTACATTACCTGAAGAAGTCTTATGATCTTTATATTATGCTGTGTTTCATGGTGAATGTTTTGATATCTCAGAAGTTAAATGGTTTATCTTTAGATTTTTATGGTTTATTTTCTCTTATCCGTATTAATATTTACTACAAGTGTAATCAAAGCTCTTTCTTAGGTATGAAGTTGGAGATTTTTTTTCTTTTTGTAGATTTTTGACAGAAAAATAGATGGTAACATTTAAATCAAATTTTGAAACTTTATGTGAAAAATTTGAAGAAAATATCCATATATCTTCGTTCCTCTAAATAAATACCCATGTTAAAAAAGAAAACATCCAAAATGGAATCTCGAAAGCGAAGTCATCATTAATTTAAAATAGATAGTTTTTAGTTTTTTTTTCTTAGTAATAACCAAAAGGTTTGCAAATTGTATATTTTTTTGATAGAGCATACAAATTTCAATCAAAATAGCACCAATAGATCTAGAGAGCTATCAAATTTATAATTGGGTCATATTAGCTGATACAAGAAGTACAAAAAAATTATAATCATTTTACTTTAGCCACCTTGAACCTTAACTACTAAAAGGAGTTCCATTGAAAAGTAAGTAATTTTCTTTGAAACCCTAGTTCTATTTTTTAGTTATATAACCCATGGGGCATAAAAAAACCAATCACAAAGATTTATATTGAGGCACTCTATGGTAAAAAGGTCACAATTTCAAAACTTCGTCGGCAAACATCCAACCATGAGTATGGGTTAGTGTAGCCTAGGTCAGGTGCGATCCCCAAGTGATTTTGATGGCTTAGATGCTTCTAGGTCATATTTTCTCACGTCATAGGTTAGTCCCATTGCTTTGCAGAAAAACACACATAAAAAATTTCTTATTAGGTCCCTATAATACTAGTGTATCCCCTTATTGTTATTTTTGTTTCCATGTAGTCCCCATATTGTTATTATTCTACCCCATAGAATCCCACTATTGCTATTGTTATACCCTTACATTATTATTGTTATATAGGCTTTGATTATATTGTGACCCCTTAGATTCTTATATATAGAAATTAGGTTTTGTCATTTGAATCATATAATAATTTTTCATTTATATAATGTAAGGGAGTTTTCCCCCTCAAAGTGGATAGTTTTTAAGTCGCTGATCTATCTTTTCTTCTATTTTGTGAGATGGTTGCATAATATTTGGAACTAGAGCATTGGATTTTAGGGTTTCGCTTATTCAAACATGTCATATTAGAATTTTCGCTATAACTTGTTTTCTACAAAGCTTCAAAAGTTGAAATTGAAACCACGTGGAGTCGAAATATGGGTGAACCTTGTCTATGAATTTCAGATCTTGGTTCGCTATATTTTTAGAGATATAATATGAGGAATTTAGGGTTTTTGCAGGCTCCATAATTTCATCTCAAATAGGTGACTGATATAAAATTATCATAACTTTTGTTTCAGGCATCGGATTTGAATTTTTTAAAAAGTGGCTGAAATTACACAGACTGTAGTTTTTTGTGTAGAAATTTCAGAGCTGAAGGTTGAAACAGTGACACATGGAATGTCGTACAAGTTAGCTCTATTGAACCAATCCATACTTAGGTCATTGTGGGAGATTTAGCATAAATTTATCTTGAAGAATCCAAATTAGGTATGAACCATAGCATTGGAAATAAGACTCAAATGGATTCAAAAATACCTAAGTTCAAATATTGAGTATCTGAAATTACAGAGATACAATAGATTCAATATCGAGCTCCTACAAAGCAAAGAAAAAGGTGTTTTTGTTTTTTTAATTGCATAAGTTTTGTTCAAAAAAATTGTTTGAACTGATTCAAGAGGCACAGTGAAGCATATATAGCATTTTTTTATTCCAAAATGACTCGAAGCAAGAAAATGGAACACCTAGTTAGAAACAAAAAAACTCTATTATGATGCATGAAGAAGAGGAAGGAATGCAACATGATATATCAAAATTATGAGACCAAGTGCAAAACATGTCTCTCTCGCAAAGAGTAACCAAAAATTGAAATGGAAGCTAAGTTGGATGGTTTAAATAACGATATAAAATTAGACATGGAAGGTTTGAAGGATGTCATAGAAGAAAAAATGAAAGGCAACAAGGACTATTTGAAGAATGGTTTAAAAGTAGACATGAAAGGTTTGAAGAAAGGTTTTACAAAGTTGCTACAAGAAATGCTTCCTAATGGTGAAAAGGTATTATATGAAACTCATGATGAGAAGAAAATAAATGTTAATCATGATTTCATAGACTCTAATGTTGGATTGAAGAGCAACCATATTCTAAATATTGATATGAGAAAGTTTGATGGCAAGGATCCAGTAACATGGATACTATAGATGGAGAAATATTTTGATCTCCATAATGTGCAACACACACAAAAGGTACACATTAAAACTTTATATTTAGAACCCAATAAATTTGTATGGTATCAATGGCTTTGTTCTCATAAACCACTTGTCACTTGGTCAATGTTTACGAAGGAAATGATAACACATTATGAAGATACAAAGAAAAACACCTTCTTTAGCCAAATGATAAATCTCAAACAAAAGGGTTCAATGGTGGAGCACATTGAGGACTTCCAAAAATTGAATATAAGGGTAAATGATATTCCAGAGGAGAATAGGATTGATTTATTCTTAGGGACTTTAAAGTATAACATCCAACATGAGGTTCACCTTTGGGAACCTGATTCATTGGAGAAGGCATTCAGCTTGGCAAGAAAAAATGAAACAAAAATTATGGCAACAAGGAAGCCTACCACTCACAACTATAAAGATGGAAGTGTTGATGATCCTAGCCTTCCACATCCTACAAGTTTGACACCACAAAAATTGGAAGAAAAAAGAGCAAAAGGGCTTTGTTACATTTGTGATATGAAATACACTAAAGGTCATAAGTGTGCTTAGAAGGAATTATTTTATATATATTGTGAAGAGGAGGAAGAAAAGGAACAAGAAACTTCAAAAGAAGAGGAACTACACCAGGAAGCAACCTTAGATAAAAAATAAATGAATCTAACAATATATTGTAATGCATTGGTAGGAATTACCACTCCTCAAACTCTCAATATAGAAGGACATATCAAGAAGAAAAAGGTAATAGTGTTGATTGATTTAGTTAGTACCCATAATTTTATTCATTGTAAGATAGCCAAGGAATTGAATTTCTTCCTATATCCAACACTAAAGTTTCAAGTGATGGTTACAAAGGGAGTGCTAACACTCCGCTAGATTCACAAGGCTGAAGAAGGAATCCCAACATAGGTAACCACAGACCAAGATTTTGACTTGATATCTAGCCCTATCAAGTCAGAGAGGGCTCTCTCCAAAAGGGTCACAACCATGAGGGTTGGAGAAATTAGGGTTTTTAGGCTAGATATAGAATGCAGGGGGTTGTTTGAATTTCATTTGATTTGGGAATCAGTGGATGAAGGAATTAGGTCAAGGAAAGTTAGGTAAGGGAAAATGAGATAGGGTTGCAGGGATCAATGGGGCAAGGTAGGCACAAGGCTTATCAATTGAAGAGGATTGTGATGGAATGGTGTAAAAGCTGAAATAAATCTAGGAAGAGCATATGAGATGTATTCTTCTTATACAGATGAAAATGGAAAAACTATGATCAATTACCCAAAATATAACATGTGCAAACATGTATTATGATTATCTAACTTGTAAGAGATCATAACATAGAAATGAATTAAACATGAATACAATACATTCCAACATATGATACTAAATAAAATACAATTATAGACATCAATACCACAAGTATCCAAAAAATTAGCTGCAACTCCTCTTTATTAGCTGGCCAAACTGAGTACAAAAGTTTCCTTGATCAATTAGCAAACATACAAACTGATTCCAACCCTTCACTAGTGTGAAGAAAGGGGCTAAATAGACATCAAAACAAGCTTCACTCATACTTAGGGGTCGAATCCATGAGGTGAGGAAGAGATCCACTAATTTATGAACTGAAAACTAAAGTGTAGGATGGTCCAAGTGAATCACTCCTCATTACATTCAACTGATTCAATATGTCTCATTAATAACTTTTGTCCAATGAATCTACCCTAGGTAAGTAATCTCAAACATAATTACATTTTACCATCATTAATTACATGATTAGAAACATAATTTCTTGAGGAAAAGTGAAAATTTCAGATAAAATTTGAAAAAATCAGCAAATTGGACATTTTTGCCTTCCACTGTGCATTTGTGCCCTCCACTGGTCATTTGCGCCCTCCACTGGTCATTTGTGCCCTTTGTGTTCAAGGCCAGTTTTGGAGGCCTTCTCGGTGTCCAAATCAGGCCCAATATGGCTTTTTGGAAAGCCCTACCTGTCCGATTTCTAAACATGCCTTAAGTTATGAAAATGGAGGTCATTTCCCCCCTCAAAAAGTCATTCTCCCAAGAATAGTATTTTCACAACGCCTAGGTAAAAAAAGGGGTAGAAAGGTGAATTTTTGATGGTTTTTTGAGCTTTCCACCCATAAAAAGTACAAATTACCAAGGTTGGAAACATGGTTTTATGAGATCCATGGGTCATTAGGAATGCAATGGTCCCTTCCTTCTCCTCAAAAAGTGTGCCAATTATTTGCATAGCGCCTAGGGCATTGCGCAAATGCCCAATTTTTCTGCTAAATAATTGCCTCAAAAAACGCACAGATTTCCAGATTTTGACAAAAAGTTAGAAAATGCCTAAAAATTGTTGGAATGGCTAATGATGATGTGTCTAAGCTTGGAGGGAAGCCTCAACAAGAATGTCCAACTTTTTCTTCTTCTCCATGGTCAACTCTTCAATTTTGGCATTGGCTCTTTTGAGCTTGGCCAATGCAATTTTCTCTTTCCAGGCATGGAGTTTGACCTTCTTCCTCAATAAGTCACTATCCTTATTTTCCTTTTCTAGAAGCTTCTCCAAGTGTTGATTGGCTCTATCAAGCCATGGTTCCCTGTTCTCACTAACCTCTATAGCAGGCTACTCATTTAGGGTTAGCTGATTAGCTAAGTCAGCTTCCCTTTGTCTCTCTAGAGCTACAACTCTTTTCAACCTTCTAGTTATATGTCTCTGTATTGGTACCTGTTCTTCTTAATCATCAAGAAAGACATTATTTTCCAGTATTTCATCTAGCATGGCTTTGGCCTTTTGAGCCTCCCTTTGAACAGTGAAGTACTTAACATCATCAATAGTTTGGTCTTCAACTGCTCATTTTCTTGGTCAAGGAAGTGTATAACATATCTAGCCCTATCAAGATTAGTCTGAAGCTCATTAATCTTGGCATCCTTTTCTTTGATAGCAGAATTTGTGATTTTGTCATTATCATCCTCATCTAGGTCAACCAACTGAAATTCTTGCTCATTTTCATGATTGTCCTCCTCATCATGAATGACTGGCTCAATTACCTTGTCTTTACCTTTATCCACCTGCTGTGTTGATGTAGAAGGCATGGCCCCTTTCACTCCAAGTGAAGAAAACAAATGCCTATAGCCTCTTTGGAAGGTTTTTGGCAATGGCTCAACCTCAACTATACTAGCCCACTTAGGGTCAATGCCATCTATCCTACTAGGTGACCCCAAATCATGATGAGATGAAGATGAAGGATCATGATGAGATGGAGATAAGGGATCATGATGAGATGGAGATGAAGGAAGTGAAGGGGAATGATCTGATGATGATGAGTGAGTCATGGGCTGAGATGATGAAGGGACATTTTGTGTATGCTGAATGGATGGCTCAATGAAAATATCATTGGCTATGAAGGTGCTCCATGCAATGTTCAGTTGATTGAGATGGTGGAGGATTATGATTTTTATGAGGGAAAGATGGAATAATCTTCTCATTTTTTGTTCATATTCCTTCTTCTGGGAAATGTATGCCATCTTCTCTATACTACATAAACTATAATAGAGCATGTTAAGCATCCTTACCCTAGTGAAATGCATTAAGAGCCAAATGTTATAGCATCATTTCTCACCTTCATATGATTCATGATTTCTTTTATGGCTTTGGACACCCATTCCTACAGACTTGGACAAATTCACTAAAAAACAGTGTAAAAATCCCCATACGCGATTATGCCCAGACTTTTCCGCGTGTATACGCGAGTCCAACTGCACTTTTCCGCGTATGCCATTAAAATCATTAAAAAATATATTAAAATTCCCTATTTTTGGGCTGGGTTGATGGTTACTCAGGTAGTTCAACCACCCCAGCACGTGGCCAACTGTTTCCAACTGTTGAAACTACTTGGAGGGAGTATAAAAGCCCCTCATGTGTATGGCCTAAGGGAGAGAGAATTTATTGATATTATACTCTGTTGGTATTCCCTATCCAAGTCTGATTCCCCGTGCCTCCTACACTTTCTCAGTTCATTACAGGAAACCCTTGTTTCCTTGAGATGCTCATCTCCCTATATGCCATCTCGTATGCACCAGTTTGGAAAGAATCTTAGTGAGGCAAGGGCGGGACGGATCCGGACGACGGTCTGCTCGAAGATCGTGGAAGGATTCAAGTGATCTCTCCACTCGTTATTTCTGTACATGCTATTTATAATACAGAAGTACCATCTTGTTCCCGAAATATACGTGTTAGTGTCTGCTTACATATATGAGAAAATTGTTATTTAAGCATTCATTATGGTTTATATGATGTTTTATATCGATTTCACTAACATTTAGAGTAGATATATGCTGTACAACCAGTTCTTCGTGCTTGTTTCTTCTTGTATTTCAGGTTAAGAAGGAAGAAGGGTTGCTGGGGGTTTGGACCCCGTGGGATCTGCTTCAACCGTAGGACCTACGGGTAACTTCCTCGATCTACTCTATTTAGTTTTTCATGAACATGTATGGTTGTGTGAGTCCTTCTTAAGTAGCATGCCCCTGCTCTGTGGAGGTTGTAACCCAACGAACCTCCAGGATGATTTTCCCCGAAACACCGAATGTGATAGGAATAGAGCCTTGAAAATCTTCCTTCACATGAAAAATATTTCATGATAATATTCATCATTGGTGCATATCTATCCAAGAGGTGTGAAAAAGGGAAGAACCTCTTTGTTTTATTTTGGTGTCTTGGTTTTAGGAAGAAGTCAAAATATTGTTTCTTCAACCTGCCTTTCTTGAACCATTTCTCCCCAAAATTTGGGATCCCTGCAACATCTTAAATGACAATGGTAGATAAGGTAATTTAAATTGGTTGTCATGGAGTCCATATATGAAAATTCTAGTTAGCATGGGGTGGTGTTTAACCCTCTGAATTTTCTCACAAAAATCATAACAGGCAAAAATTTTGAAGCATGTGACAGTCAATGGAGAAGCTAAGAGTTCCTTAGTGTTGGTGTTGTGAAACCAGCTCCAAAAATAGAAGAAAAGAGATATAAATGCCTTATAAATAGGCCACTTCGAGGGGGAAACCTCCAATACATTACATGAATGAACAATTCTTGGATGATACAAATTACAAAACCTCCTTTCTATATATAAGAGTCCATGGGGCCACAATGTAATCCTAGTGGGGCCACAATGTAATCCTAGCCGACCTATGTTGGAAATATGATGCAGAGTGTTGTCCTTGATGGCAACCCACTTGATGAACATGATGGAAACCTACTTAATGAAGTTGTTCTTGATGCATGAATGATGTAAATCTGATGTTCTACAAGAAACACAAAAGTACCAGAAAAATAAATATCAGCATGTGCAAGAATAATGATGAAAAGTGTGTGTCTTAAGGCATACGCGAGTTTGTCTAGGAGAAGTAGCGTATGCACGCAGAAAAGTACGTGCCAAATCGCGTATGCTCAATTGCGCTCTAAATTTGTAAAACCAAGGGTTACTACCATGGTATTGACCCATTGTATTGAGCGCTGGGTTGTTTATTTTATCCCGTCCAGGAATACCATCGGATGCAATGTGGTTTTGGCTCATGGTATTGAAAAAGGGTAAACCTATATAAGGAGAAGAAAATCATTGTGCATGGGGTGTGCATGAGTCTGGGCTTTGAGGGATACTTCACTCTGAAGTATATCTGTATGGGTGAACCCTGTTCCTAATTGATAGATCTGAATCTATGATGCTCTTATGAACATGATGAAGGCTAAAGATCTCTAGATCTAGAAATGGTGAATGTCAAAGATGATCTGAAAAGAAGTAAAGAAGACCTGGCGCAATCCTGTTGAAAAGATTGAAGAAATCTGGGTAAGTTTATAGATCTGGTCTGTTCTACAAAGTTTATCTTTTATAGATCTATACGCAGGTTCGTTTCATGAAAAGCGCGTGTATACGTGGGTCTGTGGAAAGAAAAGCGCGTATGCACAGTTAGGGTTTTCTTTGGAAAATGTACTGAAGTATACGTGGGTTCGTCTTTTGGAAAGCGCGTATATACGCGGGTCTGATTAAATAAAAGCGCATATGATTTCTGATCTAATGATAGCTGAAGGTTGAATGTGTTTCTACATATCTATTCCGAAGTCTGGGTTATATCTGATATTCTGGTTACAGTGGTTTCACTGTTCTGTTTGATGATTTGGGCAAAGGTTGTTTATTGACAAGTAAAGGGTTGTGTTGGAGCTGTTTGATCCAGTTTGAAAATTGATGAAATGTGGTCTGCAGTGGATCTGAGGGTTGAAGCCTTCAGTATGAAAGTGGAAGCTTTCTACCAGTAGAAGCTGGTACTCATATCAGGGGGTAGTAGCTCCCTTCTAGGAGAGGCTGGTAAACGAGTGCAGGGGGTTGTAGCTCCCTTCCAAGAGAGGTTGGTAAACGAGATAAGGTTGTAGCCTTCTGCAGGTGGGTGCCTGCATGCTGGTTTGAGTCTACACCAGTACATGATTGTAAGAAGTTTTATTAATAATAAATTTTGAAGGCTGAAACAACGACAGCGGTGGTTTTCTCTCGAATTGGGTTTCCACCTAAAAATCCTGGTGTTCATGTGTGTTGCATATGTGTGATGATTATTCTGTTCTATCTGCACCTATTTACTGTTTCTGAAATATCTGATGAATGAATAATGCAATGATCTGAGTTAAGATTCAAACACATAATTAGATCTCTGGACACACGCGAGTTCTGTAAAGGATATCCGCGTATATACGCTAGTTTCATTCAGTAAAGTAGCGTATGGGTTTTTAGAAAGAAAAAGTAAAAGTTTGATTGTTTTCACTAAATACTGATTCACCCCCCCTCTCAGTATTTTTCCCAACAATTGGTATCAAAGCAGGTCCTTCTGAAAAAGCTTAGCCGCTAGAAGGAAGATCAAGCAAGATGAGAAATCATGAGGGAACAACATCTATCAAGCCCCCGCTCTTCAACGGAAGCAATTTGATCTTCTGGAAAGTGAGGATGAGATCCTATCTTCAGTCTATGGGAGCTGATGTATGGGCCATTGTTGAACAAGGATATCAATATCCAGCCGCTACACCAACAGATCCAACTGAAAGGAAGAATTATGAATCAAACACAAAAGCGGTCAATGCTATAACAGGAAGTCTAACTGAATCAGAATTTGTCAAAGTCATGCAGCTGAATACAGCAAAGGAAATATGGGAATAAATCATTCTAAGTTATGAAGGCAACACAAAGGTAAAAAGTGCAAAACTCCAAACTCTCAGAATTGAATATGAAAACTTAAAGATGCATGGTGATGAGAGTATTGCCAGTTTCTTTTTACGTATTGATGATGTTGTAAATCGTATGAGAAATCTGGGTGAAACAATATCCGACACTACTTTGGTTGAGAAAATTTTATGATCGCTAACGGAAAAATTTGAATCAAAAGTTTCTTCCCTTGAAGAAAAACAGGATATTCAAAATCTTTCCGTGGTGCAACTTCATGGCATATTGACTGCATATGAAATGAGGAGAGGAGGACCATCTGAAGTCAAAGAAGCTGTTTTTAAAGCTTCTACAAAAGGGAAAGAAGTTCAAAAACCGAAAGGATCAGGATATATCTCAGAAGAAGATGAGGCAAACTTTGTGAGAAGACTCCAACTAGGAACTAGAAGATTCAAAGGTAAGCTTCCTTTCAAATGTTTCAATTGTGGAAGAGTTGGTCATTATGCTGCAAAATGTCCATATAAAGAAACATCTGCTAAAGAGAAAGAAGTAGCAAGAAGGAATAAGAACCGATCTAGCTCTAAGAAAAGCTACTATACAAATGAAGACAGTGATGGGTTATCTGATAGTGAGGAAGAATGTGAACACGATCTTAGACTTCTCATGGCATTTGAAAATAATTCTAGAGATGATAAGGATGCTTTTGCGGATGCTCTAGATGACAATGATTTTCTTGATCAAAACAATCAACTCAAAATATGCTTGGAAGAAAGTAAAATAATCATAGAGACTCTGAAAAGGCAGAATGAAGAAGCAAAGAAACATAATGAAAAATTAGAATGTGAAGTAGTAAGTCTAAGAAAATAACTTGAGAAAGTAAAGACTCTGAATCTTATATTTGCTAAAGGATCTGAAACCTTAGATGAGATTATCAAGGTTCAACGTTCTCCTCTTATTAAGACAGGTCTTGGATATACCGGAGAATCTTCTCAGGCTTTTGCACCAAATTATCTAAAAGCAGCTACAACTGGTTTACTTCATTCAGTCACTCAGAAAGGGAATAAAGAATCTTTACAGGTAAAGCATGATCATCACAATACAAGGGATATCTCTCAAAGAAGCAACAATCAATAGGTAAATTCAAATAGAAGATTTCATGATCGCAGAAATTTCTACTTCAATGGACAATGTTTCTCATGTCACAATTTTGGTCATAAAGTTGTTCAATGTGTTGCATATAAAACCATCATGACAAGAGAAGCAAGAAAGAAAAGGATGGATATTAAACCAAAGAAGAACACCTATAACAACTTCTCTCCTCTTCAAAATGAAGTTGAATGTGCTTATTGCAATAACTTTGGCCATGAAGAATCTGATTGCAGGAGCAAAGTCCAGACAAAATAGCATTCTCCTTCAAGTTCCAAAGTATGGAAAAAGAAGGAATTACAGGTTGAAAATTGTGGGATAGAGTTATTTGCAGAAGGTGAAGAAAATCAATGGTACATTGATAGTGGGTGCTCAAGACAAATGACAGGTGACAAAAGCAAACTTCTTGCATACAATGCTCTAGAAAAGGAAAAGAAAGTTACATTTGGAAATGATACTCCTGCTGTAATTAAAGGAAAAGGGTCCGTGTTTCTAAAAGAAAAGGTGAAGGCTAATGATGTCATGTATGTGGATGGATTAAGGCATAACCTGTTAAGTGTAAGTCAAATGTGTGATCAAGGAACATAAGTTGTCTTTAGTTCAAAAGAATGTGTGGTTCGTGATCTTGATATAGGTAAAACTATTATAAAAGGGAAAAGAACTCCAAGCAACCTGTATGTATTGAAGAACTGCAAAGATCAATGTTACTTGAGCAAATCTTCAGAAAATTGGCTATGGCATAGAAGGCTGGGGCATCTGAGCTTCTCTAAAATCAACAAAGCAAGCAGACTTCAAGCTGTTCGTGGACTTCCCAATATTACTCTACCAAAGAGTATCATATGCAAATCTTGCCAATTCGGTAAGCAGACCAGAGTACAATTTAATGCCAAAGAAGGATCATCAAGCAAGCCTCTTGAACTCATTCATACTAACATACGTGGACCTATGAGGAAAAAGTCACCACGTGGGGAAGAATACTATATCTTATTTATTGATGATTACTCTAGAATGTGTTGGATCGGGTTGATTAAACACAAAGATGAAGCATTTGAAAAATTTCAGATCTTCAAAGAATTGGTAGAAAATGAATTAGATCTAAAAATCAAGTGTCTTAGATCTGATCGAGGAAGAGAATATACATCAAATGAATTCTTTGAATTTTGCGAACAACATGGCATAAAAATACAGTTCTCTATAGCAGGCACTCCACAAAAAAATGGCGTAGTAGAAAGAATGAATAGAACAATTCAACAAATGGCTAGAGCTATGCTTGATGATTCTGGAACTCCCGACATGTTTTGGGGAGAAGCAGCACATACAGCAGCAAACATTCTCAACAAGGCACATGTTCGGGTCAATAGTGACAAAACTCCATATGAACTCTGGTATGGTAATTCTCCCTCTGTGAAGCATTTTAGACTTTTTGGAAGTAAATGCTTTATCAAAAATAATGATGAAAAGCTTGGCAAGTTTGAACCTAGATCAGATGAAGGGATACTTCTTGGTTACTCATCTACAAGCAGAGCATACAAATGTTACAATAAAAGGCTTCAAAAGATTGTTGAATGTATTGATGTTGTCATTGATGAGTCTCCTACAGCTCCTAAAGAAGAAAAACAAGCAACAGAAGAAGATGATGGTGATTTTTGTCCTTCTACATCAAATGGAAATGATATAGACAGTGGATCCAATGAAGAACCTGAAGATGATTTATCTAAAAAGGCTCCATCCAGATATGTTCAAAAGAATCATCCCGAATCTCAAATTTTGGGAAACAAGGAATTAGGTGTACAAACAAGGAGGACTCTTGTGGGATCTTCTAGCTATCTGGCATTTCTATCCACAATTGAACCACACAATGTCAATCAAGCTTGTAAAGATGAATTTTTGATTCAAGCCATGAATGAAGAGCTTGATCAAATTGAAAAGAATCACACTTGGGAATTGGTGCCAAGACCACATGATAAAAATGTCATTGGAACTAAATGGATATTCAAGAACAAGTTAAATGAGAATGGGGATGTTATAAGAAACAAATCTAGACTAGTTTGCAAGGGGTATACTCAACAAGAAGGTATAGACTTTGAAGAAACTTTTGCTCCTGTAGCTAGACTTGAAGCCATAAGAATGTTTCTTGCTTTTTCAAGTTTTCAACAAATCAAAGTTTATCAAATGGATATTAAATCTGCATTTCTCAATGGTGATCTAGAAGAAGAAGTTTATATAGAATAACCAGAAGGATTCATTTTGGGAAATGATGAAAATCTTGTTTGTAGACTTAAAAAGGCTCTATATGGTCTCAAACAAGCTCCAAGGGCATGGTATTATCGTCTTGACAAATATCTTCATCAACAAGGAATTTCAAAGGGGTCTGCTGATAGCAACTTATACACAAAGGTTGAAAATGATAAACTATTGATTGTGGTTGTATATGTTGATGACATCATTTTTGGGAGTAATGAAGAATCTATGAGTAAGAAATTTGCTTCTGTCATGCATCAAGAATTTGAAATGTCCTTACTTGGAGAACTAACATTCTTTCTTGGGTTGCAAGTGCATCAAACTGCAGATGGAATATTCTTATCACAAGAAAAATATCTTAAGCAAATTTTGAAGAAGTATGGCATGGAAGAATGCAAACCTGTAAGTACACCAATGATAATCGGATGTAACCTCAGTTCTCATGATGATTCTCCCACGGTGAATCAACCATAATACAGATCAATGATAGGAAGCCTACTTTATCTCACTGGGACTAGACCAGACATTATGCATGCAGTTGGGATTGTTGGACGATTCCAAGCTAATCCAAAAGAGTCTCACCTTCAGGCTGTTAAAAGAATTTTCAAATATCTACAAGGAACTCAAGACTTTGGTCTATGGTATCCAAAGAATGCCGATCTTACTCTTCATGCTTACACTGATGCAGATTGGGCTGGAAGTGTTGATGATCGGAAAAGCACTAGTGGTGGTGCATTCTATATGGGACCCCGGTTAGTATCTTGGTTTAGCAAGAAGCAAAATTCTATTGCCTTATCTACAGCAGAAGCAGAATATGTGGCTGCCGCATCTTGTTGCACTCAACTCCTTTGGATGATGCAAACCTTGCAATATTTTCAAATCAAATGTACACCTCCTATCTCCATTATGTGTGATAATACAAGTGCCATCAGTATCTCAAAGAATCCTGTTAAGCATTCAAAGAACAAGTTGCTGATATATTTACCAAACCTCTGCCCGGGGAAGCGTTCGAATATCTCAGATAGAAGCTGGGAGTAGTCTCTGCTGTGAAGAAAATCAGAACTGCTTAAATTTAGAAGATCAAATTGGATACGTAGGTTTCCTGAAAGACAGTCGCGTATATACGCGAGTTTATCCACAGAAAGCCGCATATGGTCAGTTGCTGACAATTTTTGGTTGGGGTCAGCATTTTACAACACATCTGCAGCACTGTTTGATATCTCCGATGCTGTATGATATCTCTGGTGAAGTTTTATCTCTTATATTTCTGTCTCATTCTTTGATATTGGGTAAATATGCCTTGATGATCTTCTGTTGAAAAGTGTTCAGGATGCACAAGCTAAGGGGGAGATGAAGGAGTAAATTGATGTACAGGTTCAGGGGGAGCAATAGCCTTGCTGGGTATTATGCATTGTTGGCTTATGATTCTGAAATATGATCTCTCTTGAGGTCTTTCTGATATTGGTCATAAAAGGTCATATTTGTAATTTGATGAAAAAGGTCATGTTGAGACCTATGATGTAAAATTGTAATATCTAGTCATGTAAAGAATTGTTCAAATTTGTAAACCCACTGGTTGGGTAGTTGAGTCAAATTGTGTAAACCCTTTTTGGTTGGGTATTTGAGTCTCTTATGTAAATCCACTTGGTTGGATCTTTGATGTATGTATGAGTCCTTGGTGATAGGAAGGTCATAGAGTCATGTACTTCATTGAAAAATATGTTTGAACTTCCAGCATGAACTCAGGGGGAGCATGGTAACTTCAGTGCACATCAGATCTGCAAAGCGCTTCCTTCTACATGAGGAGAAAAACCTTGTGTTGGTTTTGATCCACCCTTTGCCCTTGATGTCAAAGGGGGAGAGTGACATGGTGTTTGAATAAGGGGAGAGTAACATGGTTATTGTGTAATGATTATAATCAATGTATCTATCTGTTGTGGTGATCAAACACCTTCGTGGTTGCCATCAAGTCCAAAGGGGGATATTGTTGGCAATATGATGCAGAGTGTTGTCCTTGATGGCAACCCACTTGATGAAGATGATGGCAACCTACTTAATGAAGTTGTTCTTGATGCATTAATGATGTAAATCTGATGTTCTACAAGAAGCGCAAAAGTACCAGAAAAATAAATATAAGCATGTGCAAGAATAATGATGAAAAGTGTGTGTCTTAAGGCATACGCGGGTTTGTCTAGGAGAAGTAGCGTATGCATGCGGAAAAGTACGTGCCAAATCGCGTATGCTCAATTGCGCTCTAAATTTGTAAAACCAAGGGTTAATACCATGGTATTGACCCATTGTATTGAGCGCTGGGTTGTCTATTTGATCCCGTCCAGGAATACCATCGGATGCGATGTGGTTTTGGCTCATGGTATTGAAAAAGGGTAAACCTATATAAGGAGAAGAAAATCATTGTGCATGGGGTGTGAATGAGTCTGGGCTTTGAGGGATACTTCACTCTGAAGTATATCTGTATGGGTGAACCCTGTTCCTAATTGATAGATCTGAATCTATGATGCTCCTATGAACATGATGAAGGCTCAAGATCTTTAGATCTAGAAATGGTGAATGTCAAAGATGATCTGAAAAGAAGTAAAGAAGACCTGGCGCAATCCTGTTGAAAAGATTGAAGAAATCTGGGTAAGTTTATAGATCTAGTCTGTTATGCAAAGTTTATCTTTTATAGATCTATACGCAGGTTCGTTTCATGAAAAGCGCGTGTATACATGGGTCTGTGGAAAGAAAAGCCCGTATGCACAGTTAGGGTTTTCTTTGGAAAATGTACTGAAGTATACGTGGGTTCGTCTTCTGGAAAGCGCGTATATATGCGGGTCTGATTAAATAAAAGCGCGTATGATTTCTGATCTAATGGTAGCTGAAGGTTGAATGTGTTTCTGCATATCTATTCCGAAGTCTGGGTTATATCTGATATTCTGGTTACAGTGGTTTCACTGTTCTGTTTGATGCTTTGGGCAAAGGTTGTTTATTGACAAGTAAAGGGTTGTGTTGGAGCTGTTTGATCCAGTTTGAAAATTGATGAAACATGGTCTGCAGTGGATCTGAGGGTTGAAGCCTTCAATATGAAAGTGGAAGCTTTTTGCCAGTAGAAGCTGGTACTCATATCAGGGGGTATTAGCTCCCTTCCAGGAGAGGCTGGTAAACGAGTGCAGGGGGTTGTAGCTCCCTTCCAGGAGAGGCTGGTAAACGAGAGAAGGTTGTAGCCTTCTGCAGGTGGGTGCTTGCGTGCTGGTTTGAGTCTGCACCAGTACATGATTGTAAGAAGTTTTCTTAATAATAAATTTTGAAGGTTGAAACAACGACAGCGATGGTTTTCTCCCGAATTGGGTTTCCACCTAAAAATCCTGGTGTTCATGTGTGTTGCATATGTGTGATGATTATTCTGTTATGTCCGCACCTGTTTACTGTTTCTGAAATATCTGATGAATGAATAATGCAATGATCTGAGTTAAGATTCAAACACATAATTAGATCTCTGGACACACGCGAGTTCTGTAAAGGATATCCGTGTATATACGCTAGTTTCATTCAGTAAAGTAGCGTATGGGTTTTTAGAAAGAAAAAGTAAAAGTTTGATTGTTTGCACTAAATACTGATTCATCCCCCCTCTCAGTATTTTTCCCAACAACCTAACAATAATAATTTAAGGGCACAATAATAACAATATGGGGGTTACAGGGGTAAAATAATAACAATAAGGGGGTTACAATAATAACAATAAGGGACTATACTAGTAATATAGGGACCTAACATGCCCCTCTCCTTCAAAAAAGTGTTGTCCTCAACGCTTGAGTAGCTCTGGGTGCTTCTGTATAAAATTCTCATCCTCCCATGTAGAATCATCAGTGGGTAAGTTCTTCCACTTGATGAGATACTCTGAAATTGATCGATTCCGTAGCTGTCGAGTTCTTGTTTCCGTGACTGCTTTAGGTTCCAATATGTTTCTTCCTTCCTCATCAAGTTCTGGCAATATTGTTTGAACTGGAAACTTTTCACCTATAACCTTCTTTAAGCATGAAACATGGAAAACTGGATGCACTCATGAAGAAGCAGGAAGCTCCAATTTGTATGCCATAATACCAATATTTTGCAAAACATTGTAAGGACCATAGTAATTTGGTGATAATTTATTATCCTTCTTAGCTTGCTTGAGGAAAATTTGTTTTTATGGTTGTAGCCATAAAAATATCCAGTCTCCTACATCAAAACTTCTCTCATTGCGATGTTGATCTGCCTGTTGTTTCATTCGATTTTGTGCCAAATTCAGGTTATCCTTTAAGAGTTGGAGAACTTCTTGTTGATACTCGATGTGATCTTCCACTGCTTGAACCTTCGAATTTTCTCTTAAAGATGATGTGATGGATGGTGGATGATATCCATAAAGTACCATAAATGGGGTCATTTTTTTTGTAGTATGGAAGGAAGTGTTATACCACCATTCAGCGAGAGGTAACCACTTGACCCATTGTGTTTTTTTATCAGATACAAAACAACGAAGATATCCTTCCAAACATTTATTTACTATCTCAGTTTGACCATCGGATTGAGTGTGATAAGATGAGCTATGAGCTAATTGAGCACCCAAACAAGAAAATAACTCTGTCTAAAAATTTCCAGTAAAAATGGGATCTCTTTCACTCACAATAACCCTTGGGTTCCCATGTAGCTTTTGAATTGTGTCCGTAAATATAGTAGAAACTGTACTTGCTTTAAATGGATGAGATAATGCAAAAACGTGTGGATACTTGGTAAGTCTATCAACTACCACCATGATGACACTCTTTTCTTCGGACTTAGGTAAACCTATGATAAAATCCATTGAAATCTCCTCCCAACATTGACTTGGAATGGATAAAGGTTGTAGAAGACCCGAGGTCTTAATTGTCTCAACTTTATTCTGTTGGCAAACCAAAAATTCCACCACAAACTTTTGAATATCAGGTTTAAGGCCATTCCTAAAAAATTCTTTCTTTACCTTGTGGTAAGTTTTTAAAAATCCTGAGTGTCCTCCTAAAGGAGAAGTGTGCAATTCCAAAATAATCTTTTGTTTTAGTTGGGAATTCTTACAAAGATATAAGCGATCTTTGTACCACAAGGAATCATTTTTCCAACTAAATGTATCAGTTTTACTAGGATCTTGCTGCAACTTTTGAATGAGTGTCCACACTTCTTTGTCCTTCTTCCATTCATCTCTTGCTTTGGTTATCCAATCTGGTTGGATAATAGAAATGGCACAAAGCAATGCTTCCACCTCTTCATTCTTTATTGAGAGTGCATCTGCAACAACATTTAGCTTTCATTTTTTGTAGATTATTTCAAAGTCATAACCCAACATCTTTGTGACCCATTTTTCCTACTCTTCTGAAGATAGTCTTTGTTCCAAAAAGTATTTAAGACTATCATGATCAGTTTTTACCTTAAAGTGTCTTCCCATTAGGTAAGTTCGCCATTTCTTTAGTGCATGCAATATTTCTAACATTTTATTCTCATAAATAGGTTTCTATAAATACTTTCCTTTGATTGGATGAATTTCAAAAGAAATGGGTCTTCCTTCTTGCATTAAAACAACACAAATTCCATTTCTTGAGGCATCACATTCCACAATAAAGGTTTTTGTGAAGTCTGGCATAGCTAAGATCGGTGCTAGGTGTTGGCCAGATAAATCGATCTCGTGGAAAAGATCGATGTCCCTAGTGTCAAAAGACAATCTAGCAACAAACGATCAACTAAGTTTGTATTTCTCTAAATATATTCGTTTTACAAATAAATGCTATGAAGGTGTCGATCCTACCTTAGATCCAAATGCTTATTTGCGGTCGTAGTGCTTCCGTCGCATCGATAATCCTTCTGTCACAACAAGAGTTCTTTCGTCGCAACAAGAATCATTCCGTCACAACAAGAGTTCTTTCATCACAACAATAATCCTTCTGTCGCAACAAGAGTTCTTTTGTCGACCTGCAATCACAAGCAAGAAAATATTAATAGCACCTGTATAAAAAATAATCATAAAACATACCTATCATAGTGATCAAGGAATCTATGAAATAAATGATCAAATGATAGCTTATTGAAATAAACAATTGAATGACAATTTATTGAGAAAAACAAAACTTGGTTGTATTAATCTTAAAATAACAGAAGAACCTTACAACCTTAGCCTTGATGTTTGAAAGGCCTTCCTGGGGTCCGAAGCAGGAGTATCCTCTATTTTGATAATTCTTGCACTCTTCCTCCAGGATCATAAAGAGGTATGTGATCTTTCCTCTCAAAAGCTCAATAGAAAGAATACTAAATCTCAACAGCACTTCATCTCAATCACACATAAAGCTTGAACTCCAATTCTCAATCTCCAAAATCTAACCCTTTGAGGCTACCCAATGTCTCCTTTTATAGAGCAGATGAGGAGGTTAGGATTTCACTTTTTAAGGGATAGAATCCTCCTTCAAAGGGATAGGCTCCTCACATCAAGGGATTAGTTCCTTAAGGTGAGGGATACATGCACCTTATCAAAGCGTACTCATCCCCAAAAAATCTCATCTAGAACCTTCTAGAATTGACCTCAAACCAAATTTTTAACTTTACTTTCTTGCCTTTTTGAGTTTGGAGAGGGTACACAGGCATTCTTAAGGAAAACTGCGTTCTGGAACGTAGGTAAGCCATGCATTACCTGCGTACCCAAGCCAGGAACGCAGGAAGGCTTCATGTTACCTGCGTACCCATTCTTTCAGAGGTTTTTAAGGTTTTTCTTCTTGTTTCAGGGCTTGACATGAGGAGTAAAGGTTGTAAGACTTGCAGAGGAGGTATGTATGAGTGTTAATGAGCTCATACAATTAGAAGAATGTGAAGGTGACAGTTTTTAGTGTAACAGATTTCCCCCTAAAGTGCGAAGTCTGAAATATATGAAGTCTGTCATATATAAAGAGTGAAGTACTTTATCATTTCAAAGATCATCCCGTGGACACCCCGGTCGGAACCTGTAAAAAAATTCAATGCAAAATATATATATGTAATCATATCATCGCTGAGGTAGGCATTCCCATACTCAGATAAAAAACTAACTAAACTTGTTCTGATAAAGAAATGATTTTAATATTACATCAATAGTGTAGACACAACATGGGCACAACCATCTGTAATGAATAGTCTACAATATAATAATAAAACTCCTCGCAGCCTGGATGGTGGAAACTAGATCCAGGGTCTTGATTTCTGCTTCCCGAACTAGTACGATTCTATCCATGCGATTAAATGTGTTGAAGTCGAACATGGTAGAAACCACTTGATTACCAGTCAATGATGCGAATTTTTAACAAGTGTGAGAGAAACCACTAGTAATGTCAATGGCTCTCAAAGTACTCAGTACAATCCATGAAATGTGAATGAATGAGCTGAAGTCAAACATGTCACGGAATCATTTGATCGAAGGTCAATGATGCAACCTATCGTCGAAGGTGAGAAACCTACCATTGAGGCATGCAGATTTCAAGGTACTGACGATTTCTGGATCAACTTCCTAGATAAAGAGCTATCGTCGATAGAAAGTGATCCGTCATAGGCAAGCCCACAACAATAAATCATAGATCAAGTTTTGAAGAAATATATTGGCAAGGACTGACTCAGGGATGGTCAAAATGGATGGCAGATATTTTGCAGAAGAATGGTTTGTTTGAACTGTCCTCTTGAACACATAACGACACTGTAGATGGCTTGGTGACAATTCACCCAAAGCTAATACCCAGAAACCAACTGAAGACTTTCAATATGGTTTGATTAACTGTTAGGCAAAGGATTTCCCAACCCATGTGAACAAAAAGTGTCGTGTTCAAGAGTGGTTAACAATTTTCCAAATAATCAAAATGTAACAAACAGGTTCGTTTTTCTCTCTTTTCCCCCACCATTTCTGGCAAGTACCTATTTATTTTTGACAAGCTTGAGGAGGATAAAATTTTCTTGTTTATAAGTTCATCCTTCAGATGAGTCCAACTTAGTTTAAGATTCGAACCCTAAGAAGGAGTGGTTTGTTCCTGTTTAAAATTGAAGAGGTCCTTTACTGTTAAGTTTTAACGAGTCCAGTATAGGAGAAACTCGGTGTTTTTCAATTTTAGGGAGTCAGAAGAAAAAATTAAGAAAACTCCATGGGTGTACTTTTTCGTAAATTTAGTCTCTCGAGCCCGAAAAAGGATAAAATAATGCGGGAGAGAACTATATTGACCGTAATTAGTCAATGTATACCTTTTTCATAAATAGTCCATTTCAGTCCGTAAAAGGGGTAAACTTATACTGAAGGGACGATCATTCATTTACTTTAATGAGTTCGAATAATCAAGTACTCAGCAATCTTTTCATTTTTAGAGAGTCTGAAAAGGGCTTAAAAAAGAACTCTAGGGTTTCGCTTTTTCGTAAGTTTTAACGAGTTCGAAAAAGGGATAAAAATGTACTCATGGCTTTCACTTTTTCGTAAATTTTAACGAGTTCAAAAAAGGGATAAAAATATACTCCTGCAACTGACTTTAAATTTAATTAATAAGCAGGAAAAGACATAAAGAACTTGAAATTTTCATGTTTTTTACGAGAATGAAAGATAGCAAAATAATCTCGGGATTTTCATGAGTTTAACGAGTCTCGAAAATAACCGAAATTGACTCAAGATAGGTTTCATTTTTACAAAAGCTTGAAACAGAGAAAAACTATGCTTCAGAGTGGTTTCATTTTTGCACAAGCTTGAAACAGAGAGAAAACTGTGCTTGATGCCCCCTAAGCGTAACTGCTAGAGTGCATGCCCCCCCAGTTTCATTTCATTCAACTAAATACATTGCTGGTAATTAATAGCTGGATGGAATGAAGGTTCATTTACGAGATCATATGAAAGACCTGACCTAAAACTGTAAGAAAATTATGCGAAAAATGAAATAAATAACCTAAATATACGACTTAACATTTATGATATCTAGTCAAAGATTCGACTCAATTAGGGGAGGATTTGTTTCATTTTTTAACGAGCTTGACACAACAAAAGAAATATGCTCATGGCAACGTGTTTCATTTTTTAATGAGGTTGACACAGTAAAAGGAACTTTCCTCTTCTAAATGTTTCATTTTTTAACGAGGTTGGGATGGTAAAAGAAATTATCCTCGTATCTACTCTCTACAATCTACCTATATAACCTACTGATTCATTTTTTTAATGAGGTTGACACAGGAAAAGAACTGTCCTCATACCTGATTCATTTTTTAATGAGGTTGAATCAGTAACAGGAACTATCCTATGACCAACTGATTCATTTTTTAATGAGGTTGAAATAGGAAAAGAACTGTCCTCAGACCTGATTCATCTTTTAACGAGGTTGACTCAGTAACAAGAACTATCCTCTGATTAACTGATTCATTTTTTAACGAGGTTGACACAGGAAAAGAACTGTCCTCATACCTGATTCATTTTTTAACGAGGTTGACTCAGTAACAGGAACTATCCTCAAAACTAACTGATTCATTTTTTAGTGAGTTTGACGCAGGAAAAGAACTATCATCGACTCACTGATTCATTTTTTAACGAGGTTGACACAGTAAAAGGAACTATCCTCGGACTCACTGATTCATTTTTTAACGAGGTTGACACAGTAAAAGGAATTATCCTCGCACCACTTATTCATTTTTTAACGAGGTTGACACAATAAAAGGAACTATCCTCAGACTCACTGATTCATTTATTAACGAGGTTGACACAATAAAAGGAATTATCCTCACACTCCTGATTCATTTTTTAACGAGGTTGACACAGTAAAAGGAATTATCCTTGCACCAATGATTCATTTTTTAACGAGGTTGACACAATAAAAGGAACTATACTCGGACTCACTGATTCATTTTTTAACAAGGTTGACACAGTAAAAGGAATTATCCTCGCACTTCTGATTCATTTTTTAACGAGATTGACACAGTAAAAGGAACTATCCTCGACTACATGATCATGGCTTTCAACTGGAAGAAAGAAATGTCAATGGACACACCTTGATTATGGCTTCCAAGAGGTCTTCATCAGAAGGAAGAATAGTTACCCGGAAGGAACACATGTCAAGGGACTCAAAAGGGATAAGAAAATCACGTTCAAATAATCCCATAGAGTTTTCCATGTCAATTACCGGATCTAAGTCAAAGGAAGATGAGAAAATAGTGAGATGCTCGTTTGCATCGGTAACTGAAAACATGGGACCAGTTGCCACATAATTAACCCATGGAGGGGTAGATACCACTTTCGTATGAGGAAAATTCAGGGATGTCGGATTATTGGTAGTCGAATCAAGACTAGGGAACGAAAGCTGATCTACAGTCACAATATTTCCATTGTGAGGGAAAGAAATCACGCGAAAGAGTGTCGATACTACAACTTTCATTGCATAGACATAGTCTCACCCAAGGAGTAAATTGAAATCCAAGGGGCCTCGAACTACCATAAGATCAATACAGACAGTTTTACCTTCCAAAGTAATAGAAAACTTAGGAAGGATCCCTAAAGATTCACTAATGGTTATTTTAAAAGCTTTCAGATTCTGCGTAATAGGCACAAGCTGAGGGGAACCCAAAGCTTTCCAAACAGTTGAGGATAAAATACTAACAGAAGCACCTTCATCTACCTGTGTGCGGTGTATGTCCCTACCACCAAACTTCACAATGATTTGGAAATGGATGGAGGAAGGAAGATGAGGTTCTATCAGTCTATTCCAATCAAAGCAAAAGACCTCAATACTTGGAGGGGGTTCTGTAGAAACAGGTGAAATGCCCCCTAAAGTAGAAGAATCTGATGTAACAAGAAGAACCTGAGCAGTATGAAGTTCACTCTCTTTAAGGAGAGTGGGATCGACCGAATGTGAAATCGAATCGACCACTTGATCAACTAATGGATCATCAACCTCAATGATATGAGTTTCACTCTCCAATGGAAGAGTGGGATCGACTGTACTTGAAATAAGATCAATCACTCCGTTAGTTGACGGTAGGTTGGGAGAAAGTTTACGGTAACTAGTTGGAAATTCTTGCTGTGGAACAGTAAGGTTTTCCAACAATTTTGAGGCTTCATCCATGTGAGGGAAAATGTGAGTTTGATGACTCCCTTTGCATAAATTACAAGGAAACCTAACTTTACCAATTTTCCTAAGAACCTGACTATCACTGGTTGATGGATCAATGGAAAGTTGATGAGATTTTTCTGACCATACTTCCAAGACCTTTGGAATACCGGGACAATTGATAAGGAAGTGGTCACCCTTAAAAAGCCTGCAAGGGTATTTGGGTTTACGATGCATGTTGGAGGTTTACTCAACATAACTAACACTTACAACCATGGTTGGTTGGTTGAATTCTTTCTTATCTTGCTTCTTCTTCTTCTTCTCCTTCTTCCCTTTCTTCTTCTTTGCCACCTGGTTACTAGCGTTAAGGCTTTTACCAAGCGAAGAGGAAGAAATGGAGGAAGGAAAATTAGGCGAAGAAGGTTAAGGGTCAACAGAAGGTTGGTGATGTTGAGATGGTGAACTTTGTTGAGGTGAAGCATCCGGTTGAGGTGGAACAATTGGAGTATTCGGGGCCAACGAAGTTGAAAATAACCATATCGGTAAACCTATTGTAAATCCAGCTAATGACAATGTATCCATATAAGGAGGACCAACATTTCCAAAGCAAGGAAAAGTACTAGGATTCTCATTAAGAGGGGTTCCTTGGTTGGTAAATTCCGGAACAGTTGCCATTATATTCAACTTCAGTGAATTTTATTAACAATTTAAAACTAAAATTAACAATTCACAATACACACCTAACAATTAAAATTCACAATTCACACCTATGGTCTCAAAAAATAAAAATAAACAAATTAACACGCGCTATCAAATCTAGGAGTCAAACCACACACAAACAGTAGATTCCCGCACTAAAAACACTAGTTGGTGATGAAATCCAACATCGTAGAATTTTAATGCAAAAATGGCAGTTGGAACAGTTACCCCGACAACTTGCTTAATGAAACAGACTGGCACAAGTTTCTTCACAAAACTATCTCGAGTGAAGAGAACTCCCCAGAGAGTCCAAGTGAGTCTAGTCGATGTCTGCTCCAGGTACAGTGAGATCTTTCCTTCACCGTCACCTTAGGAAATAATCTTAAGTTTATGGACACTAAGGTTACCAACAATAACAAATACAACTGGGGGAACAGTCTACGATCCGATCCCACGCGCAAGGGCAGAGTAACAAAGCTCAATCCCCTTGAAGGCTTCTCGACATAATCTGAGGTTTACCGACAAGTGACCCCAGGCTCCTCGATAATGGTTAATCCGAGGTTTACCGTTTGTAATGCACGCAAAATCTTCTATCTTTCCCAATGAAACAGAATTGATTGTCTCAAAGGTTCAGACATGATCTCGTGATTAACTCCTTTAGGGGAAGCTTCCCAGAATGTACCAATTACATTTGGATTTATTTCCTACCGCAATATTTATCTACTTGTTTGTCTTTACTATCTTGGAGAGTTAATTACTCCCTACTCCAAGATACTAGCCTAAGCTATGTTGGTGGAAAGAGCCCTAAAAATGTAAAAATTACTAGATGAATTTTAATTAAGCGCTGTGTTATTTAGGCTATTATTACTCAAAAGGGTAAATGGATATGAAACCAATGGTGTTATGACCCGAACCAAAACTGAATGCAATCGAATATGATAATGTAATATTTTCAATTTGATGAATCCTAACTAAATTAAGGAGAGAATTTACATCCACTTCCAACAATGCAAAAAATTGATCACTAAGAGAAAATATAACAAATTCTCTAATGCACTAATTTCATCAAGAAAAACTAATGCAAATCAATTCCAAAACAATTTTTTATTTTTGTGTTTTTAAAACAAGCATAAAAACATCTAAATTCAAATAAAAGAAAACTGATCTAAATCTATGATTGATTTTTTAGAATGTAAACTATGCAGTTGTAATCTATGCACAATTCACATGAAAAGTATGCAAATGTAATCTATGCACATTTTTCATTCATATTCTGAAAATGAGAATTCTAATTATGCAAATGTGATCTATGCAAGAGAATTATCAAACACAAGATGATTCTAATGTAATCTAAGAACCAATCAAGTGCAAGTCAAGAAAATTGGGTGAGAGTTCCAAAGATCAAAAAACACTCAATGTAATAACCCTCTATGGATTATTCCAAGCTTTTACACTTAATTTCAGAACTTTTCTAGAGAGGGACTTAATGCTAAATCGACCGAAAAGGTATATCATTGTTACAACTATCATTCTTCCCATGAACACAATCTAAGACATCCTTTTCATGAATAAATCTAAGCATATATAAACATAAGTCAACAGTAATACGATTTTATGCCGATCAGCAATGAAATTTCAATTTTTCATAAGGAACTAATCTATACATAGGAAATACCTGGAATAAAGCTGATGATTTAATGGTGGCTCTCCTCCTGCGATGCTGTGGTCTCCTCCTATGATGTTGTGGACAGTTGAATAGTTCATTGAAACAATATAATCCTCCTAGCCGATCTAGGAACAATCCTAGACCCAGAAGATAGACTCTTCTACCCTCGTGCCCAAATTCCCAAGAACGATGAGACTCCCTTCTAGTACTGTTAGAATCCTCCAATCCTTCCTTTTGACAGAATGCATAATTTTCCCAAAAGACCGTCCCCCTCCCACTTCACATCCTCTCCCTTATATCATTTTTCTCCACCGCCCTCAACTCCCGTAGATATTATCGCATTTATGAGGGTATGCATGCATTTAAGGAGATATTAATTTAGAGATAAGGTTTTGGGGTTAAGTGCATGAAATATCCATATTGAGTCCTTATCTAGATACGTAGATGTGATGGATTTATGTAGAGCTTAACTTGGATTTAATTTGTATTATGTTTGTTTTGAACTTAATTAATTTGCCTTAATTAAATTATTTTATTAATTTATTGGTTCACCCACATATAATTTTTACTAAATTATAATATGATTTTCTTAAATAACACTCTCCCATGCATATGCAGATAGAGTTGTATATGTGTTAGGTGTCCTGTTGATATTTCGTTATATCATGGCGAGAAAAAATATATAGTAATATTAAATTCGTTATTCTTACTTAGGTATCCTTAATACTAGTGCGGGGTATGCGATATAGGCATGTGTAGCTATCATATGCGTATGTCGTATACTCGCTAAGGTTATTTTACTTATAAATTAGGAATGGGTCGTTACACTCAAAGGCGATTAACACTCATACACAATTTAGCCAAACCTGAGACAAAAATACTGAGACAAACCTCCAAGTAATGACCAAAGGAAATCAAATTAATAATTTCTCAAAAAAGAGACTTAGAACACCCAATTAACTTAATGGAGATTGATGAGATGAAAAATTTGCTGAAAGAAACTCATAAACAAGAGATTTTCGACATAAAACATAAAAATTTGGGTAGATACTAAGAATCCTAAATCAAATCTAAACTAAAATGAAAGAAGAAATCTAAGTTTTTCAATATTTTAACAGGGTCCGCAGGCTCCAAAAAGTAACAGGAGTGGTCCCGCACTGTTAACTCAAGGAAAGTGCGAAACTGCCCGCACTGTGCAAAAGAACAAAGTGCGGTCCCTAGAAAAGTTCAAGAAAAATGTAAAAGATTTCAAAATTTTCAAAAACAGAGAAAATCTAAGCTACCCAGGCAGATATCCATCAATCAAAAACCAGGGAAAACTTTTCCTCAAATCAAAATACAAGAGAACCAAAAACAACAAGTTTTTTCCCCAGTGGAGTCGCCAATTTGTTGGCCGGATAAATCGATCTTGCAAACAAGATCGATCTCCCTAGTGTCATAAGACAATCTAGCAACAAACGAACAATTAAGTTTGTCTTTCTCTAAATATATTCGTTTTATAAATAAATGTTATGAAGGTGTCGATCCTACCTTAGATCCAAATGCTTATTTGCGGTTGTAGTGCTTCCGTCGCATCGATAATCCTTCTGTTACAACAAGATTTCTTTCGTCGCAACAAGAATCCTTCTGTCGCAACAAGAGTTCTTTTGTCGCAACAATAATCCTTCCGTCGCAACAAGATTTCTTTTGTCGACCTGCAATCAAAAGCAAGAAAATATTAATAGCACCTGTATAACAAATAATCATAAAACATACCTATCATAGTGATCAAGGAATCTATGAAATAAATGATGAAACGATAGCTTATTGAAATAAACAATCGAACGACAATTTATTGAGAAAAACAAAACTTGATTGTATTAATCTTAAAATAACAGAAGAACCTTACAACCTTAGCCTTGATGTTTGAAAGGCCTTCCCAGGGTCTGAAGCAGGAGTCTCCTCTATTTTAATAAGTCTTGCACTCTTCCTCCAGGAGCATAAAGAGGTATGTGATATTTCCTCTCAAAATCTCAACAGAAAGAAGACTAAATCTCAACAACACTTCAACTCAATCACACATAAAGCTTGAACTCCAATTCTCAATCTCCAAAATATAACCCTTTGATGCTACCCAATGTCTCCTTTTATAGAGCAGATGAGGAGGTTAAGATTCCACTTTTTAAGGGATAGAATCCTCATTCAAAGGGATAGGCTCCTCACATCAAGGGATTAGTTCCTTATGGTGAGGGATACATGCACCTTATCAAAGCATACTCATCCCCAAAAAATCTCATCTAGAACCTTCTAGAATTGACCTCAAACCACCTTTTTAACTTTACTTTCTCGCCTTTTTGAGTTTGGAGGGGGTATGCAGGCATTCTTAAGGAAAAATGCGTTCTGGAATGTAGGTAAGCCATGCATTACCTGCGTACCCAAGCCAGGAACGTAGGCAGGCTTCATGTTACCTGCATACCCATTCTTTTAGAGGTTTTTAGGGTTTTTCTTCTTGTTTCAGGGCTTGACATGAGGAGTAAAGGTTGTAAGACTTGTAGAGAAGGTATGTGTTGGGTCATACATACAACCACTTTTTAACACTTATTTCATCCATTTTTACTCTTCTTTATCATGTCATTTATTATAATTTATCATATAAATCCATTTTATAATGATTTATGCTCTTATGGATGAATATTATTTATTCTCCTTTATTTTTAATAAATTGATGATTATTATGCATAATTTTATCAATGATGGTTTATTAATATATTTTGTAATATCATTTACCATTTTAGCCTCCAAGATATTTTCCAGACTGCAGATTTGATTTCCAAATCATCATCAAATATTCCAACTCAGAAATTCGATCGAATAAGAAGTGACAGTTTTGCGGTTGAGATTATGAGCCAATGAAGAAGAATCTGGAAAATCCGGAACATGGGTTTTGTCTAGAACGGGCCCAATTAACTTTAGTGAAGAACGGTTTGCCCAAATTCGGCCTGTATTGAGAGAAATACAGGGTTCTTTGAGCACGATTTTCTCAGATTTGTTGTTGCGGCCGTCCTCCAAATGTCAGCTGCAAAGCCAAATTCGCCTTGCTCTTATTGAAAGAATGTTGGAAATATATTTTCTTGTTGATCAACTGGTTGGGAAAAATTCAATTTTTTTATGAGAGATCCTATTTACTATTTAATTTCTCCTCTCTTTGGTTATAAAAGGAGACGTTTGTAAAAGAGAGGGGAGGGATCATAATTGTTGCTTTTGTGAATTGTAAACTTAATCAAAAGCTGTGTTATTGAAAGCACGATTCCATTGTAATGCTGCTCCAGTTTAAGGATTAATTGAAGTTGTTGTTCCATTCACATCATCTGAAGTAGCTTGAGCAGTCCCTGCTGGTGGTTAAGGGCCCGACCCTTGGCAACATGAACTGCTCCTTTGTGTTATATTTCCAATTCCTGCAGAATGTGATCGATTTGCTACATACATGTTACTGTGAATTTATTTCATTAGTTGTTTGTCATTTTACTATCTTTATGTATTACGCACTATGTTTATGAGTTATTTCATTATTGTATGATCTGAATCTTATTTCTTACAGCGTGGGTTAATTGAGACATCATATTCCGTTACTTAGAACATCCTTGAATTCACGGAAGTGATATTGGTTCTATCTTACTTTACTGTTTTATTATAACAGATTGTGTTGTCGTTCCTTCCCCATTTAAAAAGAATCTTAATCCTCGAATTATTTATCTTGTTATGCTTCGTTGTTCGGCATTTGATGTTCCATTCCATTTGCTGTTTCATTCAACTGCTGTTCATTTCAGAGTGCAGATACAAAGCTTCGCTATTTAGTTTGCTGTTCAATAGGATTTACCGTTTAATAGAGTTTTTTGATTCAATTCCTTTAATTTCGGTTTGCTGTCCATTTACATTGATTTTCATTTCATATTAATTAGTTTACAAGAGTTTGCTTTCATTTCGATTGCTTTAAGATCACCAACTGTAGAGGACACTGGTTATTGCTTCAAAGTTCCCAGATTGGTTATCTTGCATCGATTTCTAAGGGAAGGAGTTATTTCTACTGTATCCCTGATCGATGTTTTGCAGTTTGATTTAATTCAAGTTTCAGAGCATTTATGTTACTGTAATTAGATTTCTTTACAAGCATCCATTTACTCTTGTATCTCGAACACTGTACTACATATTGCAAGGCATTACTCTTGGATAAATTGCTGCCTCAGACAGAATACACTCTTGAAATAAAAAGTCACTCCCGGATTGATAATTAATGTGAGATAAATAGGTGTTAAAAAGATACCTTTTATGCACTCCACATTTTGACGTCGTTGCCGGGGAGAGTGTATGCCATTTAGAAAGAGTGATGCATTTTTTTTTTTTTTTTTAATTTTTTTTTTTTAATTTTTTTTTTCTGCTTGGGAAGAATTGGGTATTAAAGACGAAAGGTAAGAACCTGCGCACCGAGCAAGAAACACACTTGTTCACTGGCCCGCTTCATAGCAGAATTGAGTGAAAGCTTAAGGTAGGAATGAATGCTTGCGTTTTTTTTTTTTGAATTTTAGAGGTAGAGTATTTTTTGAAAAAAATCTTGTAATTCCACTCGAGTGGTGATGTAAGCACCACCCATTTCACTAACCAATTGACAGGAACATTGGAAGGAGGATCCTTAAAGAAACACCTGAAGAACATCTTCTATTATGGTAAGAAATGACTCACATTGCAACTTTTGAATTCCTTATCAAAGATCTAGGAGGAGTGACACAAATGCACATAATTCCCCCATTGTCTCTACCAATTTTTCATGGTTTGACAAATGAAGATCCAGATACATTCTTATTTGAGTTTGAAATACTTTGTAGAGGATATGATTATTGTACTAACGATCAAAGGTTGAAAGTGTTTCCTCTTACTTTAAAAGGAGCAGCTCTCCAATGGTTCATGAGCTTAGGTGGAAACTGCATCCAAACATGGGAGGACATGAAGAACATATTCTTGAAGAATTACCAAGACTATTGCAAATCCAATGAAGATATTTTCGGTATGATACAAGTGGAAGATGAAAGCTTGGAGGACTATGTAGAGCGATTTCGATAAAACCTTCAAAAATCAAAGTATAAGAATTTGGAAAAAGAGATCTTGAAAACACTCATTCTTAAAGGAATCGAAGATGAATTTTTAGAACCCTTAAATCTGATAGGAAAAGGTGATGTTTTTCAGTTATCATATGATGATGTTTGTGAATTGTGCATAAGGTATTCAAGAGGAATTTCCAAGGCTAGTAAGAATTCTAGAGAAGTTTCTTCTTTCTCTTCCAAATTTACTACAAGAACAAGAGACATAAGAGTTGAAATCAATGTTTTATTTGAAAATTTTAAAGTTGATTTTATTAGCTTTCTAAAGTCACAATTGAATGTTTTGCAGGTTTAGAGAAATCAAGAATTTGATGAAGTGTTTTGCCCTCATTACCGAAAGGAGCATCCCATAAATAATCACTCTTCCTTATCTAATTTGGAAGTAGCATATCAAAGAGATGCGGAAGCTACAACAAGGTCAAAACCATGGAAATCATGGCCTACAGGTATGATTCAAAACACTTCCTCTCCATTCTCTTACTTGCATAATCCATTATGGAATACTCATATGTTAGGGCAGCCATGCCAATCTCAATATAACCACTACCAATATTTTCTACAAGCTTGCCATGGTTCACCTTATGATTGCATGACTACTCTCCCTCATCTTTTAGCACAAACACATCTTCCAGCTCTTCCACAACACCTTGTTTGTCGATCAAAATCATCCACTCAACACAATCAACTACATCATCAAAAGGCTCCATTCCCTACACAATTTCCTACTCAACTCATTCCACACCCACACGATAATAAACCAGTACAACATGCTTACAGTGTTGAACTGCAAAATTCACCAACCCTTCCCACCCATTCTATCTCACATCCACCATTGGAGAAAACTTATACTGAGATTCAGAATGTACCAAATCCAAAATTTGTAGAAGTTATGAAAGAAAATGAGGTCTCTTCTAGCCTGCATCAACAAACCATTTTAAAAGCTCAAGAACTTCATGATACGATGGCTATGGGAAATCAAGAAAGTAACAGATACATTGAAGATTGGTTTCACTCCATCATTTGTTTGCAACATCACCCCATACTTCAACAATTTTTGGCACCATCTTTTCAAGGGAAGTTGGGTGTGTACATAATTGAAGCCTTATTTCGGAAATGGCTCCACTGGAAATACTCTTATACGTAATCATATTCATTTTCCAATTCAGAGTAGGATAGTGGAGAAATAAATAAAAGAGGAAATAAAACAAACACATTTTTTTATTTATTTTTGTAAAAATAGTTGTTTCTTTGTTGCAACATGCTGTGAAATCAACATTGATGATAAATATTTTAATTTATTTGTGTATGTAGATGAATTATATTACAAATAACCATTCTACAAACACTTAAATTCATTTTTATCATCAATATGAAAAATTGTTTGAATATCATTTTTTTGGCTTGCGGGCTTGATGAAATTTCTGAAAACATAGTTGGGACAGTCATGTTTTGGGGGACCAAAATTGAATATTTTTAAAACCTATTTCTATCCTAAGTAGCCCTTAATGTCTACTTTCCAAACCAATTTGAATCACTCAATTTGGATTTGAAACGAAAAATTTAGAATCAAAACATTGACATGGTGTCTAGTAGGAAGCTCAAGAACAGAGTTGGGACAGTCAGTTTTTGGAGGCCTAAATGACTATATTTTTAAAACCTATTTCTATGGGAGATTCCTATATGAATCTAGTTTACAACAAAATTTGAATCACTGAATTTAGATATTTTATGAGGAATTTATGACCAAAATACTGACTGCCTATCGTAAATCAGCACTCTTGAAACTCTGTTTTCTCGGCTGTTCCTTAACGTATTTTCCCCATCAATTATTTTTGTCTTCAAAACATGTTTATATTAGAGATCAATAAATGAATCTAATTTAATCTCCAATTTTAATCGCTTTAATCCGCTATCAAACGAATCATTTATGCTTGAAATACCAACTGTTGGTCTGAGCTGGAAAATCGAAAATGACTCTACTAAGCAGGTTGTTCTAAACAAGTTTAACATACCATTACATGGAATTTTTAAAACTCGTTTCTATTGGAGATAAAATTTTGAATTATCTCTTATTTGGCTTTGAAATCACTCGCATCAGACGAAAAACAAAGAACTTATGATTAAAACACTACTAGTTAGTATCGTCGACCACTGCTCTCCCGTAGGTAAAAAAATATAATTTGTTTTATTTTTCCGTGGATTTTTCTACAGAGTAACTAATTGTTAGTTTTTTGCATAATTTTTGGATTAGGGGAGCTTGATCACCTCTCTTTCTCCATGATTTAATGTTTTATTGCAGGTAGACACTCGTTTTTTGCAGGTCTTAGGAGAACAAAAAATGTCAATTTATGGATGAGCGATTCTTGAAAAATTTAGTAAAACAAGGGCATTTCATCCAGTTCATTACCTAACAGATTTATAACAAAAAGAAATGAAGAATTGGTTCCCATTTCAAGATTCATGTTACTGCTGCCAAAACATTTTTCAAAAAGATCATTTTTTTTTCCATTAATAGATTGATATTCCCTTAAGAAATAACATCATAGCTGTTGTAACTTAATAAAATGTTGTTTCTTTTCTGATTTCTTTTATGTTTTTTTGTTTTAGGTGTTGATCCCTTCAAATTGCAATTTTCTCTCCAGTGGTAATTGAACAATAAGTACCCCACCATGCAAGTTTCAATCGCAGAAGGCAATTCTTCGGCAGCACCAATTTTGTGAAAAATAAAAAATAAAAAAAATATTTTTTTCTTAAAACCTGTACATAAACTTTCCTTTCTATTTGATTGGATTAGCTTGGCAATGGATTGCATATTAGCTTTGTTCTTTCCTCTATTTTTTTCCTTTTTGCGTGTTTATATTTGTTTATTGTTCCTCTTAAGGGACAGTTATTGTTCCTCTTAAGGAACAACAACCGTTCCTCTTAAGAAGCAGTGCGTTTATGTGTTTATTTTTGTTGTTCCTTCCAAAAGGAACAACATTTTTGTTGATTAGTTTTCTTTTAAAAAAGAACAACATTTTCGTTGCATGTTTTTGTTGTTCCTTTCAAAAGGAAGAACACCGCTCGTTTTTGCTGTTCCTTTCAAAAGGAACAACAATTTTGCTGTTCCGTTCAAAAGGAACAACACCGACTGTTCTTGCTGTTCCTTTCTAAAGGAACAACATTTTCACAGATTATTCTTGTTGTTCCTTTCCAAAGGAACAACATTTTCGCAGATTGTTTTTACTGTTCATTTCCAAAGGAACAACACTTTTTGAGTGCATTTTTCTTGTTTGTGAACAACGTTTTGAGGATTTTTTTGAATTTTTTGAAAGACAAACATACAATTTATGGAAGGATACACAATCATACAAATTAGAGCTTACTGTAATTAGCAAATCAAAAGAAATCGTCATGTTTAAGAAATTTGTTTAGTAATGATAAGAAAAAGGAAAAAGAGACATAATCAATAACATGATTTTGTTGTCTTATTACCACTAAATTCATATGATCGATTATATTTATCATGTTGGTTCTTTCCCATATTTTATAACTTTATTTGATTTTTACTTATGGAGTAGGAACAAGGGCATATTTTTTTCTATTGAGCTGTTCAGACTTCTTCCACTATCCCTACTCTTAAGGAGTGCTGAGCCATCCTTTATGAATAAATAGGAAAGTGCTATATGAAAAGAAAAATATTTACATATTTCATTAATAATTTTATAATGGAGGATAGGGGGTCTCATCAAGAGCCAACCTACCATGTTCATAATGAAGTAAATGAAGTGGCATTCCCATTATGGTCACCAAACCAGGGATATGGTCCAATGGACAATAGAAAAAATTAAGAAGTCCTTGGAACAGGAGGTCTCATCACGAGTCGGCCTGCCCACTTTTCACTTCTTCCCAGTGAATGACATTGTGATTTATCTGGTCACCAAACCAGCACAATGGCCTCCGTTATGACAATTAACAAGAAATTCCTCAGCATAAATAAATGAAAATGGTTCCAAGGGTGAGAGAGAAACTCTGTCAAGGTTATGGACACCTGTGGGCAACAGAGCTCTGTTGATGATATTGGAGTCACATTTATACACATCAATAGTAATATTAAACCCTTTTTCCTATATCTCTATTTAAATATCAGATGAAAGTTGAATCCTTAACCTTTGATTTTGAACCTATTATACATGAAAATCATCATAAATCGATCACATTAGTTTAAGTGGGTAATAATCACATTTGTACTTATGTTTATCTTAAACTATCCCTTCTCCTTATCCTTGAATCATTACAAAATGCTTCTATATCTGTTTACGATTTATCACATGCATGGATTTCAGTAAATGCTATAATTTTATTGATTGTATCATAAGTATGTATGCCTTTCTATGCTGTACAATTGCTGTGCAGTACGCTGCTCTTTTATTTTGCTGATTTGTCACAATATTGATACTGTATTTTTATAGATTTTTTTCTGCTTGAACTTTTTTTGTATGCATATTATCTATTGCCATTTAAAACTAAAACCATGGATTCAAGAAAATTGCATATAGAATTGTGATTTGTTTACATGAGAACAACAAGTATGGGGGAAAATTCTATTCGCAGCACGATCACACTATTGCAACTAACAGCAAAGGCTCGTAAATGCGCACAATTCTTCAGACATGATGTGCTTGCATGGCCTCCACCTTTTGCATCACTTTCAGTATTCTCTTAGCCTACATTAGCTTCAACAAAGGCCAATCCCTACATGTCCTTCCACATTTTTTCGGAGGTAACACTTGAGGTAAAATAGCATAATTTTCTGATTTATTATGAATTTAGGAGAATTTCATGAACATCCATTGAGCATTATTTCACATCTTTACCACTTCCCATTTTTTTTAGACACGTCTCATCTTTCATTTGGGGGAGCGTTGATTTCCTTCATTTCTTTCTTATGACCATGTTCATAATCTTCTTTGATATTCTTATTCATTCTCAACACCTCCCTTATTCCATGTTGTTTTACACGAAGCATAGATTTCAACAGATTGTAGCAACCACCTCTCTTTGTTTTCTAGCATCACATGAGGACATGCTAATTCTTCAGTTTGGGGGGGGGGAATTTCTACACATGATGGATGTTTTCCACTTTCTTTCTCATTTAAAGCATACAATTTCATTTTTGTACAGTGTAGAAATTGATTTGCATATATCTTTAAAACTATGAACTGAATTCTTGTGTTTTCTGGATAATAAAGAAGTATCATTAAAATACACAAACCCAGATAATTTCACGCTAAATTAGTTCATAAAATTTCGAAGATTATGCGCTATCACCTACAACCATTTTTTTATATATCTCATAATCCGTGCATCAAAACGATATGATTTTTGAGAAAATGGTTAATGAAGTTTCCTGTTACTTATGTCACATTTTTATGCAACTTCATATACATATAGTTGAATGTCAACTATAAAAATTGTTATGCCTTTATCAATATTGCTAAAATTGAATATTCATTATTTGAGGAAAAATTCATTTGTTCCATCCATTTCATGAGTTGGGATGAACAATTTTCTTTGTTTGGTTAACACATGGGTTTTGTCTTTGGGTTGCATGAGGAAATGCAATATATTCAGTTTGGGGGTATGTTGGGTCGTGAATATGACCACTTTTTAATACTTATTTCATCCATTTTTACTTTTCTTTATCATGTCATTTATTATAATTTATCATATAAATCCATTTTATAATGATTTATGCTCTTATGGATGAATATTATTTATTCTCCTTTATTTTTAATAAATTGATGATTATTATGCATAATTTTATCAATGATGGTTTATTAATATATTTTGTAATATCACTTACCATTTTAGCCTCCAAGATATTTGCCAGACTGCAGATTTGATTTCCAAATCATCATCAAATATTCCAACTCAGAAATTTGCTGGAATAAGAAGTGACAGTTTTGCGGTTGATATTATGAGCAAATGAAGAAGAATCTGGAAAATACGGAACATGGGTTTTGTCCAGAATGGGCCCAATTAACTTTCTCAAAGAACGGTTTGACAAATTCAGCCTGTATTGAGAGAAACACAGGGTTATTTGAGCATAATTTTCTCAGATTTGTTGTTGCGGCCGTCCTCCAAATGTCAGCTGCAAAGCCAAATTTGCCTTGCTCTTGTTGAAAGATTGTTGGAAATATATTTTCTTGTTGATCAATTGGTTGGGAACAGTTCAATTTTTTTATGAGAGATCCTATTTACTATTTAATTTCTCCTCTCTTTGGTTATAAAAGGAGACGTTTGTAAAAGAGAGGGGAGGGATCATAGTTGTTGCTTTTGTGAATTGTAAACTTAATCAAAAGCTGTGTTATTGAAATCACGATTCCATTGTAATTCTGCTCCATTTTAATGATTAATTGAATTTTTTGTTCCATTCGCATCATCTGAAGTAGCTTGAGCAGTCCCTGGTGGTGGTTAAGGGCCCGACCCTTGGCAGCATGAACTGCTCCTTTGTGTTATATTTCCAATTCCTGTAGTATGTGATCAATTTGCTACATACATGTTACTGTGAGTTTATTTCATTAGTTGTTTGTCATTTTACTGTCTTTATGTATTACGCGCTCTATTTATGAGTTATTTCATTATTGTATGATCTGAATCTTATTTCTTACAGCGTGGGTTAATTGAGACAACATATTGCCTTACTTAGAACATCCTTGAATTCGTGGAAGTGATATTGGTTCTATCTTACTTTAATGTTTTAGTATAATGGATTGCGTTTCCGTTCCTTCCCCATTTAACAAGAATCTTAATCTTCGAATTACTTATCTTGTTATGCTTCGTTGTTCGGCATTTGATGTTCCATTCCATTTGTTGTTTCATTCAACTGCTGTTCATTTCAGAGTGCAGATACAAAGCTTCGCTATTTAGTTTGCTGTTCAATAGGATTTACCGTTTAATAGAGTTTTGTTGATTCAATTCCTTTAATTTCGGTTTGCTGTCCATTTACATTGATTTTCGTTTCATATTAATTACTTTACAAGAGTTTGCTTTCATTTTGATTGCTTTAAGATCACCAATTGTAGAGGACACTGGTTATTGCTTCAAAGTTCCCAGATTGGTTATCTTGCATCGATTTCTAAGAGAAGGAGTTATTGCTACTGTATCCCTGATCGATGTTTTGCAGTTTGATTTAATTCAAGTTTTAGAACATTTATGTTATTGTAATTAGATTTCTTTACAAGCATCCGTTTACTCTTGTATCTCAAACACTGTACTACATATTGCAAGGCATTACTCTTGGATAAATTTCTGCCTCAGACAGAGTACACTCTTGAAATAAAAAGTCGCTCCCGGATTAATAATTAATGTGAGATAAATAGGTGTTAAAAAGATACCTTTTATGCACTCCACAGTATGTATGAGTGTTAATGAGCTCATACAGTTAGCAGAATGTCAAGATAACAATTTTTAGTGTAACACTAGGCACATTGCCTCTTTAAGATGTTCAAAGGCCTTAGTTGCTTCCGAAGTCCATGAAAATGCATATTTCTTCAATAATGTTGTTAGAGGTGATGCTATTCTCCCATAATTCTTAGCAAAATTGCGATAATACCCTGTTAACCCGAGAAATACTCGCAACTACTTTATGGTTGTGGTGACGTTCCATTCCTTAATTGCTTTAATTTTGTTAGGGTCTACCTTAACACCCTCGTGAGATACAATATGACCTAGATATTCCGCCTCTTATATTCCAAAGAAACATTTGGACGTTTTTGCATATAATTTTTTCTCTTGCAATAGTTTGAGCACCTAGTCAACATGTTGAACATGATCCTTCCAAGATCTACTGTAGATTATTATATCATAAAAAAATACTAGCACAAATTTTCTAAGGAATGGTTTGAAAATGGAATTCATCAACCCTTGAAATGTAGAAGGTGCATTGGTAAGGCCAAAATGCATGACCAAAAATTCATAATGACCCTCATGAGTTCGAAATGCTGTTTTCAGAATATCTTCAATCTTCAATTGTAATTTGTTGATATCTTAAATGAAGATCCAACTTGGTAAAATAAATTTCTCCATGTAATTCATCAATCACAGGAATGGGACATTTATCTTTAATGGTGAGCTTATTCAGCTCCCTATAATTCGTACACATGCACCATGATCCATCCTTCTTGTGTACAAATACTACAGGAGAAGAAAAAGAACTTTGACTGGGTTAAATTATACCCGCTGTTAGGAGTCTGTAATTTATTAGCAAGATTGGCAGAGTCCAATTACAGAAACAACATCGTTTCAACCAAATTTGGGATTCTAGGATCTAGCCCTCCTGAATCCGGAGAGGGATCTCTCCAAGGGGTATAAATATGGATTTGTTTTTGAAGTTTGGGGTAAATGATATTAGGCTAGCTATAAAGACCAATGGTTTGTTTGTTTTTTGGATGGTTGAACATGATTGCTGCTAGAGGTGAAAAGTCCCGAAGGTAAAGAGGTTCAAAAGTGAGAAGTTGCAAGAAAAAGAGTAAGTTTCGATCAAGAAAGGAAGATGATGGTGGGTTTTCAGTCCATTGGGCTATGGAGTCATGAGAGTATTTAATTGGAACAGCAAGAGGCAAGAGTGGTCCATGGGGCAAGTCATCTATGTCTAAGGATCTCTTTAAGGTTTGATTTATGGAATGGAGTGATACAATGAGAAGGGGAAATAAACAGATGTAGAACAAAGAGCAGCCCAGGATCTGGTAAGTACTTTGAAACTAGCCAGCCTTTGACCAGGCACTTAAGAAAAACATGGAAGCAAGCTAGGATCTGGTAAGTACTTTGAAACTAGCCAGCCTTTGATACACTTCCAATAGGAAACATATTAAAAACTAAGGGAAACTTGAAGGAAACCTTTGGAGTAGAGACTAGCGGGCCGGGCTCACCACAAATCCTCTCCTAGCTCTTCTTTACTTGGCTACTTCCAAGACAATAACAGAGATAACACAGAATGGCCTAAGATCTGGTAAGTACTTCGAAACTATCCAGCTTTTAACACATTCTAAGGGAAACAATCAAAAAGTTATGCAAACAAGACTGGGACCAGGGCTCACCATATCTTCCTCAGTTCATCTTCACACAACATATACTGAAAGTAACATTCAAAAATAATATTTAGCTAAAGTAATAAGACGAGGGAACGCCAGCATTCCTATGTTTAAACTGAATTAAGCTATTTTCAAATAACACAGTTGAAAGAAAACATTCAAATAAATATTTTTCAGCCAGAGAAGGTTACTGGTATACAACAGGTCCTAACACTGTTTAAACTGTTCTTTATAGAAGAATATGAAACATAATGAAAACAGAAACAAAATCACAAGTTACAATAAGAATAACATCACCGTCAACATAGACTAGGATCCCATAAATCAGCTTGTATTGATGCTCCAAACCAGTTACAATCTTTAGGTCCAGTGTGTTAATTCATCTTTCTTTCACAACCTAACTTATCTATTACAAGCAGAGCTCCAAGAGCTAGTGAATCACTATTTACAATCAGAATTCTTCAGCTCAATTACATTACAATGCTTCAACAATTACATTAACAACAACCCCTCACTCATATTCTATTGAAGTATTTATAGAAAGATGAGGAGGTGAGATCTGATAAAAGATCTCAAATACAATTAATACAGAGTTAATGTCTTCTTGGCCTTTGGGAGGCTCAATGAAGAAGAGTACAGGTGTTTTACTGTATTAATTGATTTACACTTATATACTAAGCTCGGTGGGAGCTTTTGTTGAACTTTGAGGTTCTGTGTGATGCTAAGGTTACCCTGTAGACATTATTTCATTAAATTTCTGGTAGAAGTAACTCTTCGGCTGCGTTGAGGCAAAATATCTAATCCTGCTCAATAAATTTTGTTCTTGATTGAATACTTTGAGGCACAGGTGGCACTTTAGTCGCTGGGAGGAATCAATTTGCCCTAATTTGTGGTGGTGGAGGTCTTCTGTCAGTTAAAACACTTTAGGTTTTTCTTTAAACTGTGTGTTAGATTGGGGATTAGGCTTCTGATAACTGTTTTAGCCATAATCCCTGCTGATCTGTCCGTTAATTCTCTGTTCTGGTTCATCCTGGTCTTCGACACTGATAATTTTCAACTGTGCCTGTTTCATGGTTTTTCTTGCTGTCGTGCCGGGCTGTGCAGGGTTTATAAGGCATCAATGCCTGAGAAAACATCGACGAAACGTGCATTTTAACCCTGCTGATGATTTCTGTGGATGAATCAAAGATGGGAGGGTCGTCACCCTCCTTCCCTGAATCTTCTTTGGAAACCACGAACGAATGATTTAATCCCTGCAAAATACAAACGAAACGTTATAAAATTCATGCATTTATCGGTTAACTATTGCAGAGGCACATGGATGGAGCGTGGCCGTCATATGGCATCATCCGGTGGTCGGGATTGATCGGGGGAGATTATAGAATAGGTGGCAGAGGATCAAAGTTGAGCTGTTGATCACGCGTGATCGACGGTTGGGAGCGGAGGTTTGAAAGTCAAACGGAGGAATCGGGCGATGAAGTATGGACCGTCGATCTGCAGATCAGATCAACGACGGAGATGCGATTTCCACTGCACGGAAGCCTGAGTTATCGCGCGGGCAGTTTGGTTAAACATCGGACACTTTCGGCGATCAACAACCATTGGATGAGTGGGCCCAGATAAAACGACGGAGATCGATTTCGCTGGGCATCCTGGTTCGGACTATAACGCGCGGGGGACGATGTTTGCATGGCAGTTTTTAAATCGTACAAAGGATGCGTGGCGGCAGGTGAATGGAATCGCTGGCCATCGGGGGAAAACAACCCTTTGCTCGAAGGCGGTGCGAAAAATACCGCCGGGTTTGGAAAACAGCACACGGCTGGGGGGGGGGGGGGGTCCACAGGCAGGTCGTGCTCCGCTCCGTCCGATCTACAGAGCAGATCGACGACCGAGATTGATTCATAAATCATACAGGTGGAAACTTTGGAAATTAAATTTAAAACCCAAAAATACAATTTACAAAGGTTTTTTATGTTTTGGGCGGGGAAAATTAAATCGAAAGGATAAGCGCCCGACCGTCTTGGCGCTCGGGTAAAAGGCTTAGCCCGAGGGGGCTTAAGCCCAATACATAAAAATATGCATTTTTCATGATTTTTTAATGGTTTTTGATGAAAATAGAGGGTTCCGATAAGGCTAAGAAGGGGTCTTAGACCTTATGAATTGGATTTTATGAAATGGGAAGGGCAGAAAACATGAAATTATGGGATTTTCATTGGGAATGGAAAAAATAGAAAATGAGGTTAGTATGGGAAAAGAGAGAAAGGGAAAAATGGGGTTTGCAGCAGTATTTAACTTTGGATTTTTGTAGGATTTCAGAGGTTTTTAGGATGTAAGATAGCAGTGTGGGAAACTGGACAGAGGCATGAGGCCTTCAAAAGTCTTCAAGAGCCAACAGTTTTTGGTAAGGAAAAATTGTTCCTTGAAGGCTCAAAAAATATTTAGCCACCTTTGGTATAAGCAAACGTTACAGGTGGCTAATAGTGGCTCCACTTGGGGATGGTGCCTTCTTGAAGGCATCAAGAATTCAGACTTGATTTCTCTGGGAGGCTGACTTGTGCTTGATCCATTATTTTCTCTGGGATGCTGACCATGTGCCTCATCCTTTGGATTGCTCTTATTTTGCTGGATGATATTGCTTTGCATCTGAAAAATAGTATCAGTTATGAAAGAATAATGGACTTTATCAATACAACTTTCTACCTACCCAATCCTACTGATCTAACATTTTTTCTTCATCAGAGTGCACTTGGATTGGAAAACTCTTTACACAACATTTTATTCTTTTGAAAACATAAAACTAATCTAATTCTACTCCTTATTTCTCCCTGAACTCAGATTAAGCAGTTGAGCTCAGATTCCTTCTCTACCCAATCCACTGTCTGTTGGGATTAAACTGTCCAATAGAATTTCATTCTCTAATCTCTACAACAGAAATTTAAAAACAGTCAAGTCAAGATTGAGCTGTTTGACTTGCTGTGATCTATGGCATAAAAACAAGTTGCACATAGATATTATTTGCAGAAAAAAAATAAAAACAAAATGGAAGGCTTAAGATCTGAAAGTTTCTCATCACGACCTTCTCTTTTTCACATCTCTGTTTTTGCTTTGTTTGAGCTGTCTCTTCCTTGTTTTCTGATTCGGATTTTGGGCTAATTAGAACCAGATTTTTACATCCCTTTGACTCAGAAAATAAAACACATTTGAGTCATTTCTTTTTGCAACCTCAGGTTCAGATCTTTGGACATGTTTGAACTTTTCATTTCTATCTTAAACTATCTACTGATAAACCAAGATTAGATAGTTTGTGTTGGGAAGGTAAATCCCCTCTGCGGACAGAGGCGATCCCTACTAGCCCAGCAGGGGTCTAGCAACAAACAAACAATGCTATGACGCAGGCTCCTAGTTACGAATGAAAGATTTGGGATAAGAACCTACCTGGATTCCAGCGCTCGATCTGAAAAAGAGATGTCCCCGTCCTTCAGTCCTGGCAGATCACAATCCTTCCACGATCTCCGTGGATGAACACCTGCACACAGAAAGAACAAACAGATACAAGCATAGGAACCAGCATACGTAACTAAACATCGGTCAGAAAAGATATTACTCGCATTAACATGATTGCAAAAGGAGTGGAACCATAATCATAGTCATCTATTAAAGTGGTAAACGAATAGAAGTTACAACCAAGTTCTGACGCTGCAGCCTCCTTCGCGCGGGTCTCCGGTCGTCCACGTCTCGCAAAGCTCGCCGGGGGAAAGGGAAACCTCTCCAGAGTCTCGTGACAATGGTCTCCTTGCCCGAATGGGCCTTAAGGGAAAGGAAGGATTCTTTTCAGCACAAAGGCACTTGGGAATAGGAGATGCAAAGCTTCAGCACTTCAAGACTAGCTTGCCATGGATCTGAGCAAGCTTATATAGATGGGGAAGGAGGGAGTTGGGATCCCTATTATTATGGGATTGGCCCTATCAACAAGGAAGGTTTCATAGAAGGTGGCAAAACTACTTCCCTTCCATAGAACTCCCGTAGCCAAACCTCCCAACTCAAGATAGGCAGTGGTTGTGAGTTTGTTTGAACTCAACTTCCGCCATCCATATATAAAAAACAGTCCCTAAAATGGGTGGCGCGATTGCCGCTCTATGACAGAGCGCCAAGTGGCGCGACCTCTTTACAGGATTTCCCTGAGTGGCGCGAGTACTGAACTATCTACCCGCGCCAATGCAAAAAGAGCTGTTTTTCATGGATTTTGCAAGGAGATGTCTCAAGGGGAAATGAAGCTCATACTCAGAGGGACGCAATGATGATGTTTTCAGTGCATGACAGTGTTCACAGGTCACGTTATGGGTCCTCCATTGTGCGGGACGGGGAATGGTAGGGACGGTGACAAATTACTGTGTAACAGATTCCCCCTAAAGCATGAGGCCCGAGAGAGAGAGGGGAGAGGGGTGAAATGCTTTACGATAACATGTCCAACTGAAGGCCCGCCGTCGGAAAACCTGCACAGACAGATACAACTGATATCTCAAGTACATGATGTATATATATGGCATGGACGCAGCCATCCGAACAGAGTATGCTATAATCCGGATCCAGGGTATGGGCGCAGCCATCCAACTAAGATCAAACAAATAGACTCAGGTATGGTCGCAGCCATCCAATCATTGAGTCATGTACATAATGACAATAATCCACAATCGCAGCCTGGATTACAACAGACACAATCCAGGGTCTTGCGCTCCATCTCGACCCAAATAAGTACAAGTTCTAGCACGCGAATATGTGAGCCGATGTCGAACATGCAAGAACATCGCCTGATTACCAGCCAATGATGAAAGCCGTTAACAGACGCGAGAGGAACCACCAATAATGACAATGGTCCTCAAGGTACTACAGGTACAATCCACGGCGTGTGAATAAATGAGCCGACGTCGAATACCCGCAGAATCATCCGATCGGAGGTCAATAATGAAAACCTCTCGTCGAATGCGACGAACCTGCCATTAAGGCATGCAGGCCCCAAGGTACCATCAGGAGTCTCTAGACCAACTTCCTGGATAATAAGTTGAAGTCGACAGGAAGTGATCTTGATCGAAGGTGGGCCATAATGATTCCCACATCATCGACACGAGACAGAGGAACATAATGTTTTATTGTGAATCAGGATCATATGAGAAACAGAGGAAGGTTGATATGTGCAGAGGTCAACTTCTCTTGAACATATTGACGGCACGACAGTGGATTTGGCAGTATTTGACATCAAAAGATCAAAGGTCATGATGGACGAGGCAAAGAGAAGATGAGAGGTCAAAAGGGATTATCCAAACCCACGGAGGCAAAGTGAAGAAAGAGATGAGATTGTCCCCAACCCGACACGAATGCAGACAAGTGCCATGTTCAAGAGCGACATACTGCCGACACGACAACGACGATGGTTCCATTTTTCCCTCACCATTTCGGTGAGTACCTCTTTATTTTTACACAAGCTTGAAGAGGATATCATATGCTTGTCATATAAGTCCGCCCTTCGGGCGAATCCATCCTAGTGCATTTAACGAGTCCTAGGAAGGAGAAACTCGAATAACGTCATTTCGACGAAATCCAATGTCATCAGGGTTTAACGAGTCTGACAAAGGAAGAACTCGGCGTCTTTTCATGTTTAGAGAGTTTGAAAAGATAGCGGAAAAGAAAACTCCAAAGGTCCCTTTTCGTAAATAGTTCCCCAGATCCGAAAAGGTAGAAAACAATATCCAGGAAAACCTCCTAGTCGCGAAAGGCTAGGGTATTCCTTTTTCGTAATCAATCCATCCCAGCCCGAAAAAGGGTTAAACTTATACTGGGTGGATGTCGATTCGTGTCCATTTTAACGAGATCTAAACGACAAGGGCCTCGGCAATCTTTTCATCTTTACAGAGTCAGAAAAGAGCTGAAAGGTGACTCCTCCTGGAGGAACGAGTGGTATAAAGGGTAGCAACTGGTTCCGGTAATGATGGAACTACTCAAAACAACTAAAGGTCAAGAGGCTGGCTAACAAGACCACTCATCGCAGCGGTTCCTTAGGAATGGGTAAAACAACCAAGTGAAGGCATATGATCGGCCAAGCAGATAGTGACGATGGAGTGAAAAAACCAAGGCTCATCTGGCAAAAACAGGCTGATAAAATGGCAATCACGAGAGGTAAAAGGAAAGGTTTCATTTTTACACAAGCTTGAAATCAGGAAACTCTGCTTGAAATTGGTTTCATTTTTACACAAGCTTGAAACAAAGATAAACTATGCTTGAAACCGGTTTCATTTTTACACAAGCTTGAAACGGAAACAAACTATGCTTGAAAACTTAAGCATGCCCCCAGCATGGTGACTCAATTCGAGGTACATGCCCCCCAAGCTTCACTCCATATGAAAGGCAGATGGAGTGAAGGTTCAAATTACAAGATCAAGAGAAAGACTCGACTGGGATTTTACGAGATCTAAACAAAGACTCGGATTGAACAAGGACGTGTTTCATTATTTTAACGAGGTTGACACATTAAAATAACTATCCTCAGAACACCCTTGTTTCATTTTTTAAGGAGCTTGACACAGGAAAAGAACCATGCTCTGACAACCTTGTTTCATTTTTTAAAGAGCTTGACACAGGGAGGAAACCGTGCTCTAAAATCCTAGTTTCATTTTTTAAAGAGCTTGACCCAGGGAGGAAACCATGCTCTAACCGGCTTGTTTCATTTTTTAAGGAGCTTGACACAAGAAAATGAACTGTGCTCCGATGACTTCATCATAATGAACAAGAAGTCATCGCTTCCAAGAGTTCCACTCCCGATGGAAGAAAAACATCCTGGAAGTCAGGACCCAATGCCCCCAGCACATTATGCACAACGGCATCATCACTGAGCACAAGCACAGGGTAAGTAGCCACATAGTTGACCTGCGGTGGAGCAGATACAACGGGTGGATAGAAACCAGGAGGGGGTGATGGCGGACCAGATGCCACATTGGGACCAAAGAACGACAGTTGATCAATGGTCACAATCCGTCCTTCATGTGGAAAACAAGCCACACGAAAAAGGGAGGAGACAAGCGCTCCCATGGCATAGGTGTAATCGCGCCCCAAGAGCAGATTGAAATCCAAGGGGCCTGGAACGACCATCACGTCCATATAGACGGTTTTACCTCCCAAAGTAATCGGTAACCTTGGAAGGATCCCCAACGGTTGACTCGTCCTTCTATTGAATGTCAACAGATTCTGCGTAACAGGCACAAGCGGCGGCGAACCGAAAGCTTGCCAGGTAGTTGAAGACAGAATACTAACAGACGCACCTTCGTCTATAATGGTGCTGGGTACAACCAGACCAAGAGCCTGCACTGTGACCTCGAAAGGCACATAAGACGGAAGGCGAAATCCTGCAAATCGATTCCAGTCAAAGGAAGCGACCAAACTACTCGGAGGGGCTACCATCGACAAGCGAAGGTCTTCCCCTGATGTTACGGAAGCAGAAGCCTCCTCCATGACCTCCATCTCGAAGGTGGGAGGAATATCCTTCGTAGTCTCCATCATGGGAGGCAGAGGAGCAGCTTCTTGAAGCACAGGGACAGGAGAATCTCTCTCCAAGTCTGAAGAATCTGAAGAAACCAGAAGAACATGAGGGTTATGGGGTCCACTCTCAACAGAAAAGACCTGGTGCACCGCAGATGGGGCTAGTTCAACCGATCCCACGACCAATGGTTGGTCGGGAACGGATTCCTGAATCTGAATTTCTGGAGGAGTGGGATCGACCAAGGATGACCCTTGACCAATCACGGCATCAGCCGGTGGAAGACTCAAAGAAAGTTGTTTATAACCAACCGGGAGGCGTGGTGTAGAAACAGTCAGGTTGTCCAAGACTCGCTTGGCTTCATCCATATAAGGACAAAGGTGAACAGCATGGTGCCCTTCACACAACTTACAGGGATTGGTGATCTTACCCTGCTTCTTAGGAGCCTTACCAGTGCCCCCAACCTGACTCCCGGAAGCCAAAGACAACGGTGGGCGACTGTTGGACCATACTTCGAGTACCTTGGGAATGCCAGGGCAGTCTCGAAGAAGATGGTCTCCCGTGCACAACATGCAGGGGAACTTGACTTTCCGAGGAGGGTTGGAAGGGTTATCAAGAGGAGACGTTTCAGGAGCAATAGCAGCACTTTTAATCTCTCACTTATCAGACTTCTTGTTCTTTGTCTTCTTCTTCTTCTTCTTAGCCACCTGGTTACTCGAATCCAGACTTTCACCAGGCGAAGAGGAGGAGGAGGACTCAGAAACAGGCGAAGAAGGGGAGAGGTCCACCTTAGAATCAACATGATGTGGTTCGGGTGGAGGAACTGATTGACCAGTAACGGAGACATTCGGGACAACAGAGGTTGAGAACAACCAAACGGGCAACCCAACAGTTAACCCAGGAAGGGACAGCGTCGCCATGTAAGGAGCACCAACATTTCCAAAAGGAGGAAAATGACCAGGATTCCCTTCTGAGGGGATTCCTTGGTTGGTGAACTCTGGAAAAGTTGCCATTAAACTCAAAACCACAGACGGGCTGAAAACGAGTTAAGACACACGATCAAACAGTCACAAGCAATATCTAACTGGGTGTGTAATCGTGGGAGATTGATTTTACGACATTGGAAAATAAACAAATTCTACCGTTTCATGTTTTAAGAGTCAAGAAACGATAAAAAGATGACTCTATCCCTTTCAGAGTTGACACAAGCGTGAAAGGACAAGCGCTTGACGGTCTTTTCAAGTTTAGGGAGTCAGAAAAGACCAAATGACTGCTCAGGAAAAACTAGGCACAAAGGGTGTACCCGATAGCCGTGAACTGCAATATACACCTTGGTTTCAAAATGAAACAGAAATCGACCAAGGACTTTCCGTACGTGCAGGTAGTCTCCCCGAATGCTGTGTTCGGTGTATCACGGCTAAAAGGCGGCAGACTCGGCTTCCTGTGGATAAAGGATTGCAAACCTATAGGGGTCTCCCTTTATATACTCGACGGTACGGGGAGCGCAAGTCCGTACTAGTGCTGTCTAGAGCCAATAGGCGAACGACAGCTGCTAGGTTTAACGACGCCGGAACACGTCTCTAGCCTAGACCTTCTAAATATGTTGCGTTAAGTTCCAATGTTGCCTCAGGTTAATTGAATGAATTTTACAGTTGATCTTCAATTAAGTTTCAATTTCCAGGCCTTATCGTATGTAGTGTCTCCTAAATGCAAGCTATATGCCACGATGCAACATTTCGCTCGATGAAAACTAGTTAAATGAGAGTTGAGAGCTTTAATACAAACGAAATGAACGGAATACAAACAAGAATGTCTCTAATGCAACTAATGCAATTGCACATTTTTCATTCAAACACTAATCACTAGTGATACGGAAAAGATGACAATTTGCACTAATTAAAAAAAAACAAAAGAGATTATATTTTTTTTTTAAAATTTTCAATGTCTAATGGTTAATGTGCACTGAAAACAAAAGGAACAATTAGAGAAATGATAACTAAGAGAGCAAAGCAAACAACATTCACTCACCAAGCAAGCAACCAAATCTCTAAATCGACCCAAAGTCTCTCAAATCGAAGAAAGACTCAAAACACCCCAATGGACCGTGTGATCTGGGTCCAAAGCAAGGGCAAACGAATCCTGAATGAAAGAACGAACAAACACTCAAAAGACGCAACAAAACAATCAAAGACTGCTAAGAGGGCATGGAGGGTTAAGCAACAAGTTGACAGGACAATCAAGACACCAAAGCTCCCAAGGAGGGCTCGATTCACTATGCCACTAGATGCCCTAGGGCTCAAATCGTGAAACCGATAGATAGAGGCAAACAACCAAAGGATAGCGGTGAATTCCAGTCAAACCAGACTCCAATGCACTCAAACAATCAAGAAGTCAAGAAGAAAAGTATTGGTCAAGCTCAGAAAGCCAAAAATTGAAGAAATTCAAAAAAAAGTCACAGGGGTGGCGCGACTGTGGCCTTGAAACTAGCGCCAGAGGCCGAGTGGCGCGAGACAGACAAATGCAACACGCGCCAAGTGGCGCGACTGTCAGGTAAAAACCCGCGCCAGTCGAATTCTTCAATGAAAACTAAAAAACAAGCTAACCTGAGAAAATGACCAACACAAGCTAAGCAAACCACAAGGCTAAAATAATGAAAGAACCCAACCCAGAAGGTTCATCAAGCAAGGAGAAACAATCAAAGCGAACCGATCATAAACGAGACAAGGAAAACCGGACGGATCCCCAGCGGAGTCGCCAATTTGTTGGGAAGGTAAATCCCCTCTGCGGACAGAGGCGATCCCTACTAGCCCAGCAGGGGTCTAGCAACAAACAAACAATGCTATGACGCAGGCTCCTAGTTACGAATGAAAGATTTGGGATAAGAACCTACCCGGATTCCAGCGCTCGATCTGAAAAAGAGATGCCCCCGTCCTTCAGTCCTGGCAGATCACAATCCTTCCACGATCTCCGTGGATGAACACCTGCACACAGAAAGAACAAACAGATACAAGCATAGGGACCAGCATACGTAACTAAACATCGGTCAGAAAAGACATTACTCGCATTAACATAATGGAAAAAGGAGTGGAACCATAATCATAGTCATCTATTAAAGTGGTAAACGAATAGAAGTTACAACCAAGTTCTCACGCTGCAGCCTCCTTCGCGCGGGTCTCCGGTCGTCCACGTCTCGCAAAGCTCGCCGGGGGAAAGGGAAACCTCTCCAGAGTCTCGTAACAATGGTCTCCTTGCTCGAATGGGCCTTAAGGGAAAGGAAGGATTCTTTTCAGCACAAAGGCACTTGTGAATAGGAGATGCAAAGCTTCAGCACTTCAAGACTAGCTTGCCATGGAACTGAGCAAGCTTATATAGATGGGGAAGGAGGGAGTTGGGATCCCTATTATTATGGGATTGGCCCTATCAACAAGGAAGGTTCCATAGAAGGTGGCAAAACTACTTCCCTTCCATAGAACTCCCGTGGCCAAACCTCCCAACTCAAGATAGGCAGTGGTTGTGAGTTTGGTTGAACTCAACTTCCGCCATCCATATATAAAAAACAGTCCCTAAAATGGGTGGCGCGATTGCTGCTCTATGACAGAGCGCCAAGTGGCGCGACCTCTTTACAGGATTTCCCTGAGTGGCGCGAGTACTGAACTATCTACCCGCGCCAATGCAAAAAGAGCTGTTTTTCATGGATTTTGCAAGGAGATGTCTCAAGGGGAAATGAAGCTCATACTCAGAGGGATGCAATGATGATGTTTTCAGTGCATGACAGTGTTCACAGGTCACGTTATGGGTCCTCCATTGTGCGGGACGGGGAATGGTAGGGACGGTGACAAATTACTGTGTAACAGTTTGGCATATCAAATTCACTATCCTATCAGCAGAAAATTTAAAGCTAATTAGTCAAGTTTAAACAGTTTGACTAACTAGAAGTGTGTGTTTCAGGAGTGGCATTTGAGCTTACACACTTTCAGATTTATCTCTTTTTTGGCATGGGGCTTTGCCTTTCTTGTTTCCATTTCTGCCCTCTTTTCTTTCTTTTCTTTATTTTTGTATTTTTTGATTTTTTATCACCTTGAATGCAATGGTGGATGGAATATTTATAATGGAAAAAGGTAAAAGTCTTCAAACATAAAATGTATCAAGAGAAGTAATGCTTAAGCATCCTGCCGTTGACAAGACCCCCAAACAATTCTGTTCCATCCAATCCCTGTAAGAAAAAAGCATTATTACCAGCAACCGAATGAATAGAGTAAGGGCCAAGCCATAGGTTGTAAAATTTTCCATGCTTGCCCTTTTATTCCCTCCTTGAGTCCCACTTTAAAACTTTTTCCCCGATCTTGAAATTGCCGGCCTTTGTTCTTTTGTCAAAAAGCTTTTTGATGTTGTCCTGTTTCTGCAATGCTTTTTTATACGCTTCCTCTCTGGTCTGCTGAAGATGAATGGTCTGATTTATTCTTCTGGTCATGTCATTTTCTTAAGTCTGCAACTCTTGAATCAACTTCATAACTGGTACACCAAGGCTATTTGGAAAAATTGCATCAATACCATACACAAGCTGGAAAGGTGACATACCAATAGATTTATTCAAAGTCAATATGTCAGCCCAAAGTGCATGAATCAGCTTTGTGTGCCAAGACTTTTTATTGTCCTCCAACAGTTTTTTGATTATGTTCACCAAGCTTTTGTTTGAGGATTCTGCAAGTCCATTACCTTGAGGGTAGTAGGCTTTGGAATGCCCCAATGTTATTTGGTATTTATGACAGAACTCAACCATCCTCTTTGATCCAATTGCTGCTGCATTATCAGTGATAATTTTGGTAGGACAGCCAAATCTGGAGAGAATGTTAGTCTCCATGAACTTTATGATAACTGAATCATTGGCCTGCCTACAAGGAATGGCTTCTATCCATTTAGTGAAATAGTCTGTAGCAGTGAGAATCCACCTATGCTGGGCAGAAGATGGTGGATGGATTTCTCCTATGAAGTCAAGTCCCCACTGTTGAAAAGGAGCTTCAACAGTGATTGGATGCAGAGGGAGGGGTAGCAGTTTTCCTTTGCCCTCAAATAGTTGGCACTTATGACAAGCAATGATCATCTTGTGTATTTTAGGAAAAAGAGTAGGCCAATAGAAACCAGCCCTCAAAATTTTGTTGGCTGTTGATTTCCAGTACAAATGACCCCCACACTCTCCTTCATGGAATTCCTGCTTAACCTTCTCTGCATCAAACTCAGGAAAACATTTAAGCAATATAACGCTTGCATTTTTCCAATAAAGACATCTATCTATAATGCAATAGTTTACTGCTTTCAGCTTCAAGAACCTTGCCTTTGTTTTTTTCAAACCAGGAGGTGTATTTAAATTGAGCAAAACATAAACAATATCAGCATACCAAGGAGAATTCATAAAATGATCTTCAACAATAGGAGTTGAGAATTCTTCTTGGTCATCCAAAGCATTAATCATATGAATATCAGGAAGTTCACAATTTGACTCAGCCATTAATTTAGCTAGACCTTGGCCTTTGATGAGCTTAGTGGGTTTTATCTCTAAATCATATTCAAGAATAACAACAATCCACTTACCTCTCTTACCATCTGGGTCCTATGTTAGAATGTCCTTAACAACTGAATTTGGGACAAAGGCAATGATATGAGAATGAAGGATGTATACCCTAAAGTCTTTTAAAGCCTTAACCAAAGCAAAAGCTTGCTTCTCCATGATGTTATACTTCAATGGGGCATCCATCAATGCCTTACTAAAGAATGCAATGGGCTGCTCTTGTCCTTGTGGATTTTTCTATAAAAGGACAACAGCTATGGTATGTTCTGATGCGAAAGAGAAGATATAAAAATCCTTTGAAAAATCAGGACTTATCAGAACCGGTGTTTTGGTTAATGCTTGTTTCACCAGCTCAAAGGATGTCTTTGCTTCCAAGGTCCATTTTACCCCTCGCTCCTTCTTCAACATGTTTGTGATATTCCTAAGGAGCTCAGCTAAGTTAGGGATGAACCTTCTCAAAAAGTTAATCTTCCCAATGAAAGATTGCAACTCCTTGATATTTTGAGGATGAGAGATTTGCAATATAGCCTCAATCCTTTTTGGATATATCTTTATACCCTCCTCAGAAATAATGTTCCCAAGAAGTTTACCCTCTTGGAGACCAAAAAGTGTTTTCTTAGGGTTTAAAGATATCCCAAACTTTCTGCATTTTTCGAAAACTTTTCTTAAATGTTCTAAATGCTCTTCATCTGTTTTTGAAAACACAGTTACATCATCAAGATAGATAATGATGAAGAAACCCAGTTCTTCCGAGAATGCTATGTCCATGGCTCTCTGAAAGGTTGCTCCAGCATTCATTAGGCCAAAAGGCATTTTCATATACATGAAAGTGCCCCATGGTGTAGTAAAATATGTCTTTAATTGATCAACAGGGTGAACTAAGATCTGATTATACCCTAAATAGCCATCAAGCAAAGAAATTCTTTTGGACCCCACCACCCTTTGTAAAATATGATCCATTTTTGGTAAAGGGTAGTTGTCTTTCAACGAAGCTTTGTTTAAATCCCTAAAATCTATACAAAGCTTGATTTCTCCAGTATTCTTCCTAATAGACACCAGATTAGATACCCACTCAGAATATCTAATAGGGACAATGATACCAGCTTCATACATCTTCATGATTTCCTTCTTAACCAAAGGCAACTGTACAGGGTTTATTCTGCGCAGTTTTTGTTTGAATGGTTTTTGGTTTTCTTTAAGAGGGATTTTGTGCTGTATTATTTCAGTGTCATAGGACTTAAGATCTTCGTAACTCCATGCAAAAACATCAAAAAATTCTTTGAACAGCTGTATGTATTTGAGTTTAATGTGAGCTAGCAAAGTTTTGGACAGTTTGATCATTTTCGGTTTTTCCTCACTGCCTATGTTGCACTCTTCCACTTTAGTCTCTACAGGTTCCAGTTTAGGTTTTTTGGCCACATCATTAAAATCAAACAACTCTTCTAAAGGTGCTAGACCACTTGGCAAACTTTCATCTTTAGAATGCAGAGTTTCTAATTCTTTTGTTTCTGATTCAGCACTCAATTCTGTTTTGTTTCTAAGTTTTCTAGTCTGAAGGTTGATATTGACAAGCTGAGGAGAAGGTTCTTCTTCACCAAGAAAATTTTCTTCACTGCAGTCTGTATCATAGTCTGAATCTGAGCTATGTAGTTCAAATTCATTTCTGAAGTGCATGAAGTCTTCTATTTGTTTATCTCCGTCAAACACCTGCCAATATTTTTTGTTATCAGGCACATCTGGTCTAAATTTTATCTGAGTTGAGCAATCCTCGGTCTCATATGGCGTTAAACATGTCCTGGCTGCAAAGGCTAAATTGTGGGCTATAAGATTTCTTTTTCTTGGGACAAAAATCAATTTGAACTCCTCGAATGTTTTCAAAAGATCCATGATGTCGTTACGATAGGCCCTAAGTCTGGGATGATGTGCGTTGTATTCCCCATTGAATTTCCTAATGATTAACTCAGAATCCCCATACGCATTGATTCTCTGGGCTCCTAACTTTCTTAACAAATGTAAGCCTAAGAGCAGGGATTCATACTCCGCTATGTTATTAGAACACTAAAAGTTCAACTTGCAAGAAATACATTCTGTGTGTTTGCTTTCAGTGTTAATAATCCAAACACCTGCACCAGCATTAGTTCTAGTGCATGACCCATCGAAATACATGCTCCACAGAGGAATTTTATCAGTTTTATCTGTTTGGTGAATGTCCTCATCAACTAGCGTGCTTCCATATGCCTCTTGAATATCAGCACTAAGTTGTTTTTGTTTCAAATCCTCCAGTTTCTCATTGGGTTGCAGATTGTTCTCTTGACTATCGAGACCTGTGTTTGGTTTGCCAATGTTTTTAAATACAAAAAACTACTTAGACCCTTCAGCATTACGTTCCTCTTCCTCCCTTTTGGTTACTGATTCTGTTAAAGTGATTTGTTCAGTAAGTGTTTCATCATTAAACATGATAAAATAATCAAGGCTTGTACTTACAGAATACAGAGGAGATTTTTGAGGCCTGTCTTGACTTGTAACCGTGTATTGCATGTGGGACTCCCTGTAAAGTCTTCTAGTCTGATTGAAAACAGGGATAGTCGCATAGGTCATGTCCATTTGCATGGTCCCTTGTAACTTAGCCCCCCAGGATCTTGATAATAACATTCCATACTTTGGGGGTACATCAACCACAACAATATCCATAACTAAAGACGTGGTTGGAATCTGGGCTAAGTTAACACAGAGGTCTTTGATCAACCCTAGACATTTTACTTTGCTTGAGTCAAAGGAGTATAGGTCTTTGCAAGGTCTGGTGATTTCTAGACCCAGGCTCTCCATTACAACTTTTGGCATCAAATTATGAGAAGCCCCTGAGTCATGCAGAGCATTGTGTAGAATCTTTTCATGAACGTTTAAACTCACATAAAAAGGAGGAATGGGTCCCTCTTGAAACTTTCCTTCAATTTTTGGACCAAAAATAAGATCTGGTTGGTCATCATTAAGATTGAGAGTGTCCTCGTTTTCTTCTATGTTTAAAGCTTTCAAAATCTGGGTCTTATATACATGTTGGGCAGCCAACTCGGTCAAGGGAACAAAGATTTTGATCTTTGAGATTTCCTGTTCCAGGATGAAAGGAATTTGGTTCTTCAAAATACTGGTCTCAGCCTTATTAGCTGTCGTTTTATCAGCAACAACAGCTTGCAAATTGGTTCTATTTACACTTGTCACAACATTTGAAACAAGAGTACTAGCTGAAGTGTTAGTTCTACTAATGTCTGCACTCTATTTTTCAAGATTTTTAGTGTCTTTCTCTTTACCTTTGCCAGAATTAACAACCACTGTTTTATCCTTTTGTTTAACTGTTTTAAACTTGGTTGCAGTGCTGTTTTGAGAAGATTTTTCAGAGGTTTTGGTGTTAGGGGTTTGTTGATTAGATTTACTTCTGAGTTCATATTCTTTTGAAGATTTTGTGATGGCATTTTCCATGTCTTGACAACAATTTTCATTATCATCTCTTTTGTCATCATAAGGTGTGAAAATACCCTTTTTTCTATCATAATGAACCTCGAAGTCATCATCATCTACCCCAAATAGGTTCATATCATTATCCTCTACTATTTCATCTGTTTCCTCAACCTCACTCACATAGTTTTGATGAAAGGGAGGAGTGATCTGTTGATCATCTTCCCTGGGTCTGTTTGGAGGCTGGTTCCTTCTAGCATTCTGATTCTGGTTTTGGTTTATGTTTTGAGGAGCAGTTTGGCTTTGACTTTCTTGTGCTCTCTCAAGAATGCTCATCTTCTTCATCATTTCTTCCATCATTCTTTCCATATTTGAGTTAGAGGTAGTAGGAGTGGATTCCTCTCTAAAAGATACTCTCTTTTCAGCTTTCATCCTTGCTCTCTTCTCCATTAGGTTGACTTCCACAGAAAGAGCACCTCTTTGCATATTTTCAAGAGTTGCAAAATCTCTCTCCCTGAGTGAATAGGTCATGTCAGCGTCGAAACCTTCAGGAAAATTGTTTAAGGTCGAGCCTTGTGGAGGTTTTAATTCCGGGGAAAGTGCATTATACACACTGTTAAATCTAGTACAATAAGCTTGTACAATTTCCCCGGGGTTTCTATGGAGATTTTTGTAGTCAGAAAGGACTCGGAGAGGATTCTTCCTCACTTCCCATTTGTTTAAGAATGTTTGATGGAAGCCTTGGAGATTGTTGATACTGTGGGGGGCTAGGGATTTAAACCATTTTCTTACTTCTCCCCCGAAACTTTGAGAAAATAATCTGAGTTTGACAGAATCATCATCAATTTCATTTCTGTCAAAGTAGGCATTCATCTTGTCCACATGTTGTGATGTTGTTGTAGCATTGCTAGCATCATATAATGGAATTTTGGACTGATAGTCCTGTGGAAGATTGAATAATTGTACAAGAAGGACCAAGGGAGCATACCATGCTGCCATGATATGTGGTGGGGGTGGGTTTACACGAGGGGGTGTGGGCTGAAGTGAAGTGGTTTGAGCAGTGGATGAAAGATGAAAAGAAGTGGATGGGACTGTAGTAGATTGCTAAGCTGATTTTGGATGAGATACACCTAGATTATAAAGAAAATGTAAATCAGGAGGTGTTGTTTCTCTACTCCCAAGATGTTCACTTGTTTCAGGAGATGAATGTGAAGACTCAAAATCTAACTGATCTAAATCATCAAGGTACCTAGTTCTAAATGGATTTAATAGGTCAGCTTGTGATTGTTGTAGAGCTGAAAGATTTTCAGGGACTGAATTAGCTCTTAGGGGTTATCTGAAAATAGTTGAAGATTCTATCTCAGGAGACTTCCTAAGGATTCTTTCTGAATTATCAACTATCTCAAGTGGATCAGGGTCAGGATGGGCTCTAGTGTGAATCTTCTTAGGAGCCACTATGCTGTGTTTTTAGACCCAAAAGACCAGAAAAGTTCAACCAGGTATGACAGTCTTTAAGAGGTTAACTAATATGTTTTCACTATTTTAATCCAACAGTCCTCTAACTGAGTTTTAAATGATATTATAATGATAAGGGTTCTTCCCAGTGGAGTCTTAAGGTCTGTTCAGGATTGTGGAGTCGCCAGGTGGAAATTTTAGAATGTTTTCTAAGAGGTACACTGTCCACCACAATGCTTGAGAAATATCCTTTTTCAAGGATATCCAGAAACACAACAAACTCTAACCAGAGATTGACTGGGAGGGAATTCACCAGATATTTCACCTCTAAAAGAGGATGAGATCCGGAGGCTACCTAGCCATTTCCAGACTCTGTCTAAGAGTATAAGGTAAAACACAACAAGGTAAGTGAAATGTAAGAGCAAGTGTTTTACCACCAATCTGAAATGTTTTTGGTATTTTCTGAGTTATTTTTTATTGGTGTGGTTTCTAAGAATGTCCTAACTTTGTTTCAAAACTTAGCTACGTTTGTGAGACAAAGACAGTCTACTCTTATGGCTAAGCTATCTGATTTTCAAGGTTAGATAAAGTCTTATGAGAATCCTAGGGTTGACCTATATTGTCACTGATTCAAACAAGTTTCATCATGATTACCATTTCTTGGTAGTGCTTGAAAAATATGCTTTTTACTCTCAAAAATTTTGTATGAATATTCTGGGTTCGATCCCCAGCGGAGTCACCATAAATGTTAGGAGTCTGTAATTTATTAGCAAGATTGGAAGAGTCCAATTACAGAAATAACATCGTTTCAACCAACTTTGGGATTCTAGGATCTAGCCCTCCTGAATCCAGAGAGGGATCTCTCCAAGGGGTATAAAGATGGATTTGTCTTTGAAGTTTGGGGTAAATGATATTAGGCTAGCTATAAAGACCAATGGTTTGTTTTTTTTTTGGATGGTTGAACATGATTGCTGCTAGAGGTGAAAAGTCCCGAAGGTAAAGAGGTTCAAAAGTGAGAAGTTGCAAGCAAAAGAGTAAGTTTCGATCAAGAAAGGAAGATGATGGCGGGTTTTCAGTCCATTGGGCTATGGAGTCATGAGAGGATTTAATTGGAACAACAAGAGGCAAGAGTGGTCCATGGGGCAAGTCATCTATGTTTAAGGATCTCTTTAAGGTTTGATTTATGGAATGGAGTGATACAATGAGAAGGGGAAATAAATAGATGCAGAAAAAAGAGCAGCCCAGGATCTGGTAAGTACTTTGAAACTAGCCAGCCTTTGATACACTTCCAATAGGAAACATATTAAAAACTAAGGGAAACTTGAAGGCAACCTTTGGAGTAGAGACTAGCGGGCCGGGCTCACCACAAATCCTCTCCTAGCTCTTCTTTACTTGGCTACTTCCAAGACAATCATAGAGATAACACAGAATGGCCTAAGATCTGGTAAGTACTTCGAAACTATCCAGATTTTAACACATTCTAAGGGAAACAATCAAACAGTTATGCAAACAAGACTGGGACCAGGGCTCACCATATCTTCCTCAGTTCATCTTCACACAACATATACTGAAAGTAACATTCAAAAATAATATTCAGCTAAAGAAATAAGACGAGGGAATGCCAACATTCCTATGTTTAAACCGAATTAAGTTATTTTCAAATAACACAGTTGAAAGAAAACATTCAAATAAAGATTTTTCAGCCAGAGAAGGTTACTGGTATACAACAGGTCCTAACACTATTTAAACTGTTCTTTATAGAAGAATATGAAACATAATGAAAACAAAAAAAAAATCACAATTTACAATAATAATAACATCACCATCAACATAGACCAGGATCCCATAAATCAGCTTGTATTGATGCTCCAAACCAGTTACAATCTTCAGGTCTAGTGTGTTAATTCATCTTTCTTTCACAACCTAACTTATCTGTTACAAGCAGAGCTCTAAGAGCCAGTGAATCACTATTTACAATTAGAAGTCTTCAGCTCAATTACATTACAATGCTTCAGCAATTACATTAACAACCAATCCCTCACTCATCTTCTACTAAAGTATTTATAGAAAGATGAGGAGGTGAGATCTGATAAAAGATCTCAAATACAATTAATACAGAGTTAATGTCTTCTTGGCCTTTGGGAGGCTCAATGAAGAAGAGTACATGTGTTTTACTGTATTAATTGATTTACACTTATATACTAAGCTCGGTGGGAGCTTTGGTTGACCTTTGAGGTTCTGTGTGATGCTAGGGTTACCCTGTAGACATTCTTTCATTAAATTCCTGGTAGAAGTAACTCTTCGGCTGCATTGAGGCAAAATATCTGATCCTGCTCAATAAATTTTGTTCCTGATTGAATACTTTGAGGCACAGGTGGCGCTTTAGTCGTTGGGAGGAATCAATTTTCCCTAATTTGTGGCGGTGGAGGTCTTCTGTCAGTTAAAACACTTTAGGTTTTTCTTTAAACTGTGTGTTAGATTGGGGATTAGGCTTCTGATAACTGTTTTATCCATAATCCCTGTTGATCTGTCCGTTAATGCTCTATTTTGGTTCATCCTGGTCTTCGACACTGATAATTTTCAACTGTGCCTGTTTCATGGTTTTTCTTGCTGTCGTGCTGGGCTGTGCAGGGTTTATAAGGCATCAATGCTTGAGAAAACATCGACGAAACGTGAATTTTAACCCTGCTGATGATTTCTGTGGATGAATCGAAGATGGGAGGGTCGTCACCCTCCTTCCTTGAATCTTCTTTAGAAACCACGAACGAACGATTTAACCCCTGCAAAATACAAATGAAACGTTATAAAATTCATGAATGTATCGGTTAATTGCTGCAGAGGCACATGGATGGAGCATGGTCGTCGGATGGCATCATCCGGCGGTCGGGATTGATCGGGGGAGATTATAGAATAGGTGGCAGAGGATCAAATTTGAGCTGTCGATCGCGCGTGATCGGCGGTTGGGAGCGGAGGTTTGAAAGTAAAACGGAGGAATCGGGCGATGAAGTATGGACCGTCGATCTGCATATCAGATCGATGATGGAGATGCGATTTCCGCTGCACGGAAGCCTGAGTTATCGCGCGGGCAGTTTGGTTAAACATCAGACACTTTCGGTGATCAACAACCGTTGGATGAGTGGGCCTAGATCGAACGACGAAGATCGATTTCGTTGGGCATCCTGGTCCGAACTATAATGCATGGGGGACAACATTTGCATGGCGGTTTTTAAATCGTACAAAGGATGCGTGGCAGCAGGTGAATGGAATCGCTGGCCATCGGGGGAAAACATCCCTTTGCCCGAAGGCGGTGCGAAAAATACCGCCGGGTTTGGAAAACATCGCACGGCTGGGGGGGGGTCCACAGGCAGGTCGTGCTCCGCTCCGTCCGATCTGTGGAGCAGATCGATGGCCGAGATTGATTCATAAATCATACGGGCGGAAACTTTGGAAATTAAATTTAAAACCCAAAAATATAATTTACAAAGGTTTTTTATGTTTTGGGCGGGGAAAATTAAATCGAAAGGATAAGCGCCCGACCGTCTTGGCACCTGGTCCTGGCGCTCGGGTTTATGGATGGAGAAGGGTAAAAGGCTTAGCCTGAGGGGGCTTAAGCCCAATACATAAAAATATGCATTTTTCATGAATTTTTAATGGTTTTTGATGAAAATAGAGGGTTCCGATAAGGCTAAGAAGGGGTCTTAGACCTTATGAAGTGGATTTTATGAAATGGGAAGGGAAGAAAACATGAAATTATGGGATTTTAATGGGGAATGGAAAAAATAGAAAATGAGGTTAGTATGGGAAAAGAGAGAAAGGGAAAAATGGGGTTTGCAACAGTATTTAACTTTGGATTTTTGTAGGATTTCAGAGGTTTTTAGGATGTAAGATAGCAGTGTGGGAAACTGGACAGAGGCATGAGGCCTTCAAAAGTATTCAAGAGCCAACAATTTTTGGTAAGGAAAAATTGTTCCTTGAATGCTCAAAAAATATTTAGCCACCTTTGGTATAAGCAAACTTTACAGGTGGCTAACACCTGCCTCTAACATTTGTGCAATCATACATTCAATTTCGCTCTTTTGGACATACGTATATATATAAGGCTTGATGTTTGGAGGAACACTTCCTGGAATCAAATGAATAGCATGATCATGATCATGAATAGGTAGGAGCCCTTTGGGAGTTTCAAACACCTTGGAATGATTGTCCAAGACTTTTTGGAGGTCTACAAAAATAGATGATTTTGATGTTGGAACTTCTAGTGAGCATAATTGTGCAATTACGCCTCGTTGTTATTTATTTAGAAGCTTTATCATGAAATTAGAGCTTATTATCTTTCCCAGCTTCCCTGCAATACCCCGTAATTTGACTTCCTTTCCTTCTGAAAAAATATCAAGAAAAGTTCTTGAAAATTAAAAGCTACCATCCCCAAATATTGTAACCATTGTACTCCTAGTACAACATCAACACCTCCCATAGGAATGGAAAACATTTGACTATTCAATACATATTCCCCGATGGTTATCTTGATATTATGGCATTTTCCAGAGAAATTTATAGTTCCTCCATCTGCAACCATCACTTGACATTCTAGTGCTGGGTATAGGAAACAATTCAATTCCTTGGCTACCTTACAATGAATAAAATTATGGGTGCTACCTGAATTAATCAACACTATTACCTTTTTCTTCTTGATATTTCCTTCTATCTTGAGAGTTTGAGGAGTGGTAATTCCTGCCAATGCATTACACGATATGGTCGGACTCATTTCTTCCTCTTCTAGGGATGGTTCCTGGTGTATATCCTCTTCTTGTTCATTTTATTCTTCCTCTTCACAATCTATGTAAAATAATTTCTTCTCAGAAAACTTATGACCTTTAGTGTATTTGTTATCACAACTGTAGCAAAGCCATTTTGATATTTTTTCTTCCAATTTTTGTGGTGTCAACCTTGTGGGTTGTGGAAATCTAGGAGTAGCAACACTTCCATCTTTATAGAAGTGAGTGGTAGGCTTCCTTGTCGCCATAATTTTACATTCAATTTTTCTTGCCAACCTGAATGCCTTCTCCAATGAATCAGGTTCCAAAAGAGAACTTCATGTTGGATGCTATCCTTTAAAGTACCTATGAAGAGATCAATCTTGTGTTCCTTTGAAATATCAGTTACCCTTATATTCAATTTTTGGAAGTCCTCAATGTGCTCCTCCACTGAACACTTTGGTTTGAGATTTATCAATTGGCTAAAGAAAGTGTTTCTCTTTGTATCCTCATAATGTGCTATCATTTCCTTTGTAAAAATTGACCAAGTGACAATTTTTTTACGGGAGAAAAGCTATCGATACCATACAAATGTATTTTGTTCTAAATGTAAAGTTTCAATGCATACCTTTTGTGTGTTTTGCACATTATTGAGATACAAATATTGCTCCATCTGTAGTATCCATGTTACAAGATCCTTTCCATCAAACTTCCTCATATCCATTTTTGGAATATGGTGGTTCTTCCCTCCAACATTAGAGTTTATGAAATCATGATTAACATTTATTTTTTTCTCATCATGAGTTTCCTCAACTATCTTTTCACCATTAGGAAGCATTTCTTGTATCAACTTTGTCAAACCTTCCATGTCTGTTTTTAGATCATTTTTCATGTTTTCCATCTTAGCTTCCATGTCATCCATCTTAGATTCCATGCCAGCTTCCATGGCATCCATCTTGGCTTTCATGCCATTCTTCAAACCATCCATATTAGTTTCCACGCCTTTCTTCAAAACTTCCATGTCATTTTTTGTTTCTCTTTGCGAGAGAGAAATTTGTTGCACTTGATCTTGTAATGTTGATATGTCATGTTGCTATTCTTCGTCTTCATGAGTCAGAGTAGAGCCTTCTAAAGGATTAATGGGTGTTGAATTCTATTTAGGGGCCATTTGAGAATCCAATACTGATATCTATTCTATAATATTCCCTTAGAATCAATTCAACTTGATTATTCAAACAAGACTTATGCAATTCGGAAAAAAAATACACACCTTTTACTTGCTTTTGAGGAGCTCGATATTGAAATTGAATTATCTATATACTTGAAGATCCTCAATATCTGAAATTAAGCCCTGTAGTATTCCTCTGAAGATTCTTTCAAATTCCACAGGTCTAACTTGATTTGGATTCTTCAAGGCAAAGTTATGTCCAATCTCCCACAATGACCTAATTATGGACTAGTTCAGTAGAGCGAACTTTTACGACTTGCCATGTGTCACTGTTTTCTCCTTTGGCTCTGAAATTTATAGACAGGAAACTAAAGTCCTTGTACTTCTAGTGAATTTTTACATAATTTCAATCCGATGCTCAGAGAGAGAGAGTTATGAAGATTTTCCCACAATCACCTCTTTGAGATGAAATTCGAGAGCTTGAAAAAGACCTATCTTCCACAGATCATATTTCCAAAATTTTTGCGAACCAGGCTCTAAAATTTTGCGACGATGTTCCTCAGGGTTTCAGATTTGCGATCTAAACATTTCAACTTCTGAACCTTCGTATAAAAAAAGTTATAGCGAAAATTCCGTGATGACCTTTTTAAGTGAAATTTAGGAGCCTGCAAAAAGACCTAACTACCACAGATCATATATCTGAAAATATTTCGAACCAAGCTCTGAAATTTTGCAATGATTTTCCTCAGGATTTCGACTTCGCACTCTAAAAATTTCAGCTTCTGCACCTTCGTAGAAAAAAAATTATAGCGAAAATTCCACGATGACTTGTTTGGAGCAGCGAAACCCTATAATCCAAAACTTTGATACCAAATGTTGTGAAACCAGCTCCAAAAATAGAAGAAAAGAGATATCAACGTCTTATAAATAAGCCACTTCAAGGGGGAAACCTCCAATACATTACATGAATGAACAATTCTTGGATGATACAAATTACAAAACCTCCTTTCTATATATAGGAGTCCATGGGGCTGCAATGTAATCCTAGTGGGTCCATATAGTAATTCTAGCCGACCTAATAATAATAATTTAAGGGCACAATAATAACAATATGGGGGTTACAGGGGTATAATAATAACAATAATGGGGTTACAATAAAACAATAAGGGACTATACTAGAAATATAGGGACCTAATACTTGGCAGGCTCAAGTCTGAGCACTCTTCCTCCTTTATGTGGCCTCCTTATCTATGTTTCATCTCCTTCACTGAATGATGTGTTTTCCTCTTTTTTTTCCATGGTATTTTTGTTAAAACCCTAGGGATTAGGGAAGGGAAATGGGAAAGAGAGATGGGAAAGGAAAGATGAGGGAGATGTTTGATAGGATATGTGATATGGGGAGGTGATAGGGAGTAATGTTTAGGAATATGAGGAATGGGGAAGGGAAAAGGAATGAAAGAGTGATGGGAATTGAGATTTAGCAGCTTATGTTAAAATAACACCTAGGGCTTAGGGTTTTAGGAATTAGAAGCTTAGGGATAGGGATTATGATAATAGGGATTAGGGAATGAATTTTAACAATGTAGAGATGGTTTTGAGTGTAAGGAAAATGGGATTTTGGGAATTATGAGTGAAAGGGAGAAATATGGTTTGCTGGAGGTCAATGACTAAGTGGAGGAGCTTTGAAGGCAATTTTTGATCACTTGGATGATTTTCTAAACTTTCTGGTCATTTGCGCCCTCCTTTATGTATTTGCGCCATCAACAACGTATTTTTCTTCCTTCTCAGCACATTTGCACCATCAACAACACATTTGCGCCCTCTTCAGCACATTTGTGCCCTCCTGAATGTATTTGCACCCTCCTGAACGTATTTGCGCCCTCGTTTCAGGATTTGCGCCCTCGATTATGCTCCTTTTCCAATTTCGCTTAGAATTTCAAAATTTTGGTTTCTTGGAGTGCTGAATTGATATTTAGAGGAGGAAAATGAATTTGAATTGAAGCCTATTAGTCATAAATAGCTAAGTGAATTTTAATTTGAATTTAAAACCCACTTTTATAATATATTTTTTCACTTTTTGAAGACTTTTTCTAATTATCCTTCCATCTGATTTTTCTTTCTTGTAGGATGGTGTTGTTGGAGTTTGACACTTTTCGATTTTAGTTTGGAATGTGTGTTTTGAGTTGGCAGCTAGGGACCAAAATTATTACATATAGGAAGCATAAAATTACATAAAAAAATTAAAAATAAATTACATCTTTGTTTTCATATCAAAATTACATTTTGATATGAAAATCATAAAAATTAAAATTACAAATTTAAAAATATCATATTTACATGCTGATAATCTTTTGCAGATGAAAATTAAATGTTTATTGAGTCACTCTCACACATTTTTCTGACCTTATTGAGATGAAATGGTGCATTTTTGGACCTTGAATATTGAAACCTAATGACCTAATGGGACCTTGAATGACTTGACTTCCATGATTTACTTTGAATGACAAAAAATAGTGAAATGAGCTTTTTAAAAGTGTTTTTATGCTCAGCCAGACATGGAGGTGGGCCAACAAATGTGAAATTTTGAGGGAGAGTGAGATTTTATGACTAGGACTACCATCAATGAAACAATTTTTAGCATGACCTAATGGAATGAAATAAAATTTTAGAGTGGGATACCTAAAAATGAGAATGAAAAGAGTGATTTTGATCATTGATGGCAGAAAAATATTCTAAAGAAAGAATAATGAGGCGTAACTGCACAATTATGCTCACTAGAGTTTCAAACATCAAAATCATCTATTTCTCCAGACCTCCAAAAAGTCTTGGAAAATCATTCCAAGGTATTTGAAACTTATAAAGGCCTCCCACCTATTCGTGTTCATGATCATGCTATTCATTTGATTCCAAGAAGTGTTCCTCCAAACGTAAGGCCTTACAGATATCCCTATGCCCAAAAGAGCGAAATTGAACGTATGATTGTAGAAATGCTAGAGGTTGGTATAGTTCAACCTATTCAAAGTTATTTCTCTGCTCTAGAGTATTGGTGCACAATAAGGATGGATAACGATACATGTGTCTAGATTATAGGGAGCTCATAAGCTCACTATTAAAGATAAATTTCCCATTCTTGTAATTGGTGAACTATTGGATGAATGACATGGAGAAATTTTCTTCACCAAGTTGGATCTCCATTCAGGATATCATAAAATTAGAATGAAACCTAAATACATTCCGAATCAACATTTATAACTCATGAGGGTCATTATGAAATTTTGGTCATGCCTTTTGGCCTTACCAATTTACCTTCTACATTTCAAGGGTTGATGAATTCCATTTTAAAACACTTCCTTAGAAATTTTCTGTTAGTATTTTTTGAGGATATACTAATCTACAACAAGTATTGGAAGGATCATGTTCAACATGTTGACAGGGTGCTCAAACTATTGGAGGAGAAGAAATTATATGCAAAAACCTCCAAATGTTTCTTTAGAGTACAGGAGGTGGAATATCTGGGTCATATTGTATCTCATGAGGGTGTTAAGGTATACCCTAACAAAATTAAAGCCATTAAGGAATGAAAAATCCCCACAACCATAAAGAATCTGCGAGGATTTCTTCGGTTAACAAGGTATTATCACAAGTTTGTTAAGAATTATGGGAGAATAGAAATACCTATAACAAAATTATTGAAGGAATATGCATTTTCTTAGACTCTAGAAGCAACTGAGGCCTTTGAACATATTTGAAAGAATAAGTCCCATTACTTTTGAAAGTTTTCCAATCAAAGGAATGTATTTACATGAACCTATTTATGAGAAGGAAATGTAGGCAATACTACATGCACGAAATAAATGGTGACCTTACCTAATGGGAAGACACTTCAATGTAAAAACATATCATGATAGTCTTAAATACTTTTTGGAACAAATTATATCTTTAGAAGAGAAGCAAAAATGGGTCACAAATATGTTGGGTTATGACTTTGAAATCATCTACAAAAAAGGGAAGATAAATGTTGTTGCATATGCACTATCAAGAAAAGATGAGGATGTGGAAGAATTTATTTGTGCCATTTCTATTATCCAACAAGATTGGATAACCGAAGCAAAGGAGGAATGAAATAATGATAGAGAAGTGTGGACACTCATTCAAAAGTTGCAGCAAGATCCTAGTACATATGATATATTTGGCTGGAAAAATGATTCATTATGGTATAAAGACTGCTTATATCTTTGTAATAATTCCCAAATAAAACTAAATATTCTTTTTAATTGCACACCTCTCCCTTAGGAGGACAATCAGGATTTTTAAAAACTTATCACAGGGCCAAGAAATATTTTTTTTGGGATGGGATTAAATCTAATATTCAAAAGTTTATGGCAGAGTGTTTGGTCTACCAACAAAATAAAGTTGATACAATCAAGATGGTGGGTCTGCTACAACCTTTATTCATTCCAAGTCAACATTTGGAGGAGGTTTCAATGGATTTTATCATAGGTTTACCCAAGTTTGAAGGAAATAGCTTCATCATGGTGGTAGTTGATAGACTTGCCAAGTATGCACACTTTTTTGCATTATCTCATCCATTTAAATCCAATACAACTACTACTACATTTATGGAAATAATTCAAAAGATACATGAAAACCCAAAAATTATTGTAAGCGACAAAGATCCCATTTTCACTGGAATTTTTTGGACATGATTATTTTCTTGTTTGGGTATTGAGCTAGGTCATAGCTCATCTTATCATACTCAATCTGATGGGAAAACTGAGATAGTGAACAAATGTTTGGAACGATATATTCATTTCTTTGTATATGATAAAAAAAAACAATGGGTCTCTAGCTGAATGGTTTTATAACACTTCCTTCCATACGACAACAAAAATGACCCCATTTATGTCACTTTTTTGATATCATCCATTGTCCATCACATAATATTTAAGAGAAAATTCTAAGGCTCAAGCAATGGAAGATCACATTTAACATCAACAACAAGTTCTCCAACTCTTAAAGGATAACCTAAATTTGGCGCAAAATCGAATGAAACAATAGGTAAATCAACATTGCAAAGAAAGAAGTTTTGATGTAGGTGACTGGGTATTTTGACGACTACAACCATACAAAAAAATGTTCCTCAAGCAAGTTAATAAGGATAAAAAATTGTCGCTAGAGTACTATGGTCCTTACAAGGTGTTGCAAAATATTGGTACTATGGATACAAATTGGAGCTTCCTGCATCTTCCCGAGTGTAACCAATTTTCCATGTTTCATGCTTAAAGAAAGTTATAGGTGATAAAATCCCAGTTCAAACAATATTACCATAACTTGACGAGGAAGGAAAAATCATATTGGAACTTGAAGCAGTCACGTAAACAAGAACTTGACGACTATGAAATCGATCAATTTTAGAGTATCTCATCAAGTGGAAGAACTTATCCACTGAAGATTCCACATGGGAGGACGATAAATTAATACAAAAGCATCCAAAACTAATCAAGCGTTGAGGAAAACACTTTGTTAAGTCCCTATATTAATAGTGTAATCCATTATTATGTTAGTGTAGCCCCACTTATTGTTATTGTTGTACCCCTGTAACCCCCATATTGTTATTATTGTGCCCTTACATTATTATTGTTAGGTCGGCTAGGATTACATTCTGGCCCCACTAGGATTATATTGTGGCCCCATGGACTCTTATATATAGAAGGAGGTTTTGTTCATTTGTATCATCCAAGAATTGTTCATTTATGTAATGTATTGCAGGTTTCCCCCTCGAAGTGGCTTATTTCTAAGGCGTTGATATATTTTCTTCTCTTTTTGGAGATGGTTACACAACATTTGGTATCAGAGCTTTGGATTCTAGGGTTTCGATGCTCCAAACAGGTCATCGTGGAATTTTTTCTATAACTTGTTTTCTACAAAGTTTCAGAAGCTAAAATGTTTAGGGTGTGAAGCCGAAGTCCTGAGGAAGATTTTATAAAAATTTCAGAGCTTGGTTCGTAATATTTTTGGAGATATCATCTGTGGAAGTTAGGTCTTTTTTCAAGCTCCTAAACAGGTCATCGTGGAATTTGCGCTATAACATTTTTTCTACGAAGGTTCAGAATATGAAATTTGTATGGTGTGAAGCTAAAAGCTTGAAGAAATTCGTCAAAAAATTTCAGAGCTTGGTTCACAATATTTTTGGAGATATGATCTGTGGAAGGTAGTGCGTTTTCAGGCTCCTAAATTTCATCTCAAAGAGGTGATCGTGGGAAATGTTCAATAACTCTCTCTCTGGGAATTGGATTGGAGTGCCGTAAAAAGTGGTCACAAGTACACAGACTGTAGTTTATTGGCTATCAATTTAAAATACAAAGGATGAAACAATGACACGTGGCAAGTCCTACAAGTTCGCTCTACTGAACTAGTCCAGAATTAGGTCATTGTGGGAGATTGGACACAAATTTTTCTTGGAAAATCAAAATCAGGTTAGACCTATGGCATTCAAAATATAATTCAGAGGGCTACGTCAGTACCAATATTCAGATATTGAAGTGCTGCAATCACAGAGATAATCCAATTTCAATATCGAGCTCCTCAAAAGCAAGAAAAAGGTGTGTATTTGTTTTTTAAAATTGCATAATGTTTGTTTGAAAAAGAAGTTTGAAGTGATTCCAAGGGCCTATTGAGCATATATTTCATTATTTTGTTCTGAAATACCTCCTAAAAATAATTCAACACCCATTAAGCCCTCAGAAATCTATATTATGATGCATGAAGTGGAAGAATTGCAATATGATATATCAAAATTACGGTACCAAGTGCAACAAATTTCGATATTACGAAGAGCAACTGAAGATGACATAGATGGTTTAAAAGAAGAAATGGAGGCTAAGTTGGATGGTTTGAAGGATAATAATAGCTAATATGTATGATAAATTAGTGGAAGATGACATCGAGAATCAACAACAAGTTCTCCAACTCTCAAAGGATAACCTAACTTTGGTGCAAAATCTAATGAAACAACAGGAATATCAACATCACATCAAAAGAAGTTCTGAAGCAGTCACAAAAACAAGAACTCAAAAAGTACGATCAATTTTAGAGTATCTCAGCAAGTGGAAGAACTTTCCTGTAGAAGATTCCACATGGGAGGATGAGAATTTTATACAGAAGCATCAAGAAATAATCAAGCGTTGAGGACAACACTTGTTTGAAGGAGAGGGGCATGTTAAGTCCATATATTAATAGTGTAATCCCTTATTATGTTAGTGTATCCCCACTTATTGTTATTGTTGTATCCCTGTAACCCCCATATTGTTATTATTGTGCCCTTACATTATTATTGTTAGGTCGGCTAGGATTACATTGTGGCCCCACTAGGATTATATTTTGGCCCCATGGACTCTTATATATAGAAGGAGGTTTTGTTCATTTGTATCATCCAAGAATTGTTCATTTATGTAATGTATTGGAGTTTTCCCCCTCGAAGTGGATTATTTCTAAGGTGTTGATATCTCTTTTCTTCTATTTTTGGAGCTGGTTACACAACACACTTTTTTGAAGGAGAGGGGCATGTTAGGCCCACATAATAGTAGTGTATCCCCTTATTGTTATTGTTTTTCCCATGTTGTTACACATCATTTTTTCACTGTCCCTGAACTCCCTGTTCCCGAATCCTGGAGGACCCTCACAGTGACCCCTGTGTACATTTTCCATTGCATCCCTTTCAATCTGAAGAAAAAAATCGGTGTTGATCATTCCTGTAGTAGCTCCTTGAAAACCAATATTTTTGGAGCAGTGCGACCTCTCTATGTCTCAGCAATGCCAATGACCCACCCTAAGATTGTGAGAAGTGCCGATCCACACTAGTATGGAAATCACACCCGTGCCAATCCACTTCTAGAATATTTTTAAAAAAGGAAACAAAGCTTCATGCCCTAGAAAATTCGAGGGCGGAGAGATGGATGTTTGTTGGTCAGGATATGGCCGAGCTTCCTCCCTTGGGCTTCTTGTTCCTACAAAACAGGAACCTCCCAAATATATAAGCCATTTTCCCATCATAAGTGGATCCATGTCCCCTCCTCCATCTCTATAAATTCATCATATTTCAATGCCGCTGATAGATAGAACATAATAGAGCATATCAAAGAGAGGTTTGAAGATTTCATAAGCTTTGAAGGAGAGAGTTGAGCCCTTAGCCTTCTCATGCTGAGTTTAAAACAAATGATTTGGAGACGTGCCCGGATTCAGACCCACTGAAGGAGATCTTTGACATCAAGGAGCAGGTTGTAACTCCTCTTCTATTTATAATATGACATGACTTATATTTATTTTCCATTCTTGTTCATGTTTATGATTGTGAATTCTAACATTCCTTGATCAATTAGATAGGTTATATCTATATATGCATGTTGTATTTGTATGCTTCTTGTTTTTTCTTGGTCACTTGTGTAGGTAATTGAATGTTGGTAGAAGTGGAGATCAAGCTCTGGAAAAGTGAAGGATCAAGGAGCTTCGACGAAGAGAAACATCGCAACATCAGATCGAGGTAGGTCATATATTTCGATCTATGTTTCATTTATGATCTAGGAAAGTAGGTGTTAGTGTGTTTCCCTTGTTTCTAGACCCACTCTAGGTCTAGAGGGATTGTCTCTGTCCACAGAGAGGATTTACCTATACAAAAATTTGGCAACCATACTGGGGATTCATTGCCTTTAGTCTCTTTTCACTTGTTGAGAATTTGGTTTTTTCGTCCATCTTTTGTTGAATATCCACCTCTCCTTTGTTTCTGGCTATGGTGACTACTTCCATTCACCCATATTTATTATGAAGTGATAAGCCTGGATTGATTTAGACAAACCATTTTGTTTTTAATAATTTCCCTTGATTGACACTGTTCTTTCTCTGACAGATGCATTGATCAGTGCTAAATGTTTTAGCACAGTTGCTCTGATATCCTTCCAGCACGAGGTGCAGCCTCACAGGCTCGTCGATTTCTGTGTGTTTTATTGTAGGGTATCTCTTCATTGACTTTCAGTGTGTCTTACACTTCTAGATTATTTTCTCTACTCAATTTTATCTTAACTTTCTTCAGTTCTGCGACTTGATTGTCTCATCAACTTATATTTGGTATTCCTTCTTCTGAGCCATGCATCCACATCATCCTAGATTTTATAGGTGTTTCGAGCCATTTGATTGGTTGCATGCTTCGTTGAGTTCCAGACCTGCTATTGGGTCAATTTTGTTGTCTATATCCAACATTTTGATTTGGTTGTTTGGATTTTTCAGTTGGTTTCTGTGATTAGGTTTTTCAAGTGTCCATATCGTGAGCTTTTGATTCTCTCTTCTCGTAAGCATAGATCATGTTGCTTGTTTGCAACTGAAAGTTTTTCTTTGTATGATTAGTCAATGTGAAAAGCGAAGGGTCTTTGTTTTGAGCAAGTGAATCAAAACATCTCTTTAGTGCTTCTCCCCTTTAAGTTTTGTGGCATTTAGATAAATTCATTTGGGATACTAAAAACAAGTGTTTCTGTTCTTCCTTTTTGTGTCTTTTCGCATTTTGTCCATATGAAGAAAAAGAATTTTGCATTCATCTCAAAATTTGTGTTTTGTTGAAAGTGCATTAGATAAGATGCATTCAAAAATCATATTTGAGATTCATCATTGAACTTATATTATGTTGTTTAATGATTAAAGCTAGAAGTGCATTGCGTGCATTCTTATTCATCGAAAAAGAAGGAAATTGTGCATGGATTACAATTGCATAGTTTTCAAAAAAAAAAGGCATAGGTTACATTGCATAGTATACATCTTTGAATATTTTGTTTTGGATTTGGATAGTGTGAGTGGTCTATTTCAGAAAATTTTCGTTTTCTACATTATTGATTATTGCATCATTGTTTGAAACTCTTCCTTACACTAGATAACATTCATCGAATTGAATGAATCGTTTTATCATATTAGTTGCATTATAGGTGTTCAGGTGCCCATCGTTTAAAGCCTGAAACTGAATATTTAATCAAGATCAAATTTAAAACAAACATAAATTAACCTATGGAGCATTTGAAACCTAACGCAAAAAATTTAGAGGTCTAGGCTAGAGATGTGTTTCGGTGTCTTTAAGCGTAGGAGTTGTCGCTAATGGTCTGCGTTACAATCCAGGGGTGATATCCTATCCCACGTATGGAAGTATATTGATGTATGATAATTGTATTTGGGGTGCTCTCATCGAACAGTTATGCATCAGAAAACAGTACTACGAACTTGGACTCCCATGTACTGTCACGTATATTTTGGGAGACACCACTAGGTTTCAAACTTTCCATATGTAACCGAGTCAGTTGCCCTATAAACGTGATACACCGAACACATCATTCAAGGAGATTGGCTGCTGTACGTTAATTCCTTGGTAAATTTATTTTCTAAGGTGTATATTGTAGTTCACAGGTACCCTTGTAAACGTGATACAACAAACACATCACTCGGGGAGATTGGCTGCGTACGTTAAGTCCTTGGTAAATTTATTTTCTAAGGTGTATATTGCAGTTCACGGATACTTAGTAAATCCTCTTACCTAGTTTACCCCTTTTGGATTCATTTTGTGTTTAATTTCTAAAATTTATTGGCCACAATAACATTTTACCCGTGCTCATCTCCTTAGCCGATATTAAGTTGAGATTATTGACAACAATTCCTGAGTTTACCAGCCAAGGATTCCCATAAAATGGGAATCTTTGTCCTTTTCCTTATTTTTGAAATGCTAGATCTCCTTATATGGCAATGTTTTCCCTTCCGAGATTAACTATTGGTATTCCGATTTGGTTGTTTTCAGCCCCCGTGGTTTCAAACTTCCAAACCGCTCCTCAACCGAGTTCTCCTCCACCTGAACAATGTCAACCCCATGTTGATATTAAGGTTGACCCCTCGCATTCTCCGCCAATTTCTTCACCTCGTTCTTCCTCTTCGCCTGGTGAAATTCTGGATTCTAATAACTAGGTGGCTAAGAAGAAGAAGAAGAAGTCGAAGAAGAAGAAGGAAAATAAGCAAGGGGTCAAATCAACAACCATATCTACCCATGCGAATGACATTGAAAAACCTCCCACTTCATCCCGCAAATTCAAATTCCATTGAAAGCTATGCAAGGGTGACCATATTCGTAGAAATTTCCCTGATATTCCCAAGGTGTTAGAAGCATGGTCCATTGGCCCAATTCATCCTTCATCATCAACCTATGGATATCATGCTGGTGATGAACCCTCGGCTAGAGATATTAAGACTCATAAGAAACAAGGTAAGATAAAATTTCCCTGTAGGTTATGTGAAGGGAACCATCCCATTCACCTTTGTCATTATATAAATGAAGCCTCTAAAGTATTGGATACACTTATGGCTTCTGAGTCCTATCTTCCAGTTTGTCACCAGAAATTTTCTTCGAGTCCTCCGCTAGTTGATCAAGATTCATCTCTGGTCCATTCCAATCTCTCCAGAAGTCAATCTCATGAGTCCATTCCTGACCAATCATTGGTTGAGGAAAAATTCGACCTGATTCCACCTATGATTCATCAAGTCTTTTCCATAGAGAGTGGATCTCATGCCACTCAGGTTCTCTTTATTTCCTCAGATTCGCCGGGATCGGAGGGATATCCTCCCATGTAGAAATTTGAATAACTGATATGTTATCCACCGAGATTATCCTGATCACATACTATTTTATCTTCATGCAAAATACATAATCTCTTCTACCATTGATCATTATATGAAGAAATAAAATCAATTGCATGCACACATTAAAACCATAAAAATTCACACATATGAACACAGTATGTAATGGGAAAGCTTAAAGCTGAAAACCCCTAACTATCTGTATATTATATATGTCATAGAGATCATGTAACAATCATCATACAAAGCTCCTCACAAGCTCTCAGTATAATCTCCACTTGCTACACACTAATCAGGCTTGATCTTGCAAAACACATGCACCGATCTTTGCCAGCCTTTAGCCTGCCTCTATTGCGCAATCCCTACTGAAGAATTCCTCTTGATGAGAATGAATTACCCCAGCCTTTCTCACACAGTATTTATAAGCATCTCTACTAAGTGTTGGATGCAAACCATGCATCACTTATAGTCACAACTGATAGTCACACTTGCCATTTCACGTATCTTTGCACTGGTCTCCACTGAAACTGTCCATATACTGAAGTTAACTGATGTATTCCTTAGTTGATTAATGAGTTTATAATTAGTGAATTAATTAATAATTAATTCACACCACTCTCACTAATTGTATCAATCAGTTAAACTAGATACAAATAGCTCAACTATGTTTAGATTAGTTAAACTGAACACAACTCCATTAACTTCCTCAATCAACTCCACCAAACTCTCTCACATGAGTTCTAATTGAAGTATCCATGAAATAGCTCCACTTAACCCTCAGGAATAGCGTAATTCCTTCTGTCAGCTCCTGTGCCACATCTGTGCACTTAACTGAAGTGCCCCAAGAGAATAAGATAATGTTTATAGTCCAAATATTATTAAGAGCTAATAATATTCGACATATCTATTTTTAGACTGGCAATCTAAAAATAGATTCCGCCCAATATGTCTAAAAATATAAATCCATCTATTTTTCCAAATTGACCAACCATCCACAAATAACATCCCGCAATTCATAGAATATGATTGACATGTCTAAAAATAGACATAGTCTAAAAATAGACTTTGCGACAAAAATCACCTTTGTGGCCCCCACCTAGTTTTGGTGATCACTTTCCAACTAGGATCAGGAAAGATGTTTCAGGATGCCTCCTTTAATATTTCTTGTTGCAATCTTCAACACTCCCTCTCAACAAGAAAGGACTATCTTTGCATGCGACATGCAACTCCATGCATTTGCCCTGCAACCTTCACAAGCGCCATGCAACTCCATGCATCTGCTCTGCAACTCCTCTGAAACTGAATAGGCTCCAAACAACTAAATCAGTCTGATGCATCTGTCATCAAAGTCTTCAACTTCTACTGGTACCAACTGAACATGTCATCAGGAACCACTGCACTGTTGAACTCTTGCACCCATGCACTCTGCACTTGCTGTCAACTCTGATTCGCGCTCCAGTATCCGACACTGTCACTTTGATCTGCCTGCATCAATCAAATTGATCATGCTACTGTTGCTCCATGGACACCTCGTAGCCAGGTTCAATTCATGATATCCACACCATCTCCATGAATCCTGCCCAAAAATATCCTCTTGGGATTAATCATGCATGTCGCCCCACCTTTCACCTGGTGGTATAGCTGCATGCACTCCCTCTGCCCATCTGGCATGAAATTTCTCTACATGAGTGGTTTCTTCCACTCTATGATCCTCATCTTGTGGCTGATCCACATCCCTAGGTTCACTATTACCTGCATGCAAAACTTTCTCTCTCTCAAGCATCAATTGCATGTCTTTCTCACACTTCCCAACAATAGGAAGCTCCGTAGACATCCCATTTACTTCAAGTCTGTAGATATTCTTTGCTCAAATCCCAACCTTCTTGAATTGTCTTTCCTCATCCACACTAACTCCTACACTCCCAAACTCATCCCTGCAGTGGACAAACTTTGTCAAGTATACCGGAATAGTGTCATTCTTCTCCATTTTTATTTTCCTGAGTTTATCCTAAAACTCAACTGCTTCAATGCTTTGCAATTGCTCCAATGATCAATATTGCTCCGATACCATGTAGAAAATTTATAACACAGCTCTGATACCATGTAGAAATTTGAATAATTGATATGTTATCCACCGAGATTCTCCTAATCACACACTATTTTATCTTCATGCACAATACAAAATCTCTTCTACCATTGATCATTATATGCGGAAATAAAATCAATTGCATGCACACATTAAAACCATACAAATTCACACATATGAACACATTATGTAATGGGAAAGCTTAAAGCTGAAAACCCCCAAATATCTGTATATTATATATGTCATAGAGATCATGTAACAATCATCATACAAATCTCCTCACAAGATCTCAGTATAATCTCCACTTGCTACACACTAATCAGGCTTGATCTTGCAAAACACATGCTTCGATCTTTGCCAGCCTTTAGCCTACCTCTACTGCACAATCCCTGCTGAAGAATGCCTCTTGATGAGAATGAATTACCCCAGCCTTTCTCACGCAGTCTTTATAGGCATCTCTACTAAGTGTTGGATGCAAACCATGCATCACTTATAGTCACAACTGATAGTCACACTTGCCCTTTCACCTATCTTTGCACTGGTCTCCACTGAAACTGTCCATGCATTGAAGTTAATTGATGTATTCCTTAGTTGATTAATGAGTTTATAATTAGTGAATTAATTAATAATTAATTCACACCACTCTCACTAATTGTATCAATCAGTTAAACTAGATACAAATAGCTCAACTATGTTTAGATTAGTTAAACTTAACACAACTCCATTAACTTCCTCAATCAACTCCACCAAACTCTGTCACATGAGTTCTAACTGAAGTATCCATGCAATAGCTCCACTTAACCCTTAGGAATAGCGTAATTCCTTCTGTCAGCTCCTGTGCCACATCTGTGCACTTAACCGAAGTGCTCCAAGAGAATAAGATAATGTTTATAGTCCAAATATTATTAAGAGCTAATAATATTCGACATATCTATTTTTAGACTGGCAATCTAAAAATAGATTCCGCCTAATATGTCTAAAAATAGAAGTCCATCTATTTTTTCCAACTTGACCAACCATCCACAAATAGCATCCTGCAACTCATAGAATATGATCGACATGTCTAAAAATAGACTTTGCGACAAAAATCACCTATGTGGCCCCCACCTAGTTTTGGTGATCACTTTCCAACTAGGATCAGGAAAGATGTTTCAAGATGCCTCCTTCACTTTTTCTTGTTGCAATCTTCAACATCCCATTCCCATGATCCAAGAGGGTGATCCTTCGACTCCCATTACCGCAGTCTAGGAGGCTAATACTCCTGCTCCTGTAACACAAGGGGATAGTTTTCCCATTCCGATGGCACCCCCTCCATGTAGTTTGTTCGCTTCCTTTGATTGGAGTCGATTGGCGGGATATCGTCTTCCTTCATATGTGCAATTTGAGATCACGGTGCATGCCTATAATGTGGCCGTACTAAGCACAATTATAGATGAAGGCACATTTGTTATTATTTTGTCTTCAACTACTTGGAAAGCTTTTAGTTCTCTGCAATTTATGCCTGTTACTCAAAATTTGTTGGCTTTTAATAGAGGAACCAGTCAACCGTTAGGGATCCTTTCGAAGTTGCCTATTGCCTTGGGAGGAAATATTGTCTATATAGATGTGATGGTTGTCCAAGGCCCCTTGGATTTTAACTTACTCCTGGGGCACGACTATACTTATGTCATGGGAGCACTTGTCTCTTCCCTCTTTCATGTGACCTATTTTCCACATGAAGGTCAAATTGTGACCATTGATCAACTTTCGTTCATTGGTCCGAATATGAGACTTAGTATACCATAATCCCTTAATGGTCCTTATATGCCAGTGGTATCTTCCCTGCCACAGGTTAATTATGTGGCCACTTGTTCCATGCCTGCATCCTTTGATGGTTCCATCAAGGATGTCATGTACCATGTACTGGGGGAATTGGACCCCGATTTCCAGAGTGTTGTTCTCCCATCGAATGAGACCCTCTTGGAAGCCATGACCACCTATATGTCATGATCAGGTATTCGGAGCATAGTTATTTTTCTTGTGTCAATCTCCTTAAAAAATGAAACAAGCCTTTCAGAGCAGAGTTCCCTTTCTTGTGTCAAGCTCTTTAACAAATGAAATAAGGTGTCATGAGGATAGTTCTTTTACTGTGTCAACCTCGTTAAAACATGAATAAAATTCCCTTTTCAATTCGAGTCTTTGATTTGATCTCATAAAATCCCAGTCGAGTCTTTCACTTGATCTCGTCACTGAACCTTCACTCCATCCACATGTTAGTAACTAGAAGTCTACTCAGGCGAATGGACTAAATCTTGGGGGCATGTACCTAAATTAAGTCACCATGCTGGGGGCATGCAAATATTCTATTTAAAGTAGAGTTTCCCATGTTTCAAGCTTGTGTAAAAATGAAGCCTCATTACATTTTTGTATGTCAATGTATAATTTGGTTCTGGTTTGGTGTGATTTTTTGTAAACCGCTTTCCTACTTATCTTGTTTTACTTAACAGATGCATTGTTCTAAGATAAACATTTGCGAAAATAGTAAAACCATGATCAAAATTACATCATGCATTAAACAGGAAAATATAGCATATATATATATATATATATATATATATGTCATTATTGTTTGCAAAATTTTGGTACATCATAATCTAAAAATATATCTATTCTGGTACATAAAGAGAATCGCAGGTCCCAAAAAATACAATTGCAGAAACCAAAGCTAAACTAAGCTAATAAGCATGGTGCTCATGGTAACAAGTCACTGCTCGAATGACTCGAGTCAGTAATTTTTGAATGTGATTTGACACCCGTACAATATTCCTCTGGTAGCTACAGGGAATATCATGAACACGAGCATATTCTAGAATCCCAGTGGTCAAAGCATCTATGTTCTGGGAAATATCCTCTTTAACATATTCTCCCTCCTCATACGGAGAAACCTTGAATTCCCTTGCCACTGTTCTGGCTATAGGGGACATTCAAGATGGTCTTTTTGGTCTGACATCTGTAGCACATAATTTTAAACATTAGAACACATATACCAAAAAAATATAAACTTGAAAAAGTTAACAAAAAACATGTTTTACCTCTGGCATCCCACTGCTCACCCTTTGGAAGTGGAAGGTCTAGGTCACCTCTAAAATCAGTTCCAGAATACGGCGAGTCCTCCATGACAATGAGCTAACACCTCAGCCACACGAAGAAAGTAGGTTTGTATGACATGTGTTGTCCACTTCCCATGCGAGGCATTAGCTCGCTCCATCTGATCATGCGTGGATCCCGTGGTGTGGGCATGGCCACTTCCACCCATTGAAATTGGAACAAAGACACTCATTCTAGAAAGAATGTTGCTAATATTGAACCATACTCAAATTGATTTAGATGACCATTCTTGCATTTTGAAAGTCGTTTCTACATATTTGCCAACTTTCTTCTGCCCAATTAAAGACAGAGGGTGCCATATAGTCAATGACAGTTTGGAGTTAAGACTTGGTAGCATTGTGTGGTTCTTGTGCACGTGTTATGGTGTACAAGACTTATTTGAGAGGCAGGTTGTTTCCTCTTCTTATATCCACCTTCCCACTAGAAGACTTGATTGCCTATGGAAATTGCCTCCCTATGATCATATCCATGCTCTCACCCATGATCCGGCTCCCTACCAGATGAGCTCGTTCCCCTATCCGTGATATACCAATGATGAAGTAGATGTCAACAACCTCGATTTCCAACTCTTGGTCGCCGATAATAAATCTCTCCTGTCCTGTATCCCAAATACTCACCAGGTACTGTAGCAATTCCGGCTGAGATCTTAGGCTGAGATTTAAGAAGAATTTAAGGAGCCCACAGTTCCTTCAAGCATCGCGAAAATCTTGATCCTCCATGGCTTTCTTTTCCACATCTTCATGTTCCATTTCTCTCCATTCAATCACCATGTTTTTTGATGGTTCCTCCTTGTCGCAAAATTTGAACAGCATATGGTCAAAAATCCGTGCATAAAAATAGAATCTGAATGGTGATTTTTGAAAAAATTCCATTTTTTTTCCACTCTCTGTGATTGACGCGTCTGTTTTAAAAATAGTTGCACCAATCGGCATGTGGCTTGTGTAAAAATTTGCAGATCAGCGCGATCCTGATAGGGCATTTCCGCGCTAATCCGCCGCAAAAAATATTTTTAAACTCCTTCCCCAAAAATCAATATACTTCATAAAAAATGTTGAGACAAGTATGAAAACAAAGACAATGAGGATGGCTCTTACCTGGTACCAATGGTTTTTCGATTGGCTTCCCAGATCGCCCATAATATGCTCTTGAAGAATCAAGGTAAAAAGGGTAAAAAAACCTCTCCCAAGACTTGTGAAAGTAAAAATTGAAAATATTTTTACTTTTCTTATTTTTATAAATGTTCAAGTCACTTTTAGGGTTTTTCCCCATATATTTAATTATTGTTTCCTTGAGAACAGATATTGGGTTCATTCTTGTGCAACAATAGGCTTACAATTTTGACGGATGATATGAAACGAGTTTCAGTTTATTACCTTTTCAGACTTCGTAAAAATAAATGAAAAATTCACCCCCTTGGAGTCATCTTTAAGCTCTTTTCTTACTCTCGAAAAATGAAAATATTGCCGAGTATTTTTTAATTTGAACTCGTTAAAGTAAGCAAAATGTCATTTACCCAGTATATGTTTACCCCTTTTTTGGGTTGGGATAAAATATTTACGAAAAAGGAATACCTTAGTCAATCATGACAAAGAGGTTCTCTCAAAAAAAAATTTCTACCTTTTCAGATCCAAGAGACTAGTTATGAAAAGGGCCTTATGGAGTTTTCTTTTCTGCCTCTTTTAAAACTCTCTAAACATGAAAAGGTGTCAAGTTTCACCTTTGTTGGACTCATAAAAATTTAACAAAATTGGAATCATCATCATGACGCTACTGAGTTCCTCCTTCCTAGGGCTCGTAAAATGTACTAGGATGGATTTTTATGAAGGAAAAACTTATACGAAAATCATATTCTATCCCCTTCAAGCTTGTTTTAAAAAATAACTGGGGTACTCACCAGAAATGGTGGGGGAAAAATGGAAGTATTTATCAGATGTGTCAGCGGTATGTCACCCTTGAAAATTACACTCGTCTGCATTTCATGTCAGGTTGGGGAAATCCTACATTCATCGCTTTTCCTCCATGGGTTGGGAAATTTGTTTGTCTCTCATTCAATTACTATTTGTAAATTTGATCTCTCATTCCGTTTGAGTCAAATACTCCCAAACTCCGGAGTTGTGTCACCGATATGTTCAAGAGTAGTTCCTCTGTAGTTTTTCATTACCCGATTCTCTGTTCAGTCTTGATTCACAACCATCTCGTTCCTCTGTCTCTTGTCGATGACGTGGGATACATCATGGCCCTCCTTCGACCGATCACTTCCTTTCGACTTCAACTCAGTATCCGGAAATTTTATCTAGAGACTCCTTTCAGTACCTTAGAGCTTGCATGCCTTAATGGAAAGTCTTTTGCATTCGACGACAGGTTCACCTCATTGGCCTTCGATCAGATGATTTCATAATTGTTCAACTTCAGTTCCTTCTTAAAATATCGGGGATTGTACTACTATTACCTTGAGGGCCATCGCCATTATTGGTGGTCTCTCTCACGCCTGTTAACAGTTTACTTCATTGGCTGGTAATCAGGCGATTTTCTTGCATGTTCGACTTCATCTCACTCATTCACATGCCTGAATTTGTACTTAATGGGGTCGTGATAGAGTGAAAGACCCTAGGTTTTGTCTGATAAAGTCCAAGCTGTGAGGAAATATGAGTTATTTATGAATGTATACATGACTCTTTTGATGAATGGTTACAACCATACCTGAGTCCATATTTCTTATCTTTCTTATTGCTGGATGGTTGTGTCCATGCCATGGATCCTATTTACATGATAGATTTTATAGATGTCTGCGTCCATGCCTCATACTCATGTATTTATATCTAAGATTTCATTTGTATATATTTACTTGATTCATAGGTTTTCTGAAGGCGGCATCTTAGTCTTGACACATTCTCATAAATCAATTCACCCCTCACTCTCATTCTACCTTCATGCTTTAGGGGGCATCTATTACACAAATTTTTGCCACTGTCCCTAAACTCCCTGTTCCTGAATCCTGGAGGACCCTCACAATGACCCTTGTGTACCTTTTCCATCATGAAAATATTCCATTACATCCCTTGCAATCTGAAGAACAAACTATTTTTTGATCATTCCCAGAGTAGCTCCTTAAAAACCCATATATTTGGATCAACGCGAATTCTCTGTGTCTCACCAGCGCCGATGACCCATCCTAAGCTTGTGAGTAGTGCCGATCCATGCTAGTATGGACATCACACCCACGCCGATCCACTTCTGGAAGATTTTTAAAAAAGGAATCGAAGCTTCGAGGGCGGAGATATGGATGTTTGTTGGTTAGGATATGGCCAAGCTTCCTCCCTTGGGCCTCTTGTTCCCACAAAAGAGGAACCTCCCAAAGAGATAAGCCATTTTCCCATCATAAGTGGATCCATGTCCCCTCCTCCATCTCTATAAATTCATCATCCTTCAATGCCTCTGCTAGCTATAACATAATAAAGCATAACAAAGAGACGTTTGAAGATTTCCATAAGATTTGAAGGAGAGAGTTCAGCCCTTAGCCTTCTCACGCTGAGTTGAAAACAAGTGCTTTTGGGACGTTCTTGGATTCAGACCCGCTGAAGGAGAGCTTCGACATCAAGGTGTAGTTTGTAACTCCTCTTCTATTTATAATATGACACGACTGATATTTATTTTCCATTCTTGTTCTTGTTTATGATTGAGAATTCTGACATTCCTTGGTTAGTTAGATAGGTTATATCTGTATATGCATGTTGTATTTGTATGCTTCTTATTGTTTCTTGGTCACTTTCACAGGCAATTGAATGCTGGTAGCAGCGAAGATCAAGCTTTAGAAAAGCGAAGGATCAAGGAGCTTCGATGAAGAGCAACATCGCAACATCAGATAGAGGTAGGCCATCTCTTTTGATCTATGTTTCATTTATGATCTAGGAAAGTATGTGTTAGTGTGTTTCCCTTGTTGCTAGATCCACTATAGGGCTAGAGGGATTGTCTCTGTCCGCAGAGAGGATTTACCTATACAACACATGTTGTCCCCATATTGTTATTACTGTGCCCCATAGAAACCCACTATTGTTATTTTTATGCCCTTACATTATTATTGCTCTATAGGCTTTGATTATATTGTGACCCCTTAGAATCCTATATATAGAAATTAGGTTTTTTCATTTGAATCATCCAAGAATTTTTCATTTATTTAATGTAAAGGAGGTTTCCCCCTCAAAGTGGATAATTTTTAAGTTGTTTATCTATATTTTTTTCTATTTTGTGAGTTGGTTGCATAATAGTTCTAGCAAGCAAGATGTTTTTATACAAATGATGGCCTTATCCTTGAAGAATATATAAAATACATCTAGTATCTCTATCCAATATCTTGGAGAATAACTCTATCATATGAGCTTAACTATTAATAAACAAAGGCACTTTTAGAAAAGCGGTCTCATGTTGTGTAGAAGGATAATAAGAGAACTTGGGATTATTTTCATGTGACAACTTGTTAGGAATCAACCATACTACAATGATTGTTAAGTTGAAGGAATCAACTAAGAATTCCTTCATGTTGAGTTTATATTTCTTCCGAAATAATTTCAATTGAATGATTATTTTACATGAATTCCCAAAAAGGGTATGGTTAAGACATAGAGCAAGTGAACTAGAGGAATCCATGGGGAATTAAACTAAATCACATGTGAGGTTATGATTATGAAGGTTTTACGCTACTAGAACATATTTCTAATTTTTTAGGTATGAAGTAAGTGCTTGGTTCAGAGTAACATAATCAAAGGTGATTGCATAAAGATAGAGAATCAGAGTGGATCATTGTAGAATAGATTATGAAACATATTATAGGGGGGGTCAATGTATCTTGTAGGTAGGTGCCTATGAATCTTGTGGAAGTGGGATTGGTGTCCCTCATAGGTTGGTTCCTACAAATTCTTGAAGCTAAGAGGATTGGAGTCTCTTGTAGGTTGTTTCCTACAAATCTTGTTGTTGATGGGATTTGTGTCTCCTATAGGTTGGTGCTTACATTTTTTTTTTTTGGATGGGATTCATGTCTCCTATAGGTTTTTTTCTACAAATAATTATTATATAAAAATTTTATGGTTTTTCTCCCAAAACAGTTTCCACGTATATCTTGTTTTCATGAGCTACTTGTGAGATTATTTTCGTATGGTTCTTGAATGTATAAATAATTGTATTATATTGATTCACCCCCTCCCCCCCTCCTAGTATAACTGTGAATTCAATAATTGATATCACAGTAGATTCCTTTGAAAGAAGCCTAACTAACGGAAGGAAGATCTCAGAGGGATGATGGCCATTTGGGATACTTCTTTCATAAAAAAAGCTCCATTATTCGATGTAATAAATTATGATTTCTAGAAGGTAAGGATGATTATTAAGCTCTAGAAATTTCTACATATTATTAAGATAGTAATAAGGATTGTGTAAATAATGCAAAAGCTATGAATGTCATCTTGTTTGGCCTATCAATATTTTTTCAAAGTCATGCATTATCAGTGTGCAAAACAAAATTTGGGACAAGCTTCAAAACAACTATGTAGGAGATGGAATCTATAGAGTTAGCTCAATTGGTCGAGTTCCTGCTATTAAAGCACCTTTCCTATTGAGAGGTCAAGGGTTCAATTCTCTCGACACTGTCGGGGTTAGGATCTGTGGTTGAGCTGTTTGTGAACCAAACAAAAACTATATATATATATATATATATATATATATATATATATATATATATATATATATATATATATATATATATATATATATATATATATATATATATATATATATAACAAGTGAGTGTATCACTTGGTAATCCTATGTTATCTAAAGTTATGTGAGTGGTGAAATTCGTTGTTCAAATCCCTCGAGTATCAAACTTAATAGCATGATCCTGGGGGGTTAACTCGATTAGTAAAGTTTCCATTGATAAATCACCTCACTAATGGGAGGTCACAAGGTCAATTCTCTTTGATGCATTTAGGTTTAGGATCTGATAATAAGCTAGCATGATGTGATCCCTTCAAGTGGATCTTCCCAGATATTTCCTCAAAAAAAAACTATGAAGGCAATGAAAAGCTTCATAGTCATAAAAGACAATTTGAGAGTTTGAAAATGGATGATGAAGAAAAAAATGCAGCCTTCTTCCTTCTTGTGAATAATATTGTTAATATTTTCATAAGATTTGGTGAATAGATTGAGGAAACAATGATTGTGTAGAAGGTTCTAAGATCTCTCCCCTTGAGATTTAATTCAAAGGTCTCAGGAATTGAAGAAATGAAAGTTCTTGAAAACCTGAAGATGGATGAAATACATGGAATCCTCATTGCATATTAAATGAGAACATAAAAATAGAAGCGAAGATTAAAGGAAACAACATTAAAAGCATCAAAGAATAAAAAATTCTACAAAGCCCATGATTACTCCAAATATGAATGAGATGAAGAAGAAGCACGATTTGTGAGGAGGCTAAATAAGGATCTAGAAAATACAAAGGTGATTTACCATATAAAAGTTTTAGTTGTGGTAAATATGTCATATTGTTGCTAAATTTCCATATTAAAAAATGGAGGACAATGATGATGAAAAGGAACATAAAAATAGAATCAAACCTCATAAACCTAAAAAGGGGATACATCTCAAGAAGAAAATATTATATTCCAAATAAGATAGTAACTCACCATAAGAAAGTAGTGAATATGAATTTGATGATGATAAAGGCAAATTTATATTCATAGTAATGGATGCTCTAAATTCTAATAAAGAAAACAACCAGAAAGAGAAAACATATCTAGAGGAAGAAATTCATGGAGAAGTAAATCTTGAAGTAGAACTTGTTGGTGCCTCAGAATAAATATATAGACTCGATTACAAACAAAAGGAACTTTCGTAGAAATATTTGAAAAAATATCATGATTCTGATAAAGCAACAATCATCCTCCTACAGATAAAAATATAAGAAGAAAATAAAATAGAAGACCTGATGATTTAGCTCGAAGTTCAAGTGGAATGAAATCGCTTGTCCGCATATTGAAAGGTTCTATCTTTCTAGGTTTCTTTACCTCCAGTTTAGGTCTCCTGGTTAGTCCTCATTCGTTCATCCATGGGAACCCATTTTGAATAATACTTTCCTATTTTTAACTTCTAAGAAATAAAGAAAGAATTCTCTCTTTATTTCACTAAAATCTATAAGTATTCATAAGCCAACTTAAAGAAAATGAATAAAATTGTGAGAAGTTATAAGTAATGGTCATTTAATTTTGGAAGGAACGAGAGAAGGAAAATTTTCAATTGAATCAAACTTTAAAGTTTGGAAAAAGTATTGAAATGTTTGATGAAATTATTATCTACCACATGTATCCATTCATCAAAATGGGCATTGGATATAAATAACATCATGATACTTCCAAGGGAGAATCAAGTTCAAATACATCAGTAAAGGAATTAAAAGAAGAAACTAAAAGCTTTTCTAATGTGTTTAAGAATGAAACAATCCCTAGGAAACGAAGTGAGGACCAACAAAGACATGATTTTTCCAAAGGATCCATCAACAATATAAGCAACACTGGATGTTGAACATTATTTTGTCACTGATGTCAAAGGAAGTGTTGTGTAGGTCGTTTTTGGAAATGTTTTTCCATTGATAATGAAAGGAATTATTGTGTCACTTTGCAGTGCCATTGATGTTTAATGAAGTCCATATATTATTAGTAATGCACAAGGAATCTCAAGTGGATGCCTTCCCAAGATCAAACAACTTTCTTAGATCATGGTCACGATTCATGATCACGAGAATTTTATGGTTTAACCCCCCAATGCCAAAGAATCATGAAATTGGTAAAGTAAACTGTGTCATCCAGGCTGGATCTCCATGGCATGTCAGGCCACATCTAAATGGGATAGCCTAAGGCATGTCGACTCTGACCAATTTTGTGTTGGCTCATATTTGGAGTTTTTCTATAAATAATTCAAGCCAAAAAATTTTGGGGTGTGTGATGGTGCTCTAAGTAACTAATTAATAACAGAACAATAATGTAGAGCAAAAAGAAGTGTGAGGAGGATGTGTGGAGAAAATACAAGTTGTCCAAAAAATTGAGCACTTACAAGTGCGATTTTGGAGGCATGAAGTAGTGTGTGGTGTGCAGTAAAAGGAGAATAAAGCATAGATTAGTATGCATCATTGTAAAGATCTAAGCTAATACCACATGCATAGATAGATAGTACAAAGCATAGAGTGGTGTGTAGAGTAGAAATGTATGGTGCAAGAGTTGTGATTAAAGTAGAACAAAAAAACATATCATTACAAATCACAGGATAAGAGTCTCTCTCACGTTGGTGCTTGTAAAATAAGGGGATAAGAGTATTCTTCAAGTTGGTGCCTGTAAAATCATGGGATATTTGTCTCCTTCAAGTTGGTTCCTATAATATTAGGGGATGGGTGTCTCCTTCTGGTTGGTGCCAATAAATTAATGTAACAGTGGGCTGCTGCCTACAAGAATATTAAAAAAATAATATTTGTGATTTTATCCCTTTAAGGGTTTCCACATTGTTGGCGAGGAAACAGGTCTCGCGGGAAAGACTCGGGTTCGGGGATTGAGGCCAACAAAGGATTCCATTGTAGTCTAGCACCACGCCGACATTTTCAGCCTACTCTGAAGAGCAGAGAGTCTCACCCAAGGCATGCCGCGACCACATGTAGGAGGGTAACAAATTGGTATTGGCGGATGGATCCACAACCCGCAAATAACATAGGATCATTTGCATACATAACATCATACGTAGAAGATCTTCTCAGAAAATTATGTAGATACTAAGAAAATAAATTTTTAAAGTACCATAGACATCAAGCACACATTTAACTCATACAATAAGACAACAACCTTCAAGTATATTAATAACCATTCAGCAGGATCCAGAGTTACATTGCCCGATAGAAAGAGCATTCCACTTCTATTACAGAGGTCCCGTAGGACAGAGAGAGAGAGATAATATAGTCATGATATATCGATAGGCACACAGGAGATACAAGGATGTCGCGCTTAGAACATAACTCTTCTACAATGTTTTCTCTAACCTCTTCGATCCCTCTGCATCTATGCATGACTCACTTTTCGGCTGGGTGATGGCCTATTTATTCACCCGCTAGTGCAACTGCTAATTTCTCTTGTGTTCTTCTTCAGCTGCTTTCAGCTCTTTCTATTGCACATGAGTTCCATTCTCTATTCTTTGCTACATCTTCTCTTCATCTACACTTATCTGCACCAACCTCTTCATTCATCTCCTACTTCTCCAGAACCTCGGCAGCTCTGTTGCCTACCATTGTTGCGCCTGCCACGTGTCGATCTGCAACCAAAAATCTGCTCCTTATTCAAAATTCAAAACAAGGGCCCCAACAGGCCCCGACCACAGTCTCTTGACTCGTCTCGAGTCAATCACAAATCACTGTTTCTACCTCCATAGCTCCGCCTGACCCTGTGCCTTGGTCCTGCTGTGCACCTTCATTTTGCTGCCCAAACAAGGGCCTTAACTCCGTGACCTTGCTCAACGTTGAAGCCTTAAGCTCATTGAAGGTTACCACAGCCTGCTGCCACCCCTATAATAATGCGTTTGTCTCCATCGTGATCTTGGTGACAGCTTCCGCCCTGATGTTCGTCGGTACAACGCTAAATACTATACTAAATTGGGTTCCAGCCTCAGCGGCCAACTGTTGCATTGTCAGGGTGCTGATCTGTAGGGGCTGGCGAAGCTCCCAAATTTCATGCTTGGCTATTGCCGAACTGGCCTCTGTCTACTGGATCTGAACCTCTAGAGCATCTGCCTGGGCATATAGCTGGTCCAGCTGCGAGGGGTCTGTGGCATCTTGGATTTCTTTGGAGAGTTGCTGCAGCTGAGCCGAAATCGGCTGTGTCTTCACTATAAGGGCCGTCGAGCATTCTTGTAGATCTTTCGGGAGGTCGTAGGTGTCTCTGGCTGTAGTACTGAGGGCTTCTTGCATCTTGGTTACCTGGCCCTGTTTCTCGGAAATTTGTGCTATGTAGACTGCTGCTGGGTCGGGTAGTGCCGGTTGTGCTTCCAATGCCACCCAGAGCTATGTGTTCTCCTCGCATAGGTTGGATTATGCCACCTGGAGGTGGATTTCTCACTATAATATGTCCGTTTCTGGCACATCTGTGGGAAGCTGATGGTAGTGAGCTGAGACTGCAGGCCATACTTATGTGAAAACCCTGGCCACTTCGTGCATTTCATTCCGTAACTGCCCATATGCCATTGTGAGATACTCGCGCTATTCAGTAAGCGCGATTAACTGCTTCTACTATTTCTCACACCTCTGTTGCAGCTCAGAGTGTAGCCTTTCTGCCTGTTGGGCTGCCCTCTGGATGAAGTGGTACAACTGAGCCATGCCCCACATCTCCATGCTTTCATATTACTGGATCTGATATAGTGGCGGATGAGTTGGATGGGGCGGATGAAGTGGTAGGTGGGAGTGGGTTGGTACGAGGTGGTGAAATATAGACGTTTATGAAGTCGAAGGGGTTAATGGGAGAGTGAGGTGGGAACCTGTTTGCTTCCCCTGTCTGGACAAGTGGTTCTTCCTAGATGGGTACCCCTAGGCTCAGTTGTCGGTGCAGATCCTCCTCTGTGAGGTCAACCACCGGGCTTGATTCTATAGTACTGGCCCTCTTAGCCTTTGGTGCCGCTATGGGTTTAGCGGGCTTACTCTTTTCCCCCACCAGGGTGGCTACTAGGCTTGGTGAACTAAACAGTACATTTGGAATAGGGGTGGTGATGGAGGTCGTGGGTGGAAGTAGGGTGGACTAAGAAACCTGAAACTCAAAAAAAAAACTGGGAGAGGAGTGGCACTACTTGATATCACGTGGTCCACTTCATTGAAGCTTCGTACTTGGGTATTTAGTTGGCGAATAATTGGGAGGAGCTGCAGGTTGGAGACCCTATTTGCTTCCTCCACATCTGATTCGCCTGGTAGTCGATGTGGTAGCATCTTGTTGAGGTTGTATGTGTATACCTCACTTCGAACTTCCATCGAGACTCCCGGCCACGAATAAACTTTGGTATGGAAGGTTGCGTCATCGAGCTGGAATTTCAATGGCCTCATCTGGAATGTCTCCTCCAACATGCAAGTAGGTCAGAGGAACGTATGCTTGTGGGTGACCCCAAACCAAACTTTCTCGTTGTATCCATCCAGCATATTCCTGGGGATCCTCTGTTGGCTCATCACCACATCAATCATTAAGCCATACCAACTTCGGAAGGCCTCTGCGTTTACCTCCTTAGTGCTGGGGTCTCCCGACAACTTCCATGGAACGAACTTCATTGCCAGCGGCTGATTCTCCGCTATCTCTACCGGGATCCTGATGAGGGGGGAATGCCACTTCCACATAGCTAGCATGACTATCAGGTATCCATAGATGAATCCCATGGTCCTCTTGTAGTTATCCTTGCATGCGTCGAACAAATCCTTCAGCAGGAAGGAGCACCAGTTCAGCCTGGTCCCCTGGATGCAGTGCTCTGTGATTGAAATGGTGTCCAACGTACACTCCCCCTTGGTGTAATGCCTCATTTTCTTACTAGAAATGAGGTAGCATGCGAACCTGATTTCGGGCTTGTTGATGAGCTCAATTATCGCTCCCTTCCCTCCCCTTCGGGTGCCATATTTTACATAATAATCAGTGTCCCCTGACTTCTTTGCTCTTTTGGAGACGGTCTGGAATGCTGAAGGAACGTCTCGGCCTTCCTGTGAAAGCCCTGTCAGTCTGTGAATGTCCTCAGTGTGGATTGGAATTTATTTTCCCAACCACAAGGATCCGTTCTAAATTCTGCTTAGCAAGAACATGGTACATTGCATGGTAGCACCTGTCGTCCCAAATATAGGCAGGTTCCTCAAATTCAAGATTGAGGACTGCTGAATGCCTCGAAACTCAGGCAAAATTCGTGTTGCTACTCACCCTGCCTCTGTGGTGTAGCTCTCCATGTACACTTTTCGTTTAAGTGTTGGAAACTCAAAAGAATCCATGAGGTCTGCATCGATGAGGGCTGCACTATCATACTTCCCAACGAGGGACTCCATTTTGTGAATCCTACTGTCGAGCTCCTGTTCTACTACTGCTGGATTGACTCTTGTCATATTTGCGCATCGCTGATACACCTGCAAAATAGTTCTTGGCCCCTTCTCTTAGCTCTCTGCTTCAGGACACCTCTGCTGTTCTTGTTCTACCCCAATTGCCTTTGCTTCTTCAGAAATTTCTAGCTCTAACTTGGATCTCTCCGACATTCTCACGGTTTTCTTCATGCAGGCTCTGTAATTAACTGGCACGAGTGAGGTTGATGAGACCCCATAACAAATTAATTCCTGTTGGCATCCTCCACAGCAATAATCGTGTGATCAGTCACCTGCTAAGGTGTGTTCTGACATATGATGACGGTGGTATGGGGAAATGGGCGGATGCAACGACTGAGGTTACTTCTAATTATGGAAAAATGATTACTGCAAGGTTACTTCTAATTATGGAAATTTATGTTGAAAATCCAAGCGATCCTATGGACTGAAACAAGTACTAAATGAAATGATGGGGACTGACACTTGACATGTTTTCTTATCCTATGGGGATGGCATACTGGATGCGCCCCTCCCCGAACACAATCGGTTGCATTGCGGTACCTGCAACTGAGCGGTTATTGACGACCTATGCATGGACAATTGACTCTACCTACACTCATCTTGGGTGCGAGAGAGTTATTCAACTACTCTACTCTACGGACTGCTCTCGGGTGCAAGAGTTATTAATAGAAAGCTAAAGAAACTTAGTCATGGTAGGGCTTTAGGCATGCGCCATTCACTCAGCCAGGTAAAACAGTACCGTCTAGTTGAGCCAACCGAACTGCTCCGGAATCCTTAATTTCAATGACGAAGTAGGGTCCCAACCAGTGCATCTGCAGTTTCCTTCGAAACTTCTGAAACCTGCTATCGTATAGGAGAACCTTACCGCCAACCTGGAACATTTTTCTCTTAATGTGGCGATCATGCCACGCCTTCTGGCTGTCCTTCTGAACTTGTTGATGAAACTCGGCAAGGAACCTTGCCTCGTCAAGTTCCTGTAATTCATGTAGGCGTTCCTGTAGTGATTCCTCCTCTGAGAACTTTAGGGATGTGGCGATCATAAGGCTCGGTATGGTGAACTCGGTAGGAATCACAGCTTCACGGCCATACACCAGCCAGAAAGGTGTTTGATTCATCAAACGCTTCACCGTTTTTCTGTAGGCCTACAGTGCGGCTGGCAAACGTTCATCCCAGTCATCCCGTTGGGCATTGCAGATCTTTGTCAAGCCCTTTTCAAGGATTTTGGTTAACGCTTCAATAGTGCTATTGGCCTGTGGGTGGTATGGGCTACTTTTTTGATGTTGGATCATGAAGGTGTCCAGCAATGTTTTGATTATTTCATTAATGAAGTTTGTACCTTGATCATTGGTTAAGCTCCGTGGGTAGCCAAACCTGCTGATGATGTTCTCAAAGATGAACCAGGCTGCCGTATCTGCTGTAAAGTCTCGTACCACCGCTACTTTGGCCCATCTGGTGAGATAGTCCATGGCAGTGATGATGTACTGGGCCTTTGAATTCCTGGCTACAGGGGCTATGGGGCCTACGAAGTCGAAAATCCACTTCTCAAACGATTGCAATACATTCACCGGGTGTAGTGGGAGCTTGTCTCTATGAGAGGGCCTCCCTGTTCTCTAACAAAAATCGCATTTTTTGACAAATTATTTACTATCAGCATGGACCCTTGGCTACCATAGTCTAGCTTATAACACCTTCCTGGCAGTGGGTTTCGCCCCCACGTGTCCTCCCGCGATGCTACTACGGAATTCCCACAGCACGGCTTCGTGTTCATGGTCGAGGACACACCTTCGCAGAATCTCATCAAGGCCCAATTTATACAATTTCCCTACAATTAGTTGGTAGTCAGCGGCATGGACTACCAGGTGTCATTTCTGGATCAGGGTATAGTGCTGAGGGCACTGCCCCGTGGTGAGGTAAGTTGCGATGTCGGCCAAATAATCTGGTATGGCTTCTAGTCTACCTGAAAAATATCAACATCAGGAAGCTGATCATCTAGAGAGCCTTCGTTCTCACCCATCTCCAACCTGGATAAATGATAGGGCCCGAAATTCAACCTCCTGGGCTTGAAAATCACTTCGAAGGTGAATTCTTGAAAGGGTAGGAGCCATCGGCATATCCGTCCTTCCAAAACTGGCTTATTGACTAGGTACTTCAGTGTGGAGTGATCAGTGAAGAACTTGAACTTACCTCCTAGGAGATAGTGGCGGAACTTCTGGAGTGAGTACACCATTGCAAGGGCTTCCCTCTCCGTGGTGGTGTAATTTTGCTCCGCATTGGACAGCTTGCGGCTGGCAAAGTATACTGGGTGGTCAACCGTCGTCTCCCCCGGTTGCGCTAAGACAACCCCAAGTGTAATACCGGAAGCATCGATATGCACATGGAACTGTTTATCCCAATCTAAGTGGATCAGAATGGGCGTTGTTGCCAACTTTTCCTTTAAAGTGTCGAGGGCTAATTTGCAGTCATCCGTCCACTGGAACACCTCTGACTTCCACAGTAACTTTTCCAAAGGAGAAGTTATCTTCGCATAGTTCCTGATGAACCGTCTGTAATAACCTGTGTGCCCCAGCAGTGGCCTCAACTACTACATAGTTTCCGAGGCTTCCATGTGGATGATCACTGCTACCTTGGTGGGGTCGAAATAGACCCCTTTCCTGCACACCACATGTCCTAGGAGCATTCCGAACGGAACTAAAAAGATGCATTTCTTCAGGTTCAAGGAAATTTGCAATTGTCGACACCGATCGAACATTATGTGTAGTAGGGTGGCGTGGTCTTTTAGAAAACTGTAGACGGTCCAGTCGTCCATGTAGACTTCCAGGAAATTATGAATGTATTCCCGGAAAGTAGGTATGAAAATCCTGGAAAACACAGCAGGTGTGTTCTTCAACCCAAACGACATCACGTGATATGCAAAAGACCCCCACTCGGTGGTGAACATCGTTTTCATCTTGTCCTCTTCCGCGATGCACACTTGATGGTATTGTGAGTACCCATCAGTGAAGGAGTATGCCTCATTCCCCGCAATGTTGTCTAGTACTTCGTCACTGAAGGGGGTGGGGAATGGGTCATGGATGCAGGCATTGTTCAAACTTCGGTAGTCCACATAGACGCGGATCTCCAACTTGTCCTTATTATTTTGAATGACGATGGGACTCACCCACTCTGATTCTTCCACATGGAAGATTAGACTTGCCTTCAACATTTTTTCGCTATCTAATTTTACTTTCTCCTCGATCCGGGGGTTTAGCTGGTAAGGTCGATGCTTCACTAGCCTGGCGTCCGGTTTCAACACAATTCTCATCTCTCCGAGATCCCCTTTGATCCCTTTTAAATCCGCAACCGATGAAGGGAATAGGTCTTCGTATTCTTAGATGAGATTGAAATTTTATTTTGTCGTCTCCTCGTCCCAGTAGTCCCCAACTGTAGCCAACTTGGGCTTTTCCTCTATGCTAATGTTTAGTTTTTTCGTCTTCAGCGGAAGTTGATGGACTCCTTCGGTGGTAGGCTCTTCTTTGATGTTTCACTCTCCTTATGTCTCTTCAAAGTATAGGTGCCTCATGTCCTCCAAACTGTCGTTTTCTGGCTCGCTATCAATCCGTTGGCAAGCCAACTTACGTCTGCCGTCAGGTCCGTACTAATGGCCTCCCGTCTGTGCCCAGATTGGGGAAAACCAGTATCCCTTTTATGGCCTGTAATTCTTGGGACACTAGGTCTGTCTTCCCTTTGAATGAAAAGAACTGAAAAATTTTGTCTGCAACCTCCTGCCAAGAACGGGTCCCTCTCTTCCTCTCTTCTTCTAAGTACCAGGCTTGTGGGATGGTATCCAAGGAGTGGACGAACCGATGTACCCACAGCTCCTTTGGGTACTCTACACTTCACCACTGCTCTTGACAGGGTTTCAGGTGGCCGCTCGGATTGGAAGTTCCTTGGTACCTTTTCTTGCTTCGAGGTCCTTCGTCTTCCTTGAACCGCGCCCTCAAAGAATCCACAACACAACTCCACCGTGATAGGGAGTTGCGGTGATTTTTCCACCACCTGGCTGATGTGGACTGTAGTGCCACATCCAAGAGTGGTATCCTGTTTTCCTCTAGTACCTTGTATTATACCTTTGCAATGAAGGTATTTATTGCTTTCATGTTGGAAAAGGTGGGGTACTCCCTTATATTAGCTCCAATCCAATGGACTCTGGCAATACTGGCACATCTCCTCGTACTAGTCTCATATCCGCCTTACTGCCAGTCCTCCCAAGCTAGTTCGGATCCCAGCTCCGAGCTCTAGATACTTCGCCAGCTTACGGAGCTAGTCACTGTCGGGTTAATATAATCCTCCCTCTTCCCTACTGTCATCTGGTAGAGGTTATCCAATATTTGAGCATACTCCCTGTTATCCACTATTTCAATATATCTCGGTCCTTGATACGGGTCGAGCGGCTGAGTGACTCGAACCTCCCTGTCTTCAAAAATAATTAGCTCCTTCTTGAGATCAATGATAGCATAGTTTTCAAAAGCCCAGTTGATTCCTAGCAATGGAGGATATGGATCTTTGTCTCCCATAATATCTATTACCTCAAAATCCATGTAAGTCTTCACCCCCGCGATGACGACTTCGACATCTTCGAGTCTGTCGATTGGCACAATGTAGTAATGGTTTGCCATCCTGAGCTGGATCAATGTATAAGTCAACCATGGCCTCCCTAGAGCTTCCCAAGTCTTCCGAGGTAGGATATTGACGTCAGATCCCAAATCGAGCATGTTGTCTCTGATCTGAAATCCCGCAACCTGCGTGTTTAACCGGAACTCTTTTCCTGTTCTTCTTTTGTTCTGCTTGAATCATTGTACATACTGGGGTGATAAGTCTGAGGATTCCCTCATTATTGTGTTCCCCTGCAATACGTCCTTCAAGGTATGCTTGAGTTGTTCCCGCATCGAAGCATTGTCAACAATTTTGAGGAACAGGTGGAGCCATTCCTCAATCAGAGCCCCCGTAGCGCTCTATTCTTTGGTATCTTTATTCACAAGTAACTCAATGCCTTTTTCTCCCCCTATATGGTAAAAATTTTCTATCGCCTCCTAGAAATATTTCTTCTACGTTTCCGACCTGATTAGTTGTTTCGGAGATGTGGGCCTGATCACCCATATTGGCTCCTTTTCACGAGCATCCTCTCCTGTTTTATTTCCTCCTTGCGTCACTATGGCCACGTTATGCATGGCCGGAGTCACTGTCCCTCGAGTTTCTGCGTTTACCAGATTCGTGCCCCTTTGTGTTGCTCATTCCTCCCACTTCTTGATAAGTTCAGGGCAGTCCTATGTCGCGTGGGTGTTCACGCGGCACTGGGAACACCACGGTATTCTGCGCAAGGGGCATTCATGGGCCACATGACCCTCTTGATAACAGTTGTAGCATTTCAGCGGACCCCGCCCCCTGTGTGACCTCCGTGCATATCTCCTCCTCTGCCTCTGGGAGCCTCATTCACCCTGTAGGAGGGCCGGTCCAATACGTCAGCCAACATGTCTAGAGCTCTGCACTGTTCGGTGGTGTGAGTCGTCGAAGCATAGAACTCATAGTACACATTGTTCGAAAAATTGGAGTACTTCTGCAAAATCAGACACATCCGAGGTTGATGACCCACCGTTCGGCAGATTTCGCAATACTCTGTTGCGGCTTGGGTCGGTTGATTTGGGAACCCGACATACGGTTGTTGCGGCGGATAGATCCCTTGCGAGTTTTTCGGTACAACTCCTCCGATAGGTGGAGCCCCCTGCATTACCGCTACTGAGCCCCCCACTCCTGGGCTTCGCAACCGATGGCACTCGGTCGCCATGTGTCCTTCTACCAGGCAGTGTGTGCACTAGACATTCACCCTGGCTGGTCTCATAGGCTACACCTCCTTAATTTTTTCGGTCAGATTGGAAATCTGATGTTACACTCCCAGTAGGGATGGGTCTTGCAGGGCTGACCCTCCCCTATATTCCTAAGGGTAGCCCGCCATCGCCTCTATCTTCATAGCATGTTCCAAAGCATCCTGCAAGTTGTCGATATTTTGCTGAGTGAGGGGGGTTCGTGTCAAGGGAAGCAGAACCTTGATGAACCAGTCCCTCTAATGATTGTTAGATGATCCAAAATAAATTTTATCATAGGTTATAATGTTTGAATAAAATAATTATTAATGTAAGATATTAAATTAATAATTATTATTATAGAATATTTAATAAATCTTTGAGATATTTAGAAATAGAAATTTGTTATTAAAAATTAGGACTCTAGAAAAGAGTCGTTTCCTAGGCTCTAAGTTAGGAGTGAAGTTAGTAGAATGGTTAGAAGCTCATTTATTGTAAATGGACACTTGTTTATTTTCCAAGTGATCCATAACTAGATTAATTTAGAACATAGAGCTTATAAATAGGTTAGTTTCCTATTTTCATTGTAGTGTGTAATGAGAGAATGTGAGAGCGTGAGTTTACGTGTGTAAACTCCTGTAATTTGCTATGTAATATTTTTTCATGATCAATAAAGTTATGTGTTTGAGGACACTTCTGCATTTACATGTGGCATCAGAGCCATGGTGTGTTGCAGTGCATATGTGGAGGAGGATTCCAGCTCTTCCAGTTCTTGGAAAACTCAATTCCGTTGAATCGATCAGCAAAAGATTGGTATGAAATTTGTCAAATTTTAGATTTTAGATTTATAAATTCTAAAATCCTTTTGAATATTAAAAATTTTCAAAATCAGTGTGACATTAAGGTTACAAGAAATTTGCAGTGCATTATTATTAGGGGTGAGGGCCAATTTAGTTTTTTCAAACCACAGAAGTTGCAGTTTTTTTTTTTTTTGAAATCAGAGTTTATAGCAAGACTGCTATCTTGAATGAATCAAATCAAATTATTCCTTTGAGGACTGGTGCGCGATGTTCTTATAAGACAAATAAAATAAGAAACATGTTCTCAACAGATTGAACTAGCTTCAAGGCATGCGTGTAAGTAATCCACTGTTAGAATGGAAAGAAATACGGATTTTTCAGGTGCTGGGATGTTTTTGTTATTACATGTTTGAAATTGGTAGTGTTCTCTGCGTTGATACTTATGTAATCTGCGCTTCTGCATTATTTGATGTCCTGCATTTACATGTGCTACGTAATAGCATACAACCCTTAGAATTGTATGCGGCCATTAAAATACAACTAAATAAAAAAAAACAAACTCAATGCATCCATGTGCTTAGTGCAGTGTTCTTCCCAGAACTGTTTGAAGTCTCTGTTGTGATTTAAAATTTTGGCATTTAGTGTTTTAGGAGGTGTTTGAAGTTTGACAGTGTTTGGTTGAACGTGATCAATGTTAAATAGAAACAAGAAATTGAAGCAGCGTTTAACTTCTGTTTGACAGCAACAACCTTTGCAACGTTTAACTTCTGTTTGAAGATGTTAACTTTTGAATCGATTCTGCTTCCATCGTTTTACAACGTTTTCAACTAGCGTTTGTAGTGTTTTCAGTGTTTCTCAACATCAACATTCGAGTTATATATTGAAAGCCCAAGAACAAGAAGCCCAAGAACGGAAAATGCGCGAATGCCAGAGTTGAAGAACAAGTAAAAGTTAAACATTCGATATTGTTTGTCTTTTTAAATATTCGTTGGAGAAATAAGGTATATTTTTTATGTAATGTTTTTGTAATATTTTTTGAGCAAAGTCATTTTTTTTGGAGTGATAAGGTATATTTTTATGTAAAGTAAAGGGCCAGTGAAGTAATATTTTGTAATTGGAGTTATAAGGAAGAATTTTTGTAACTCAAAGTAATTTTACTTTGAGGGGGGGTTAGCTTTTTTTTTACCAGATTTTGCAAGAGCACTATTGTAAAAGTCAAATTTTGAAAGTTGCCTTGTATTTGAGAAATTGACTAGAGCCAAGTGCAAAGCTCAGTCAATTTTCTCCTGTTTCAACGACTATTCGAGGGTCAAGGCCAAGCCCCCATAGTTCATTTTTTGCGTCGTGTGTTGCTGTTGTGTTACGCATCTTGATATTTTTTTGGAGCTTGATTCGTGGTGTAAAGTCTTAAACACTACAATGTCTAAGTTGATTAATTTCTTTTCTGATTCCGACAAACTTGAAGACTCAAAATCTTACAAAAAATGGCAACGCCTCATCGAAAGCACTCTTGTTTATAATGAACTATGGCATGATATTTGTGATGGAGATGTAAAGCCAAATAAACCTACAGATGCAGCTGCGCTAGAAAAATGGGAAGTTAAAAATGCCAAAGCATTAGCTCTCATTAAATCCTCTGTCAATGATGAAATTTATGTCCATATCGAAAATGATAAAGATGCTTGGTCTGCTTTGAGAACTTTTAATGAGTTGTTTGATACTCAGCCTCAATCAAAAAGAGTTGACCTAGAATTAAAATTGTTGCATCAAAAATTGACTGAAGAAGGAGATATTCTTGAATACATCTCCAGACTTAAGAATATTAAGCAGGAAATTGTTAATGCTGGTTTTCAAGCAGTTGATGATAGTTTTATGGTCACAATTTTAATTGTTGGGATTCCTTCTTCCTACACATATTTTTTGGAAACTCTACAACTAACTGGAAAGTTATAAAAGTTAAAGTTTGATGAGCTCTGCGAAATGTTGACTCAACATGATAAAAATTTTGGGAAGAAAAAGAAAGTTGGTGAAGATTTTTTTCTCACAGAAGCCAGTACTAGCAACTCCTTAGCTGAAAATTCCAGAAACAAAGGCAAAGGTAATTTTAATCAAAATCAAGCAGCACAAGGTCGTGGTCGCAGTCAACACAGAGGAAACAACTCCAACAGAGGCTCGAATTCAGGCAGAAACAATTCTCAAGGCAGAGGAAATAATAAAAACAGAGGATATCAGAAAGGCACAGGATATAATCCAGGGAGAGGAAAATCTCAAAACAGAGGACAAAGCAGAGGTCGAGGACAGTCTCAAGGCAGAGGCACCGATTTGAGTCAATTTTTTTGCAGGCGATGTAACAAAGTTGGTCACTATGCTTCAGATTGTCGCACATATATCAATAAAATTTCTAAGTTTCAACAGCCTTCAACACAGTTTGCAAACGATCAAGATCAAGATGATAATGACTCAGAATATGTCTTTACTTCTTCACCAACAATCCAAATTTCCTCCTATATTAAGAGTGATTATGAATATTCTTGGATTTTGGATTCAGGAGCAACTCAGCACATGACTTGTAGACGAGATTTATTTTGGAATTTTCAAGAGTGCCATCTTAATTCCATCTTTCTAGTAGATGATACCAAACATACACCTTATGGAAATGTGCAGTCAAAGTCTTTCTCCCTGACATTGGAGAAAAAATGATTTCCAATGTGTGGTATGTACCCACCTTTAAGAAAAATTTGTTGTTTTTGGTCATGATTCAACAAGCAGGACATCAAATAATTATGGAAGATGTCTTAGTTAAGATTAATTCAGTTAAATAGAACTTCCAAACAGTGATGATGAGATATGAAGACAAAAAACTATTAAGGATGAAAGGGATAGTTATTCCAAGGCATTCTGATTTTTCAGGGGCAGTTACTACATGAATTTCACCTATAAGATTATGGCATGTAAGATATGGACATTTGAATTTTGATAGTCTTTCTCAATTGCAGAAACAAGGGATGGTTAAAGGACTTCCAACTTTCAACAAGGAAAATGCTAAATGTGAAGCTTGCATTTATGGCAAACAGAGTCAAGAAAGTTTTCCAACAAGGACTTGGTGCGCAAACAGGCTGCTGCAACTAGTTCACAGTGATGTGTGTGGTCCACTACAAACTTCATTAGGTGGTTGCAAATATTTATTGCTATTTATTGATGATTTCAGTAGAATGACTTGGGTTTAATTCTTGAAAAACAAGTCAGAAGCATTTGAGAAGTTAAATTTTTTTCGAAAACTTGTTGAAAATGAGGTCAAAGAAAAGATAGGTACTCTCAGGACAGATAATGGGGGAGAATTAAATTCAAATGAATTCAAAACTTATTGCAGTGAAAATGGCATCAAGAGCCATCTTGCAAATGTTTACACTCCACAAAAAAATGGAGTCGTAGAAAGGATGAATTGCACATTGTTAGGCATGGCGAGATCCATGTTAAATTTCAAAGGGTTAAGTCCAACATATTGGGCAGAAGCAATCCATACAGCTGTCTATCTAAGAAACAGATCTCCAACTGCTTCTTTAGAAGGAATCACCCCTTATGAAGCTTGGTTTGGTTTCAAACCTAAAGTTAAACATCTTCGAGTTTTTGGATCCATCTGTTATGCCTTATTTCCCAAAGAAAAGCGAACTAAGCTTGATTCAAGAAGTTTGAAATGCACAATGATTGGCTATTCAGATGAAAAGAAAGGGTATCTTCTTTTGAAAAACGGAAAATTTATTGTGAGCAGGGATGTCATTTTTTATGAAACAAAGAGTAAGAGTGCTGAAGAAATCAAAAGTCTTCTTCACAAGTTAGAAACTAAGGGCAGTAAAAGGAAAGGAAATATGAAAATTCAACCAAATTCACCAAATTGGTATGAACTTGATTTTCCTTCCTCTGAAGATGAGTCATCCAGTCCATCTACTTCAACAAAATCATTTGGGTCTTCTAGCAGTTCATTAGCATCTCCAAGCAGCAGTAGTTCTTATGACAGTGATTCTCCAGATTCACCACCTGAACGATGAAAATCAGTTTACATTAATCCCCTTTACAATGATGGGGACTTCTCCGATTCTCAAACAAGTGAGCAACAACTTCCAAAATGGGCAGTTCAACTATTGAAATATGTAAAGCCTAATGAACAAAATAAAACAGGAACAAGACAGAAACACAGAAGTGAAGCAACTTTCGCCTTGCTAGCACATGATATTACTAAACATTCCACATACAAAGAAGAAGTCAAACATAAAGAATGGAAACAAGCCATTATTGATGAATACAGAGCAGTAATTGATAACCGCACTTGGAAACTGGTTGATTGTCCTCCAATTGTTAAACCCATAGGATGAAAATGGGTTTACAGAGTTAATTACAAGAAAAATGGTGAACTTGACAAGTATAAAGCAAGACTTGTCGCTAAAGGTTTTGAGCAGCAGGAAGGCATTTATTATGAAGAAAAGTTTGCACCTATAGCTAAATGGGACACCATCAAATTAACACTTGCATTGGCTGCTCAAAAATGGTGGAAAGTTCATCAAATGGATATCAAAAGCGCTTTTCTCAATGGGGACTTATAGGAAGATGTATATATGACACAAACACCAGGGTTTGAAGTTGAAGGGCAAGAACATAAAGTCTGAAAACTAATCAAGGCTTTATATGGATTAAAACAAGCTCCCCGCACTTGGTATGTGAAAATGGATGAATACCTTTGCAAAGTTGGTTTTCATCGCAGTCAATCTGATGATACTTTGTATGTGCGCCAACAGGGAAAATATCTGGTAATTCTCATTATGTATGTCGATGATTTGATCATCACAGGAAACAATGATGATCACATTGAACAGGTGAAAAAGGAATTACATGTAGGTTTTAAGATGACAGATTTGGGACTACTTCACTACTAGCTTGGAGTTGAAGTATTCCAACGTCCACATCAGATCTTCATTTCCCAGACTAAATATGCAGCAGAAATTCTTCAGCGATTTGGAATGTAGGATTGTAAGCCTGTCCTTACCCCTATGGAACAAAACTTAAAACTTTCAAAATTTGAAGGGGGGGGGAAGGTGGACAACACAACTTACAGACAGTTGATTGGCAGCTTGATTTATTTGACAACCACTCCTCCTGATCTATCTTATGCAATCAGTGTTATTTCACGTTTTATGCAGGAACCACTAGACATCCACTGGAGTGCAGCCAAAAGAGTTCTTCGATATATCCAAGGAACAAAATATTTTGGTCTTCTTTACAAAAAGACTAAAAATTTTGTACTTGGTGGATTTTCAGATGCCGACTTTGCTGGCAGTGTTGATGACAGGGCATCAACCTCTGGTTACTATGAACATGGGGTCAGCTGCAGTTTCTCAGAGTTGTAAGAAGAAAACTACATTGGCCACTTCTTCAGCAGAAGCAGAGTACATTTCAACATGGGAAGTAGCATGTGAAATTGTTTGGTTACGTCGAGTTTTACAGGACTTGGGAATTCATCCAGCAGAAGATACTTCATTATTCATCGAAAATCAATCAACAATAAAGCTTGCCAAGAATCCAATTTTTCATTCAAAGACAAAGCATGTGGACACCAAGTATCATCATATCAGATCTCTCATTGCAAAGGACGTCATCAAGCCAGTGTTTTTCCCTTCAAAAAATCAGACCTCCGACATTTTCACAAAACCTCTTGGCATAATAAAGTTTACTAAGTTCATGGATGAACTTGGTATCTGTTGTAATGTATCTTTGGATCATAGGGGGGAATGTTAGATGATCCAAAATAAATCTTATCATAGGTTATAATGTTTGAATAAAATAATTATTAATTTAATATATTAAATTAATAATTATTATTCTAGAATATTTAATAAATCTTTGAGATATTTAGGAATAGAAATTTGTTATTAAAAATTAGGACTCTAGAAAAGAGTCGTTTCCTAGGCTCTAAGTTAGGAGTGAAGTTAGTAGAATGGTTAGAAGCTCATTTATTGTAAATGGACACTTGTTTATTTTCCAAGTGATCCATAACTAGATTAAGTTAGAACATAGAGCTTATAAATAGGTTAGTTTCCTATTTTCATTGTAGTGTGTAATGAGAGAATGTGAGAGTGTGAGTTTACGTGTGTAAACTCCTGTAATTTGCTATGTAATATTTTTGCATGATCAATAAATTTATGTGTTTGAGGAAACTTTTGCATTTACAATGATTTGGGTCGATCAGGTAGCTGAGTTTCCCGATTGCATCCTTGAACCTGCGCATCAGCTCCCATGTAGTCTCTTCTTCTCTTTGCTTAATCTCCCATAGTTCAGACAGACCTTGCTGGTCCATTTGGGGTAGCTTAAACTCTCTGACAAAGTCTCGCTTGATGTCCGCAATAAGATTCAGGTGGGCCTCTGACCACTTTATGAACCAGCGCAATGCCCTTTCTCTCAAAGTGGTTTGGAATTCTATCAGCTTTCCTGCATCTGGCATCTGTCGTGCCCTCCATATGGCTTTGCAGAGGTACCAGTGATGTTCCACATCGTCGTTACCCCACCCAGAAAATTTTGGGTATTGGGTGAATGACCCTGCCATATTCACTTGCGGAGGTGTAACTAGAATGAACCCTCCGAGTCCTGGTTGCGTAATTATACCACTAGTAATTCTACTATTAGCAGGCATTGCTGCTGACAACTGACTGCTACTCAATCGACTCAACTCTTTTAACTTAACGAAAATATCACTTAAATGTTTATAGAGTACCAGGGGAAGGTAGGGATCCGTGCCATTCAAACTTTGGGAAGTAGGAATACTTGGAGATATGAATGCCATCCTTTCTTGGAATAACTGTTGCATCACGACGTACCACTTGTCATCGGAACCTTGTTTGGGCCGCACATCTACATCTCCATCGTCATTCATCATCTCCCTCTTTCTCCTAGATGGGCTCCCATGCAACCGCCACACTCCCACAATGGTCCCTCCCATCTCCGGGGGACCCACCTGGCCTTCCATGTCCACCGTCCTCTGAGGTGCCTCCTCTTTATCCTTCCAACTACTCCCTCCCCATTTCAACTTGCACATCACCCTTTCTCGCCACCTGTCGACGATCTGCACCCTCTGATGTGCACGTCGCTCCCTAAACCTCCTTGCGGTTTCAACATCCATTCCCCCACTCCCCCGCTTCAAATTTCACATAGCATTTGTCCCTCAGGCCCTTCCCCCAGCACTGGAGGTTTACACTTCCATGCCTGATTTCTGGAATTCCATCAGCCCTTCGTTCACCATCAAGACTTTAGTCCGCAATGGAATTTGCTTCTGCAACTTCCCTCGTAGTCCGGATCGGAATATAGCCTCAGCTCTGGAGAACGACTGGTAGCACTCCGCTACAAACTCCACAATATACCCGTCTAAGGTAGACTCTACCTAGAAATCTACAGCGCAGGTCAACTCAGTATCCAGCCGATGTAGGGCCACTAGATCTTCGTGCACCCACTTGTGGTTGATCTTTTGCAATTTGTCCTTAGTCACCTTGGACTGCAACCTCTGCAACCAATTATAGAGGTCGCTAGGGAATTTTCCCCAGAGGATCTCGTAGGTATCGTTGGCGGAATCCGAGAAAAGGACTAGATCCTTGAGCACCTTCTCTTTTTGATTCATTAGATCCGCTTGCTGAGCTATAAACTAATCTAGGTGGTTATCCCACCATCTCTGTATTTCTCCTTTGAAGATACTTGATACCATGATCTAGTTCCCCTAATGAAGTTTAGGGTCCCAGCAACAGAACCATTTTTTGGCAAGGAAACAGGTCTCGTAGGCAAGACCCAGGTTCGGGGATTGAGTCCAACAAAGGAGTCCACTGTAGTCTAGCACCACATCAGAATTTTCACCCTACTCTAAAGAGTAGAGAGTCTCACCCAAGGCGTGTCGCGACCACATGTAGGAGGGGAACAAATTGGTATTGGCGGATGGATCCGAAACCCGCAACTAACATAGGATCATTTGCATACATAACATCATACGTAGAAGATATTCTCAGAACATTATGCAGATACTAAGCAAATAAAATTTTAAAGTACCACAGACATCAGACACACATTTAACTCATACAATAAGACATCAACCTTCAAGTATATTAATAACCATTCAGTAGGATCCAAAGTTACATTGCTCGATTGAAAGAGCGTTCCACTTCTATTACAGAGGTCCCGTAGGACAGAGAGAGAGAGATACTATAGTCATGATAGATCGATAGGCACATAGGAGATACAAGAATGTCGCGCTCAGAACATAACTCTTCTGCGGCGTCTGATCTAACCTCTTTGATCCCTCTGCATCTATGCATGACTCGCTTTTCGGTTGGGTGATGGCCTATTTATTCACCCGCCAGCGCAACTGCTAGTTTCTCTTGTGTTCTTCTTTAGCTCCTTTTAGCTTCTTTCTGTTGCACATGAGTTCCATTCTCTGTTCTTTGCTGCATCTTCTCTTTGTTTGCACTTATCTGCACCAACCTCTTCATTCATCTCTTGCTTCTCTGCAACCTTGGCAGCTTCGCTGCCTACCATTGTTGCGCCTGCCACGTGTCGATCCACAACCCAAAATCTGCTCCTTATTAAAAATTAAAAACAAGGGCCCCAACACACATACATCTGGTGTCTCATGTGTGGATTATGTGATTGATGCTTATATGGTTTAAATTGTTTAATTTTTTAAAAATTTCCATTATATGATTCACCCCTCTCTCAATATAATCATAATCTCAACACTAGAAATTAAGTAAAGGACCAATAAATAAATAAATTTTCCAAATTTTATGTCAGCAATGCAAGAAAAACTAGAAATGGAGTGAAATTCAAATACAGACCATAGTTTTCTCACAAAAATGGGTTCAAAAGAGTTATTTCTCTAAGAAAGCCTTTCTCATCCATGTATCAAAATCTCTTCTTGGACTATTACTTTTATTGTAAGATTTTTGGTTATAAAAAAATTAATTGTAAATCTTATGTAAGGAATATGATTGTATGAGAAATATATAAAAAGAATCCTACAAGACTTCAAGGAATGATTATGCGAACAATAAACCGAGGAATTTCAATGATAGTGTTGCTAGAAATTCCAATTCATTTGCTCCCTTGTTGGATAATGAATGTTATAAGTATGATAAATATATGCACAAATCATGTGACTATAAAATCAACACAATAAGGGATCCTCAACAAAACAAGAAAAAATAATTCACAAAGGTATGGAAAAGGAAGCAAGAAAACCAGGAAGAATGTGGATGTTCTCTTAGATGCTTAAAACAAAGGTAATAAATTTCATAAAGATAGTTGGTGTTCAAAACATATGATACGAGATCAGTGAACATTTATATCTCTAAAGGAATATAAAGGAGGAAGTTTCAGTTTTGGAATTGATGCACCAACTACAATAATGGGAAAGGGGACAATTAGGCTTGATAATGGAAAAAATAAAACTCAAAATGTTCTATATAACGATGTTATAAAACACAATATTTTGATTTTTAGTCAAATGTGTGATCAAAGATATTATCTCACATTTCATTCTAAAGGATGTAAAATAAGTAACCTGAGATTAGAAATATTGGTGGTAAATGTAGCTAGGACCTCAAGCAGTGTATATATCCTAGATGAAGTTAAAGAAGAATGTTGTATAGGGAAATTAGATGAAAGCTGTTTATGGCATAGAAGGATGGGTCATATCAATTTTGACCATCTAATAAAACTTAGTAATACACAAGTACTGAGAGGCATGCCAAATATTTCAAAACCGAGTGATATTATTTCCAGGCAATGTTAGCATGTGAATCATACCATAGCGAACTTCAAGGCAAGATAGTACTCATCAATAAAGCCATTGGAACTTGTTCATACATACCTTTACGGAACTGCAAGAACAAAAATTTTAAGAGGTGAGATATACTTATGCTTATGATTGATGATGATACAAGAATGGCATGGGTTACTTTTCTTAAAGAGAAGTTTGAATCATTTTAAAAGTTTAAAACTTTCAATGCCTTTTGTTGAAAATAAAACTAAATTTATAAATATCAAATTCTCAAGTGCAAATAGAGGAGGAGAGTTTACTTCTAATGAATTCAATAAATTTTGTGAAAAACATGGGATTAGGAGACATTTTTCAATAGCAAGGACTCCTCAATGGAATGGTGTTGTTGAAATATGGCAAGAACTGTAACACTCCCTTCCACCCCCTTTTATACCCTCAGACTGTGGAAGGTGTTACTTTATACTTAACATGACCCTCAAGGTCTATTACGAAGATTGGGTTATAAAATCCTATTTTTCCAAATTTTCCAAACTGAAAATAAATACCACCACCGCGTTCAAATCGTCAAGAGATTTCTAGTGACATAAATTTTATGTCAAACCGACTTCCAAATTGAAATTTATGACCTTTTAAAGTTTGACCAATTGATTCTTGCCACATCAACAAGATGTTGCCATGTGGCACCCACGTGAGACCCACATGGCCTCTCAATATCACCCCGATAAGTTCCACACCATCACAACACCTATTTGGCATCCATGTGATGATATCAATGAATTTGTGATGCTTGCCACCTTATCCTAATTCACGAGTCCCATAGGGTCTGAATCCTTAGTGAAATTCAAAAACTTCCTTTGTATCCAATTTTGGAGGAAAAATAAGTGCACCTAATTTTTCTTCATTGGCATCCTCCCCATACCCCCAGATCACTTCTATATATTCAAAAGTATTTTTCATTGGCCCATATTCGATGTTTCACAAACTTGCATTATGACTTCACCCCCGAATGTCCCAGATACATCCTCCACCTAAGTCAATCCAACCTTGATCCAATAAACACTCCTGTGGAGACCACCTCGAATATACTACACTTCCTCAAAATCCTATTAGGTGCATATATGTCCCCGCATAGATATTTTTTTAAGTGGGGCCTACCCTAGATAACTCTACACTCTCTCTAAAATATGGACTATTCCAAATCTATTTATTTTCAAATAATGTACAAGTGTTAGTTTTCCAGATTCCTAGATCTCTGGATACATCTACCAATTGAAAAGGTATTTAGCTCCTCCACCCCTAGATACATTTTCCAGTTGAAAGGGTACCCATTCCTTGATACAACTTATAATTGCCCCAATACTTAGACTTAGAAAGTTTGATTTTTTCAAGGGATTTTTTCAAGGTTCTCCTTGAAGCAGGGAATTTCCCAAGCCACCCATTTTATAGAGATAAAATCCTTATTCAACTATAAAATGTTCTACTCATTATACTTAGCCATCATATATTCCATAAATATATCCATTCTATAAACTTGGATATAACAACACCATACATGATCACAAGGATTGTCCCAAGTAAATATTATCAAACCGGTTGATTTGTCAGATACTAAATAAAACTAAGAGTTAGTTCCAATAAACATATTTCATATAAACCCATATAACATGCTTCCTTTGCGAAGCTCCAGACCTCACAACATCACATATATTGCACATAACTAAACAAGCAAGAAATAAATGCAGATGAATCATTTAAACATCACATAGCACCTAATTATTTTCTCCTCTCAAGAGGAAGTCTACAATCTTCAACAAGGTAATGAACCATGATATTCACAACATGTTAGGTCATAGAAATCACATACCATAACAATTTTGCTGAAGTTTATCAAGTAACCATGCATATTCATGTAAATAACTCTATAAACATTAGGATAATATCAACACATAGATCCATATATTTATCTGACCATGAAGGCAAATAAAGAAAATCACTCACTAAGATCAAACAAAGATCTCAGCACCCTTCCTGAGGTAGAGCTATTCCATATACACAACACATAAATTGATTTCCCGATAAGATAACCCACCATCATGGTCATGGCAATGAATTGGCCAAACTTATAAATATATAAAGATGATTGAGACTTATGAAATTACAAATTATTCTTGAGTGGTTTCAGCTCATCAATCAAGGACATGTCAGACAACATAAAATTGACTAAGCATCCACATAACTCAAGAAACTTATAATCACCATATATATACAAATTAGTTGGTCAAACATGATTATATAGTGAATCATACATTCTTACATAAATTACATAGGAATAATCATTAGTCATAAGCATAGTAAGATATATCATAGCCTGTAATCTAACATGCATAACTAAGAACACTTATTGAATTATCTGAAATGGATGGAAATTGAAGGAGGCACTTCAAATATCCATCCAACCATAGGCCAACTACACTAAAATATTTCTTGCAGTTGACCACCCTCGAGCTCAAGGTCTGAGGAGTTAAGTACTCAAGAGAAGTCACACCAATAATGTTGTTAGTTTACATCATTGCGCCAAGAGGTGCTCTCCAACCCAGAATAGGAGAGATAATTTCATGTCCTATTAAACATGTAATTTCTTGTTAAACATTGTGACATGGTAAAAACAAAAAAAAAAAAAAAAAAAAAAAAAAAAAAAATTATAATTAAGAATTATACCAGCCTAGATCCATCTTAACTCCTTATCTACCAACCACTGAGAGGGATCAAATTTATTTTCACTCTAAAAGGCATTTACATCTCAAGAGATTTGATCCCTCTCAACACTTGGTAGATTTAGAGTTAAGATTGATATATACTAGTATTTAATTTTTGTTTATATTATTTAAAAATTTTAATATATAATAACATTTTCGAATGTAGATTTTTATAATTTAATTTTATAGTGAAAGGAATTTTTTTCAGAGAGAGAATCTTAAAAGAAACTGAAATGCGTGACGTTTTGAGTGAACACTTCACCCATCATCAGGGACAAGAAGCAACAAACAAAGATGAAGAGGAAGAGGAAGAGAGACCTGACCAATAAATAATGGTAGTGCCATGAAAGAAACGTTACGAAATTAATAAAATAAAATAGAGATAGGGTCAATAGATTTGAATTGTTATTATTATTAATAATATTACTACTATAATAGTAATATGATAATAATTAAAATCAATAATAATTTTAATGTTGGAATGGGGTTCCCTAAGCTGTGTTTTTTATATAATTTTGTAATAGTTGGTCTTGCATAGGGGTTTTGGGGTGGGACAAAGCCCCCAATGTTTTGTAATGAGTCAAAGGGTAGACCTGGGGTCCGCAAACCACATGTTCCGGACCATAGGATAACAAAGGATATGATGATATAAATAGATAGATAGTTGGGTCTAGTAAGTAAGAAGTAGAAGTAAGATTGATGCTGTGAATGAACTGTTGAGATCTGTCTTGGGTTGTTTTCGGAAAGGACTCCTACTGGTTGTGTGCACGGAGATCCTCAGTCCTGCTGTGTGCGAACCCCGCTGGCTGTATACGCAGGTTGTTTCTTGGGTTTATAATTGGGTTTATGGATATTGATGAATGAAAAATCTATTTGAAGTATCTTTATGATATCTATTGTTTACTAAAGTGCCTCTGTGTTATCTATTTAAGCTGTGAATGTATTTGCGAACTATGAATTAGCTGTGATTGTAATGTTCTGTGGTGATAATTGTTGATGCACACGTGTATGCGAATGTATTAATATAGATATGTTAATGATAGTAGCTTTGTTTATGGTTACATGCTGATTATACTGTTAAAAGATCAATAATAGGCTTGTTTCTGTGCGAACTTGATAGATTCAATGAAGATCTGCCTTAATTACCTACTCTCTCCTAGGGTGTGGAAACCTGGTTCCAACACCCTCCCATACTACTTCAGGTGAGACCTTGGCCTACAAAAGTAGGTCATTGCCGAAAGGGCCAGTAGTATAGGGGTTTTTTGGGAAACCTTAACTCTGAACCTGGGTTAGGACCGCTAAAGCCAACAAATAGTTCCATTGCTGGGACCATGAGAATTTTGAGAGAGAGATTAGGTAATGCCATGAATCCATTGGAGACCTGAGAAATTCGAGCTCGAAGACTGGTTCAAAAAATATATTTAGGAGTTTTCTGTAAATGAGAATTGCAGCATGAAGCTAACAGCCGAGAAGTGGAAGAAAAAATAAATTTTCACTGAAGTATAGGAAATTTTCTTTGTAAATTTTGCGCACGAGCCCTAGGAGTGGTTAGTAAGGCTCGTAGAATTCCATATGTGTTGGAAAGATGATCAGATTACGCAGTGGACTCTAGAATTGATTCAACAGTTGGAGAAGACTGAAAACACAATCACCCGTATGGTAGATCATCAGGTGGATAGCGTGATAGGAGGGTTTGTAACGGAATTTGCAGTCAATTAGTTCATATCCTATTCTGAGGTAGAGTGGAGGTTCTTCAAAGGGTTCCGGGGTAAGTTCTTGCGAACATTGCCATTGCTAAATAAAATATTACTATGCAAAAAGGGAATTCTGTGAAGCCACACCGAATGAATGACCTCTGATTAGAGCGAGAGTACAACACGAAGTGATAAGTACTACCAAACCAACCAAGAAGGGGATAGATCGATCTACAACCCATTAAGAGAATCAAATGTGCACGCAGGAAGTAGTCCTCCGGCTACACCATCTTCGAGTAAGCATAAGGGAAAGAAATCCCCCACACCTTCGCCACCACCAGAAGAAGATATGGCTGCACACATGAAGCTACCCACCTTCAAGGGTGTAGGAGACAAATATATGGACCAATTTTGGTTCGTAGCAGAATCAGTATGGACTGCGTAGAATGTGGTTAGTGATGTTGTAAAGAGGGTGCAACTATCCCTCACCTTTGAAGGAAGGGCCCCGGATTGGTACATGGGGTACATAGGACAGCATGCGGATCCATCTATTCAAGAGATTAAGAATGCTTTAAAACAACAGTTCTGGAAGCCTAAGTCCTACTCTCAGCTGGTGGTTGACTTGAAAGAATTTAGACAAGGACCCACTGAGTCGGTATGGGAGGCTGATTAGTGGCTGAAGAAGGTTATTAAGGATGGGGAATTCCAATATGATGATAGACAACACAAAGAATGGTTCATCGCCATGCTATTATCTCACCTGCGTGGACCTGTGGTTCAGCAAGTGATTGAGATGCAAGAGAAATCCTTGGAGATTGCTATGAAGCTGGAAGCTATGCCGAGAGAGGATGCCTAGTTTGGAGTACAATAGATCCAAGTACAACTAGAGGCAATGCACCTCGAAATCCAAAATTTGTGGAAAGAGCGAGTAAAAGAAGCTACTCCAAACGTATGGTGCATAAGATGTAGGGTGTCCGGCCACACCAAGGATCAGTGCCCTTTGATGGTGGACTACATGCAGGCTAGGGGACCCAGCCCATTGCGTCCTAAAGAGGTTTCGAGACCCAGTAGCCTGACATTATGGTGCACTGACTATCGCATATATGGACTACATGATACCAATCACTGCCCCTATTTTGGTGCTTATGTTCCAGAGTTGAAGCAACAATGGTGCCAATTCTGCTCATCTGTGGGACATGAAGAAAATAACTGTTAGACATATGACTTATTGATCGACCGAGGAAACCTGTACAGAGTACAGGCTGACCCTTCTTCACCACTATCTCCCTCAGGTAGAGGAGGCTCTCCAGCTAGAGGCAGAGGAGGGGGAAGAGGTGGAAGCGCAAGTCGAGGAAGAGGGAAATTGATCTATTATAATTGTGGAGAAGTAGGACACTTCGCAAGGGAATGTCCAAACCCTGCGCAGCAATCTTGCCGATATTTTACGAAACTGGATCATGTGATTGAAGATTGTCGAGTACTGATAGCGAAAATGCAGGAAAAAAATCAGACACCAACGCAGAATGTGCAAAGGGTTAAGGCAGAACCACGTGATGAGGGACCCAGTATTAATGTCATAACACGCAATGGCATGGCTACTGGAGGCATTGAGGAAAGGGCTGTGGCTAAACCCTTCATCTGGAAAGCTGCTATCAAACAAGAAAGCTTGGATCTACAAAAGGAGAAAGAAACCCTCATTGAAGCTTGCAAATACTTTACCAAGGATGAGACATCTACTTCCAAGGCTCCAACAAGCCTAAGAGCAAATGACAAAGTTAAATCTTTCCTATAGGTATGTATGAATATTCTACGCAACCAGAAGGTAGTAGAAAATCTTCAAGTACTGATAGACAGTTGCGCAGAGAGAACTGATCTTCCCATAGAAGTTAAGGATGCTCACAAACTATACAAGCATAAGAAACACACTGGTCAGGAAATGCGGCTAACGACGCAGATTGGCAATTATGAGATGGATCAGGTCATCTTGGATTTGGGGTTTGATGTGAATGTCCTACCCAAGAAAAGATGGAAAAGGATGGGAGAACCTAAACTATAATGGTCTACTATACAGTTGCGCATGGCTAACCAACAAAATATTATACCATTAGGGAGACTATCAAAGATTATGGTAGATATCGCAGGGGTTAAGGTACGCGCAAATTTTGAAGTAATTCAGATTATGGAGGATGCGAACCCTTATCCTGCACTCCTAGGACTGGATTGGGCCTTATACATGGGAGGCATTATCAACTTGAATAAAATGAGCATGGTTTTTGAGAATGAGGGTATGAGAGTGATAGTCCCTTTAGACCCAGCGGAAGGAGAGCGATATATAGAACCTGCGCGTGTAGAAGACAACATGGATCATATTTATAAACTAACCGCTCGGGACGAGGATTGGATTAATCCTACATCTGATGGTGTGCTTTTTTGGGAGAAAGACAATGAATGCCTCTCTGACTCTGACAGGGAGATTGAAAATTGGCAGAATCGGCTACATGATGTATCTACGCTACGATGTCTTAGGATCATGAAGAGCTTCCGGTGTATCTCCTCAGAGGTAAGAGAACTGACTTACTTTGATGGTTCTGGTAGTATTAGGGACTTTTTGAGAACATTTGAAGCAGAAGTCCCAAGGGAGCAAAGGATGTGGGCACTTAACCTAGCCATGCGCACAACCCCTGTGTGGTGGTGCGAAACTCATAAGGGGACATTCAGGATTTGGAGGAATTCCATGAGATGATGATCCTACAGTTTGAACCTCCAGTTCACCTACACATGGAGACGTTCCTGGGCCAAGGAGACTCGCACAAGCACGTGGCCGCATGGATGGAGGCATGGTGTGAAAGGACCATGAACGAATGGGTCCACCTATTTATTCATGCCTTGGGGCCAATTCCCATTGCATGGTATCTATATGCAGAACTACATCAGCTTACCCGCCACTGGGAAACCATGAAGGACGATTTTGTGGGGACATTTGGTTTGATAGGCGGAACTAAGGCATTAAACGAGGCCTTGTAGGATATATATTCCCTAGTATTTGATGAATCACGCCCTCATGTAGAGTATGGGGCACCCGCTTGGGATACACAGATGCATGATATTGTTAACTATCACAATCTATCAATGGAGGAATGTGATGAAGACCCGCAAAATATCACTATCCCAGAATTGGAGGGAGAACGCGTAATTGCTAGACCCCCATTGCAGACCGTCGATGTGACCAAACCTCTTAAGCTAAGGGAAGTCAACATTGGAATAGAAGAACAACCTAAGCTAGCTAAAATTGGGGACTACTGGGATGATGATACTGTTGGGAAAGTCGCAGAGCTTTTCATGGAGAACCAGGACTTGTTTCCTATGAAATTCTCAGAACTCAAGGGGATTACGAGGGACCTAGGGGTCATGCACATCACTTTAAAACCAGATGCGCACCCTGTTAAGAAGTGACCTTATCGATTGAACCCTAAGTATAAGTAGAAATTCAGGGAAGAAATTGACAAAATGATAGCCGCAGGTATCATTGAACCGGTAGAACAGTCAGATTGGGTAAGCCCTATGGTGGTCCAAGAGAAAAAGACTAAAGGAGAAATAAGAATCTGTGTTGACCTGTGCAAACTGAATGATGCCTACATCCATGATCCCTTCCCTATGCCATTATCTGACAAAATTCTCGATAGTGTGGGAGGGTAGGAAGCGTACTTGTTCACTGATGGGTTCTCGGGCTACCATCAGATTAGGATCGCACCTGAATGTCGTAACAAAACTACGTTCACCACGGAATGGGGATCCTTCTAGTACATCATCATGCCATTTGGATCAAGAATGCCCCTGCCATCTTTTTGCAGGTGGTGGTTTCAGTCTTCAAGGAGTTCATCCACAAGTTCTTGGAGCTATATTTTGATGTTTGGACAATATTTGGTTTTGTAAAGAAGCACGTATCGAACTTGCGCATGATGTTGGATGTCTATAGAAAGCACCAGATTTCCCTGAATATTAATAAGTGCATATTTTGCATACCTTTCAGGATCTTTCTAGGTCACCTAGTCTGTCGGCAAGGACTAATGGTTGACCCCACCAAGGTAGCAGTTATCATCAACCTAACAGTCCCTACAACTGAGAAACAAGTGCGCTCTATCCTTGGACACGTGGGTCACTACAGGAAGTTCATTCAAGGGTACACACTGATCATGGAACCCATGGAGAAGTTTCTAAAGAAGGACGTTTCATTTTTTTGGTACGCGGAGTGTCAGAAGAGCTTTGAGTTACTCAAGTAGAAGATGGTATCTGCACCTATCCTCATATTTCCTGACTGGGCGAAGGTTTTCCATGTCCATGTAGATGCTTCAGGGATCGCCCTGGGAGCTGTCCTTACGCAGCCCGAGGAAGGGGACATCGACCACTCAGTTGCATTTGCTAGTAGAAAAATCTCTAGTGTAGAGCATAACTACTCCACTACTGAGCACGAGGGGCTGGCCATGGTATATGCCCTGCAAAAATACAGGCATTATCTGTTGGGAGGGCACTTCAAGATGTTCACAGATCACTCAGCTTTAAAGTACCTAGTGAATAAGCCTGTGTTGGGGGGGAATATTTGTCAATGGCTACTACTATTTCAAGAATATGATTTTGAGATCATCGTGAAGCCGGGGAAACTAAATGTTGGGCCAGACCACTTGTCTTGAATCAAGAGTGGTGAATAATTGACCAACCTAGAAGAAGGACTGCCCGATGCATAGCTCTTTTCTATTAATGTGGTTGATGCGCACTTCGCCGATTTCATTCACTTCTTAACTATGGGGATGACTCCTGCAGAATATACGGTAAAAAATAAAAAAAGAGTTGGTAACCCGTGCAACAGACTTTACCATCATAGCAGGCCACTTGTATAAGCTGGGAGTTGTTGAGGTACTGCAAAGGTATGTTCTGGAGCATGAAAGACAAGTCATCTTAGCAGAAGCCTAGGGAGGCGTAGCAGGAGGTCACTACACAGGGAAATAGACGATAGATAAGATCTTGAGAGCTGGGCTATGGTGGCCCACACTGCATAGTGACTCTGATGACTATTGCAAAGCCTGTAACACATGCCAAAGGACAGGAAGATCGTCATGCAGGGACGAAATTCCCTTGCAGAAAAAAATGGCCCTGCAAGCATTTGAAAAATGGGCCATAGACTTCGTTGGGCCCATCAACCCACTAGGGAAGAAGAAGAGTTCCCGCTACATCATCACTACAACTGTTATGTAAACATATTGGCCGAAGCGCAAGCTGTGAAGGATTGTACCGCAGACACCGCTACGCACTTTATTTTTGAACATATTCTAACCATGTTTGGCTGTCCAAATATCTTGATGAGTGATAGAGGTACGGATTTCGTTAATGATAAAATATAGGCTTTGACTGAAGAATTTCAGATCCACCATGCAAAAAGTACCCCATATCACCCATAGGCGAATGGAATCGTGGAAGCTTTTAATAAAATTATGGAACAGACGCTGACCAAGATCTGCAATTTCAATTGAAGAGATTGGGATGTGCGCATCCCGTCAGTCCTTTGGGCCTATCGAACCACTTGCAAGAAATTTACTGGGAAAACACTGTTTTGGATGGTTTATGGAAAGGAGGCCATCGTTGATCAGGTGATCACATCTTATGTGGAAAAAATGCTCAAAATTGGAGTTTATCAAAATTGGTTGGAACTTGAGCGACCAGATAGGCCTTGTCGATACGATCCTAGCGCTACAAACGACACTCAAATCCGACCCTGTATGTGAAAGTTATGCAGGTTTGAAGTTTTCAGTGACCTTCAAAAGTCCAGTTTGACTAGGGTTGAATTTTGACTTTGAAAATATTAAAAATAATATTTCGAGAATATTCCTCAAAATATGGGAATATTCCATGAAATATTCCCTGTGGACTAATCAAGAGTTCGATACTTGGCATCTTCGGATTGGATGATTAGTTGACTTTGAAATTTATGGGCCAATCCAAGGCGGCCACATGGTAGGCCCAGAGGCTACCACATGGCCCAGGGATCATGGCCAAAATATATATGGAGTCTGCAGGATTTGAAACGGGGACCTCCTGCCCACAAACCAAAGCGCCCAACCAATCTGCCAATGCATTAAGTCTTAACATCTATAGGATTGAGGTGGTATGTGAATTTTATTAAAGGTTTGGGTGGCGGAAAAGGGGGCCAGCCCCCGTATTGATAAGACCATAGCTCATGACCAGGGTTCACCAAAACTGGTGGAATGGTTAGCGTTAACTGTTAGCCTTAAATGTAACATATGACCACGATAAAAAAATTTAATGTGGAGGTTATGTAACGTTATACATGGCGGTCTTCTCAGCGGTTCCGGCGGAGACATGTGACTAGCGCTGGCCTAAAATAAATATAACCACTAGCGGTCCCGCCTTGTTTAGCACCACTCCGAGAATTTCGGCGGCATTGCTATTTTTAGTCGGACTAACTCCAGTTAATCCATTTTTGGTGGAGTGTTTTTAGGCCAGATTGGGCAAATATTGTTTTGGTCATAACTGCTTCATTACTGAACCTTTTTGGACAAAATTTTAGTCAATTTCGACTATTCTCAGCATTCTAGAGCCATTGGAATAGGTTGTAGAGCCAAAAGAGTTGACATTTAGGTACTTTTTCTTCAGGGAATCTTGGAGAACCATGAGGGCCTAGAGGGTGTTGGAGCTGTTTTGGGCTATGTTTAACCATTTGAGGTGAAACAAAAGCCAATTTATACTGATTTCTACATTCTGCATTCATTTTTACAGCTGGTTTGGTCTGTTTAGGCCTTATTTTCACTGTATTATAATTTTTAGCATCATAATATATCAAGGACATGCCCATTGGGAGCCTTGGACCTGGTAGATGTAGCCCAGGAGGGGTGAAATGCCTCATCATGTTGTTGTGTGTTTATGGTGAAATTATTCTGATGTGTTATTCAGATTAAAGTTGTTAAACAGTAAATTTAAACAACACTTCCTCACACTTAAATTCATAAGCAATTACCAAGATTATTTTGTTTCACTTGCAAGATATTACAAACACTTTGCACACTTAATTTAATGGAAATGAATACTTTTAACAACAGTACAAATAATTTAATTTTTAGATCAGTTGGTATCAGAGCTAAGGATCAGAGCCTTAGAAGCTAGAGTTTTTACTCAGCATTTGTTTTGTGCAAAGATATAGTTGATTGTTTGCAAGTTTTGATGCTTACTAGGCTTAAATTCAAGAGAGGTGAAGGAAACTTGGTTAGTGCACAAACTAATCCACAACCAAGAAGGGTAAGAGAACCACCTCCAAGAGCCATAGAAGCAGTTTCAAGCATGTCTTCAAGAGAGGGAGAAGCTCCTCAAGATATGGATCCCAAAGAAGAAGAACGGGTATTCCAAAAAGCTTTCCTAGACATGACAGAGATGTTGAGGATACTCTACCAAGAAAGGAATGATAGGATTGTTGGAGAAGGGTATAAAAACCAAAAAGAAGGAGAGGGTTATTCAGGAGGAAAGAAGAGTGATGACGATTCAAAGAAAGGACATGGAGGAAATGGTGATCCACCATCCCGATCTTCATCCTCTTCATCTACATCGTCATCCTCGATTTCGGTGAATCAATCTCACAAGTCTAAAACCACTGGTAAAAGTATATTTTTAAAGCTTGATGTCAAATTTGAATTGCCTATGTTTAATGGTGAAGTCAATGCAGAGAAACTTGACAATTGGATTAGACAATTGGAAGTTTATTTAAGGATATAAAACCTTCATGAAGACGACACCAAGATTCAGTTAGCCTCTTTAAGAATGGAAGGAGAGGCATTGGTATGGTGGGAAGCCAAGACCAAGGATGAAATTCGAAAACGTGGTAAGCTTAATTTATCATGGGCTGAATTTATTTCCGCAATTAAGCAACAATTTTATCCATTAGCTCATTTAAAAAAGGCTATCATGAATTGGAAAAGTTTTAGACAACTTAAATGAAAAAGTGTTCAAGAATGTGTTAGTGTCAGCCTTTGCAGCTTTCCTTCAGTGATCAAACATTCTCTTACAAAGTGATTTTAAGGTGTCAAGTTCAAATTTTGTCATTTCAATGAGTCTTCAAGAAAAATTTGGTCACTAGGCATTAGGTCTAGGGTTTGTTTTCACTCTTTTCAAAGTTGTCCAAATGTCGGTCCATGTCACCATTCAGCTGAGTGTACCATAATTCAAAGGGTTTTCATCATCATGTCAAGTTCCATTGGGTCATTTTACAACTTGTTCATGCTTCATTTGTGCCTAGGTAAGGTCCATTTCCCTCTCCTAGGGCTTTGGAGGTAATTTCTCTTGGATGGTAAAATCATTAGAAAAACTTGTATCTTGATGTTCATACACCTTCCCATATCATTAATGTACCTTATTAAACACTTCCCATCACTGAGATCCCCCAAATTCCTCATTTTTGCACAAACCCTAGTTTATTGCCACAACTTGGCAATTTTCTAGGCTAGGCCTGTGTTTTTCCCTTTTGGACCCCTTCCCCTCACTCAATATCTGAGATTCCACTTTCCCCTGCTTCCTAACATCCCTCCCTACTTCCCAAAATTTCCCCAAGAATTTAGAAGCCCCTTATCCCCTTCATTTCACTTCATTTCAACAAAATCCCTTGTTTCACACATCAGGATAAGTTTCACTAAAATGATGTTTCAGAGCAATAAAAGATGAATTTTGGAAAAATGAGAGAGGTTTTTGTACAAAACATGCCAATGAAGAACAACCTCCTTCACGTTTTACACAGGTGTCATGGTTTTAGATAAATGTCAAAAATACAATCGCCTTAGGAGAATTGATGCACCTGCAGGAAGTAGTGTTGGGAGATTTGATTTCGGACAGGGTAAATGAACTCCAAATTGAACAATTCCACTTGGGTTGGAAATAAGACTCCAAGATCTTTCCAACGAGCTATCACACGCTCAATTTGGACACCGGGAAGGCCTCCAAAATCCTCCTGCAAAATGCACTATGTAGCGCGCTACGCATATAAAGTGCACACTACGCATTGGGCCAGAACACAAAATTTTTGCCACTGCTCTTCAAAATTCAAATTCTCTCAGTCTCCTTTGCCTCATGTAAGTTTAAATCATATTTCTATTATCTTTGGTCAGTGTTTGGAGTTGTTTGAAGATCGGTTGTAATAGTATGAATGTTGAAGAACATAAATCCTACTCTCTTGTAAAGAAATGCCTCTTTAGGGTTTGAATTTGAAGTTTTAGAATTTGAATTTGGTGCCAAAACATTCCATATTTCACTTGTATTTTCCTTTCCCCACTACTGTCATATCATCATACAATGCCTCCCTTTTTCCTATTCCCTTTAAAATCACTCATATCACTTCGTCCCTCTCCTATTTCCCTATATCCCATACCTAAAACTTGCCATTTGTTACTACTTTCCATCCTTCATATCAGTTATAGGTTCAAAAATTCCATACAGTCAAGTGACTGTACTCACATCCTTAATTTCACTTGACTCAAGCATATTTTCTTCACTTAATTGAATCATGTTGTTCCCATAGCTCATTTTCCCACAGTCCACTATTCACACGACCCTATTTCCCACAGTTCCTCCCACATTTGGCATTTGAAAAAAAAGCACCAAATCCTCATTCTTCATCTCATTCAAGCCAACACAGATTTTGCAACATCATGGAGGCGGACATCGATACATTATATGACCAAGATAGAGATTGCACCACTGAACTGCATACACCAGGAGGATACTGAAGCATCGTGAAACACCTGATCCACTCCGGATTTTGGCCAAGGCTTCGTTGGCTAGGCATGATACATGATGGAGAGTCTTCGCTCCGAATTTGAGCAAATTTGGAGAAATTTTTGTCATTTTGAAAAATTTTGGTCTCAAAACAGATTTTTCAGCCATACGAGTAGCGCGTCGACGCGCTCGCTTATGATTGGGACACTTGCTGGAGGAAAAAATTATATTTTTGAGTTTTTCATGGTAAGTTATTCATGCTCCAGTATGGCCAAAGCATTTCATCAAGTTCTGGATGATCAAAAGGGAAAAAAACACCATGAAAATCACCTTTCTGCCACCAGCAAAAAGTACTTCTGGGAGAATGAAGTTTTGGACGGGAAAATGAACTCCAAATTTAAAAATTCGACTTGGGTTGGATAGCCAACATCCAGGGCTTTCCAACGAGCTATCATGAGCTCAATTTGGACTCCGGGAAGTGCCCCAAAAGTAGGCTGAAAGGCGCGCTAAGCGTATAGCTCAGGCGCGCTACGCATATAGATTTTTGGTCAATTTTTCACCTTCCAGCTCTGGATTTCGGCCAGTTGGACCAGTTTTGATTGTGGATGTAATTTTTGAGTTATCTTGATGTAATTTTGTGGTTGTCATGTAACTTGGACTCACTTTCACCTATTCTAGAAGATTCACTCCTAAAAAAGTAAAAATCAAGTGAAAGAATCAGTTTCCTTCCTTTTAGAGGCAAGTTGTTTGGCTGCCTATATTCTAGCTCCTTGTTTAGAATTAGTTGGAACTGCTCCTAGAAGGAGGAATTAGACCCCTAGAGGCATGCAAAGGGGTTATGATGGTCTATATGATGTAATTTCTCAATCATTTTCAGAGGTTGGAGAGGTTGGACTCTTGGAAAGACTTTGGCACACTATTGTACATATTTTTCATATTTTGGCTAAGGAAAGATCAGAGATTTTGCAGCACCTGTTGGGATTCTTGTGGCTTTCAGTTCTTGATGTTGTTTTCTCTCAGTTTATTGTAATTTCTTTCATGTTTAATGTATGCCATTCCCTTCTTACGCTTCTGAAATTAAATGAATGAGTAAATGAGGTTGAATCCATTGTTTCCAGTGCTCTGCCTTTAAATTTGTTTAGTTTTACATGTTTTCACCTGTTTGGAGAGGATCCATGTTCTCCCTTTCCCTCTTCAGCTCCTTGTCATTCTGATCCATCCATATACCCAATCAAAAGCATCAATACTACTGCCTACCTTGCCCCAACTCGAATTCTGCAAAGATCTGGCCTTATCCCCGGACCCAAAATTGTTTTTACCATTTCTTCAACAAAAAACCCAAAAATCAAAATCAAACTTTCCTATCTCTTTACTAGCCTAAAATCAGTATTCTTTATAAGTCATCTCAGCCCCTTTGAAGACCTTTTGCCAAGATAGACCTGGAGAGAGCCCTCTCCTGTCCTCGTAGGGCTAGCTACGAGGCTGAGCGTGGTTTGATGTAGCCTTGAGTTTTACCTTATTTCAGCCTAAGGTAGATTTGAGCGCTAACAGAATGCACTCAAGAGTTTAGAATAAGGGCTTTACTACTTGGAATTGATTTTCATAGTCAAGGTACCTTGCTGAAATATATAGGTGGTTTACACAATTACCTTATACATACTATCCTTATGTTCAATTCTACTAGTCTAGACGAAGTTTGTGTACAAGCTATGCATTTAGAGGCTAGAGGTAAACAATATTTTGATGGGAATATGGATAGTGAATTCAAAGGCAAAGGGAGGAAAATAAATGAAAACTCTAGGAAAGAAAAAGGAAAGTTCTTTTGTCAAAACTGTTCCAAAAGAAGCCATGATGAAGACCATTGTTGGAAGCTTCATCCGGAGCTGAAACAAGAGGAATTTAAAAACAAAGATAAGGCCAAAGAAAAGGGCAAAACTGTTGCAATTGTTGAACAAGACTTAGCGTCTGAGTCAGGTGTCGAAACTAAAAGCATCGCCATGGTACTAAAGAACATAAAGGGGAAAGAGATTGTAAATGAAACAAATCCCAATTCTAGCATGTTAAACTGTCACATAGAAGCTCAAAATGAAAAGAAGAGGATAGAGATGTTTCATGTGAGGATAATCTCAAACCACACAAAGATAGACACACTATTTGATAGTGGGTCTCAAGCAAACCTCATCTTAGATGACTTAGTCAAGAAGCTGAAACTTGAAACCATTCCACATCCAAAGCCATATCCACTTGGTTGGATTTGCAATGATGCCAATTTACAAGTCTCAAGAAAGTGCATGTTGCGCTTCGCCATAACTACTCATTATGTTGATTGGGTTGAATTAGGTGTGGTACCTCTTGACATTACAGGTGTTGTGTTGGATAGTCCGTATTTATATGACAGAAAATAGATCATCCATCGCCATGAGAACAAGTATCATTTGTTCAAAGATGGAAAAGAGTTTATTTTGAGAGCACATTGGAAGAAGCTAGAATCTTCTTTAGTCCATGCAGGGCAATTGAAAAGGATTGTCAATGCAAGTCAAAATCTAACTTTGTTGATGGTTAAACAATTTTTTTTTGTACATTCTCCTTTTCATGTTATTGCTGATGTAAATGATGATATGTTTCAGCCTGAAAGCAAGTCGTCTTTTGAAGATGACATGATATTGCAGAAAGTGCCTTTGGTGTCGATCGGTGCAGAGAACGAAGTGTCGGTGCAAAGCGGTGCAGGATTCCATGAGATGGAAAGGCATGCAAGCAGAGAGGGCATAAAGTTCAGCAAGGACCATTGCTGGTTTTAGAATGGCAGATTGGTATGGCAAGAAAACTTGGTCGGGATTCGGCACAAGTACATGGCTCATTCGGCAAAAATTCGCCATGTGGACAGTTGGCAAGGTGAATCTCAATTTCAGTCTCCTTTGAAGTTTGACCATTGTAGAAACAATATGTATTCTGCAAATATCAGTTGCTGTTATGAAAATTTCAAAAATTTGCATCATGACTCAGTGAATGTTAGCAACAGTCGGTCAGTGGATTCAAGGAAGAATTTATATTTTTATGAGAAGCTCAATTTGATGAAGTCAGGAAGATTTCAGTGGTTTAGGGTTGGAAGAGTGGAGAATTAGTGTCCTCATCTTCATTTTCTGTAATCAGAGTGATTTTGTGGGTCTAAAAGCTTCCCATTTGGGAGGTGTGATTAGGTGATCATGTCCTAAGTTTAAAAAAATGCTCAAAATTGGAACTGCTCAGAATTGGTTGAAACTAGAATGACTGGATCGACCTCGTCGATACGATCCTGGCGCCATGAATGACACTCAAATTTGACACTATATGTGAAAGTTATTCAAGTTTGAAATTTACAATTTCCTTCAAAAATCAGTTTGACCAGGGTTGGCTTTTGAATTTGGAAAGTATTAAAAATAAAAGAATATTCTGAGAATATTCCTCAAAATATTCTGGGAATATTCCACAGAATATTCCCTATGGACCAATCAGCAGTCGACAAGTGTCACACTTAGATTGGAGGAATGTTTGACTTGTTCATTTTTGGACCAATCATTGGGCACTATGTGGCTTGCCTGGAGGGCGCCATGTGGCCCCAGGATGGTGAAAGAATTGGCAATAATTTTTTTTGCAACATTACAGGTTTCGACCGTGGGTCGGATGGATGGCAGCCCCAAGGCCTGACCGCCCGGGCTCGTGGTGGTTCTTACAAACCATAATGCAACGATATATTATGAAGTTTGTTGTAAAGTTGTTTGGCGGAAAAAGGGGGCCAGCCCCCATTCCACATGACCCTATGCAATGACTCGGGGCCTAAACAAAACGCAACTGGTGGAATAGATGGTTTATGTAACCGTCCATAAACTACGACAATGTGACCGCCCACCTTATAAACTTAATGCCACGGTTTTGTGTTATGGTCAGTTAACGTTAAACCAGCCGACGGGTGCGGATAACATGTGACCGCTCGAATTTGACATTTAATGCCATATAAACCGCGCGGCTATTTTGGAGTGCGCCTCCAAATTCGGCAGCTTTTGCCAAAACTGTCGGGGTTAACTCCAGTTAACCAATTTTGGTGGATTTTTTTAGGCCAAACTGGACAAATGTTGTTTTGGTCATAAATTATCCATTATTGAACCTTTTTGGACGAAATTTTAGTCAATTTCAACTATTCTCAGCATTTTGGAGCCATTGGAATAGGTTGCAGAGCCAACAGAGTTGATCTTTAGGTAATTTTTCTTCAGGGAAGCTTGGAGAGACATCAGGGCCTAGAGGGTGTTGGAGCTGTTTTGGGCTATGTTTAACCATTTGAGGTGAAACAAAAGCCAATTTATATTTATTTATGCATTCTTAATTCATTTTTATAGCTTTTTTGGTCTGTTTAGGCCTTATTTTCACTGTATTACCAATTTGAGCATCATAATATATATCAAGGACATGCCCATTGGGAGCCTTGGACCTGGCATATGTAGCCCAAGAGGGGTGAACTACCTCATCATGTTGTTGTGTGTTTATGGTGAAATTATTCTACTGTGTTATTCAGATTAAAGTTGTTAAACAGTAAATTTAAACAACACTTCCTCACACTTAAATTCATAAACAATTACCGAGATCATTTTGTTTCACTTGCAAGACCATACAAACACTTTGCACACTTAAGTTAATGGAAATGAATACTTTGAAAAACAGTACAAATACTTTAATTTTAAGATCACCAATACAATAATCTTTGCAACTCAGAGTCTAAGCAAAATCCAACCAAAACATCCAATATTGATAATGAAAATACATGCAGTATTTAATTGCAACTAAGGAGGTTGCCCTAATCTAGGGTGACAGACGTATTTACTACAGAGTAAATGAAGTTTGAAAATTGAGACCATGCAAGGCCCAAGCCAAAATTATCCCTGACAGACCTACTATAGTAATAACTTTCAAATTAACTCCTGAGCTAACTTGAAGATATTTTTGACTAACTACCTGCAAAATTAACTTTTATAATAACTTTTGAATTGATGCTAAAATATCTCTGACTGTAATATTATCTGTAGTAGCTTTCATTAAAAATAAAACTGTAGGTGGCCAACATGGTTGAGAAGAAGTAAATGCTAACTGGCCTTGACATCTGGCTTTGCCTTCCTCATTGATTTGTTCTTTTACTTGTCTTTAAACCTTGAAACTACACTTATCTGTACATTTCTTTATTGCCTTTGCCTTAACTTTGTTCTTTCAATTTAACTCGTCTTTATATGCCTTTGCTGTCACTGTAAATTTCTTTTTACCTTATTGTATTACCTAACCTTTACCTTTCACTTCCTTCTTATCTGTTTGTTCTTTTACTCCGTTCTTTAACTGCGTTTTTCATCCCTTTGTTGTCTTTACCCAGACTACCCCTTTCCTATTTTTGCTTGTTCTTTTCCTAATAATCCTTTGTTGCAGGAAACCATTTGAATCCATACCCTGTAATTATTTGGAGGAGGAGGACAGGCGGGGAGTGCTAAAAGGCATGTAGGCCGTTGGATCAGATGAGGGAAATTAGACGACTATCGGAGATTCGGGTGAATGGTAAGTGGTGGGACCGAGCGGTCTAATGGAGAGGTGGTTTACGGTTTATTGCGCGGTTCCAGAGTGGTTAGGTGTTTTAGTCAGAGGGTGTGCAATGAAGCGGAGAGGCGACGCGTGGCAGATGGGAGGGTTGCAAAACCGTCCATTTCGAAACCCTCTGAAGGTTGTAAACGACAGGTAGTTGTGGGTGCGAAAAGGGCTGGGAGCTGTTGGATCCGGTGGTGAAGATCTGACGACATTCGGGTTTGAATGGATCATGGGTTATTTAGAAAGGTGGGGTCGGGGTTTAATGAAACGGGAGTTTAAATATAGAGTGGGGCTAGGGTTAAATGTAGTGAGGGGGTTAATAAAATGAAAATGGGGTTTCATATGCTAGGCAGGTAGTAGTGTATAGTGGGGCCCGAGGGTATAATAAAGCAAAGGGGAAAGTTGATTAAAGCAAAGGTTTTAACATAATGTGTTGAGGTTTTTACATAACAGAGGTCAAGATTAAATAAACATGGTTTATTTAAAGGGGCCCGATAAAGTAGTTTTATTAAAAACAATGTAAAAATGGGTTTTTACATTGTTTTAAACGAAAAGGAAAGGGGAACGAGTAAAGGGGAAGGGTTTTTAATGAGGGGAATAGGGTTTAAGAAGGGAAAAAAGGGTTTAAAAATGGGATTTCAGAGTATGGGGGTGTCATAAAAGGTAAAATGAAAGATAATAGAGAGTTTAAATGGAAAATAATGAAGGTAGTGAGATTTCTGAAAATAAATGATAGTCAGGGAATATTATTTTCAGCAAAAAATATAAGAAATAAACAGTCATCTGGTGATACTATAAAGATACAGGAGGCTAACATAAATCATGCCTCTAGTTACAAGAAAAGGACCTGTAAGGGAAACAATTGAGAGTAGCATCGAAGGTGTAGTGAATAGTCCAAAGCTAAAAGTACCAATACTCAAGGACACAATCTGTTTCATCGACAAGTCAATAAACTTGTTTTGGAAAAAATATTCAAAGACTTCACCAAGAAAGTAATTCTAAAATATGCATAAGACAAAGAGGCGTACCTTAATATTAATAATTCCAAGTTTCATAGGGTTGGTTGCCACTATCCTGCGTTACCTTGTGCGGAGACAATAGAATAGATCCTACAACATATTGACCCTAGAAATTTGATTGATAGAAGTTCAAAGGGTGAAGCATTAGATACAATTAGGTTCATGATATTCACATGTATTGCAATATCCCCAAGCCAGAGGAATACCTCAATTTAAGATACTATGCCAGTTTCAGAAAATCTACTAAGGATATCCTCAAATCTCCGTGGTAGGAGCTAATTAAATTCCATCAAAAGATTGAAGGTATATACAAACCAATATGTTAAGGAAAGTGTATCAATACTTAATGGAAATTTATTGAAACTTATATGGATGTAAAAACGTTAAATTATTTGAGGAAAAATGGGACTTTATGGTGCACACTTATGCTAAAGGAACTTTAGTCAATTGGTTCGATCTCATAGCTACGTCATTGCAAAAGTGAGTTGCAAAATAAAAGAACGTGGCAGAAGGTGAGAAACCCAAATTCTACATGTCTTCATATTTTCTAGATTGTATATGCAAGAAGAATGAATTCCTAGGGTTGGAATGGAAATGGGCCTATGCTAAAGAGATATCGTCAGTGCACATATATTGCAAAATATTGTGGGAAACGAGTTACAAGGGAGTATATGAAAAGATGATTGAACTCTTCATCTTAGTACTATATTAGATGTTGTTTGGCACCTAAGCACCATGCATGTAAGATAAGGTAAGGGAATATATATCAAATATCCTAGATTGGTTTGGATTGCCTTAAGGGACATTTATTAAAGCCTTTAGAGCATACGAAAGCCTGCATATTATGCCATTGTTCATGATAGACAAGGTTGTCATGCAGGAGGTCAAATATCAACTTTTTATAGGATTATTTGGATCATTTTTGAATTCAAAGAAGTCCTCATGGCCAATATTCCCTTTGCATATAGGATCATACAACCTCAAGAACTTGAAGGTAGCAGAAGAAGAAATTGAAAAACTAGAGTGCCTAAAGTTTGGTGAAATGGGATATCCCCAATATGATCCTAGAGGCATAATTACACAACACTGTGCAAAACTAAGATATACATGGGCATATTCCTCAGTTTCTTGGAAAGAGGAGGAGATAATAAGGAATTGTTACAATGGCTCTAGATCAATTGGAACATGCAGAGAAAAGGTCCTTCAAACCTATAAAATGTTCCAAATGAGCTAAAGGTGGAGACCAAGAGGGGATGGACATTCAAGATAATGTTGAACTAAAGAGAAAACAAAGACTGGAAGCTGCGCAACAAAGAATTAAAAATCTCAAAGCTAGTAAATATGCTAAGAAGGCAGCTGAAGAAGAAAAGAAGCAGAAAAAGCACGGAGAAGCCCAAAATAAGAAACAATAAGAAGATGAAAGAAAAAAGGAGGAACAAGAAAAGCACAAACAAGAGGCCATGAGGAAGAAAAAGAAAATGAGAAAAAATAAATCAAAGGATGCCTTGAAGGAGCAACAAGAGGAAGAAGAATGGAGAAGAATTTGACTCGAAGAAAATAAGAATAAAAAACAAGAGGAAGATGAAATGTTCAATAATTTTGGAGGAAGAGCTAATAACCCGAGAACTAGATGATGAGAAAACAGAGGAGAACAAATCAAAGGAAGTTGAACCTATTGTAGCCACTCTAAACATCCGACCTCCAACTCCTCTCACATGTGGGCATCTCCCTCTCAGTGAAATAGGTATCCTGCCACCAAGAGAAGACATAATATTGGATATCTCTAATTTGACATTCGATCAAATCAAGCATAGAATCACTCAAGATAGGAGGAAATACTTCCCATATGAGCCAAGTCATCCAATTTCAATGATTCTTGAGAAGGATATCAATGCATATATGAGAAAAAAACTCGAAAGCCATAACTTCAGTAGGAAAGGCTTTTGCAAAAACTACATAGATAAATATTGACTATGTCGTTCTTGAAGTTGATAGATTGAAGAAAGAGTTGGTTGATGCAAGACAATAAAATGAACAACTCCTTATTGTAAATCAAAGCATGACTTTTGCAAGTTCTAGTAGAGGAGGTTTCAATCCACAATACTTGAGGAAATTAAGGAGTTATAAAACATAATGAAGAAAGTATATGATGAAATGATGACATTACACAAAGTAGTGGCCCCTTTACATTAAATCCAAAAGGATTTTCAAGAAAATATGAGAATTGTAAAGTTAGTTCACATGGCTATAGACCTTATTGAAGAATGGGACGCCGAATATCTGAATACACTAGAAGAATTTCCTAAGAAAGGAAAGTTTGAGGTTGAGATAGACAAAGTAGAGGTAAAAGTACTTATGTAAACTTATTATCAACTAAACAACAACATATCTAACACTATATCAACCTATATGAAATTGCATTCTAGGTTGGAGGCTTTGGTATGATTTCATAAGATACCTTCAGTCGGTATACCTGGAGAGGTGAATCAAATAGAATGTCAAGCGACATGTAAAGGATGTTGAAAAACTAGAGTGTACATGAGATTAGTACTATTTATGAACTATTGATAATTACTTGCGAATATGTTAGTATTATTTTACTGAATTTTATTATTCAATGTTATTCATCAAGCAATTATAGTTCAGAAACTCAATCAAAACAATGCATGTAAAGTAGAGATCACAATGCACAAAAACGAGAGACAAGAGATTACCCTTGAAAAACCCACTAGGGGTAAAAACCCAAAAAACCTTTCCTTAGAGAGATCCATCAACAAGATATCAATGGCATAGACAAATTTACCAGAAAGATAATCATGCACAAGTACCAAGTCAACCCTCCAAGATGCTCCTAAAATAAGTTAGAAATGTCTCCTTATGAAAGTCTTCATAGATAATAGAGATAATGAGCCTTTGACCCTTCACATAATCCTCCTTAGATCTTTCACAAGATATGCCTCAGAATGCTCACATTGTGAGCTACATAATTCACATAAGATGAGTCACAAAAAATTTAATATTATCGAGATTCATGAGCTTCAAGCCTTGCATAGATTACTGAGAAGAATTGCCAGACACTTCTCATATATTACTAAGATGAGTTGCCTCAGAATTAACATTTATTACAAAAATACGTTGCCTAAGACTTCACATAAATTACAAAGATAAATTGAGCCACAAATTTCACACTTCTTTAGAAATAAATGAGCCACAAATTTTTCACTTATTGAGAGACAAATGAGCCATAGATTTCACATGGAACAAAGGTTATAAATCCTACATCTCCTCACATAGAGCTGAAGTAATGAGCCTTAGAATGATCTGAATTAATACACCACATAAGGATGTGAATTGGATGCCAAATGATGGAGCACATGTGTAAATATATAATGTTTTTCCTTGTCCAAATGGGTGTCTCCAAAGGTTGAGCCGACTTGAAACTTGGAGGGTCAACTTGGTCAACTTGAGGTTACAAAATTACACTTTAAAAGATTCATTTTCATCCCTTTGCAAGGCCATGAATAACATGCTTTGCATATTTTTCTTTTGACTAATGAGGAGCATGAAGAATGTTATTGATAATGAATAAATGTTTTTTTCTTTTCTTTTGAGCATTTTCATATCTTTAAAAGCAAAATGATGATTATGAATACCGACCATAGCTACAAATTATTCAACAAAGGAGGCCTTGGATGTTATAAGACATGTAGCTACTCAAGAAGACTTGGAAGTAACCAAGGAGTTTGTTCTTCTATATGTCATCGAACCAACCAAGTTGGACACTAAGCTGACCATGCTCTAGAACAATATACAAGTGCGCTCAAAGACAATATTGTCAAATGCATTCAAGGGAAGAATGGGGTATGAGCGAGAGCTATCAGAAAAGGTGAAAGATATAGCAACAAAATACAAGACTTGGGACGAGTACATTAATAAAGAGTTCACTTTCATAGTGTCAATAGTACAAATTACTCAAATTTTCACATAAATATGTTTTATTTTATTTTCATGATTTTGGCCACAATTGTGTAAAAGGATAAATTTTGCAATTGAAAAATAGAAAGATATGAAAATACATGTAGAAATTGAAAGGTCACAAGGAACTCCAAAGGTCACATGGAAGTTGAAGAGTCATGAGGGGAGTTCAAGCAAATGGACTTTTACCCTTAGATTATCTCATTAACACATGAGAGAGAGATTGTTGTTCTTTTGAGAAACAAGTAGCGACTTCCATGTTCCACTATTAGATCAAGTGAAGTGCCTTTTATAATTGTGCATATTATTACTTCAACATAATCATCAGAAGCTCTTTGAGCTTGACATATTTTTCACGCATATATCATAAAACATTGTAAGTCTTCTCTTGTAATGGCTATGATATGTGATTGTATTCACATGTATTGAAGTAAACAAACTATTTTGTTGTCTTTGATACAAATCTTAATTGAATTTATATGTCCTTATGCTTTCATGATCATTTTTGGTTGGAAGTTGTTTTCCAATCAATTAGCGATTATTTCCTTATGTGTGTCTTTAGAGTAGTGATATCACTGTTCTTATAAAGGCTCATGTTATTTATTTTATTCATGAAAGTATTTTATGCACATTATACTCGCACATTTCAAATAGCTAACATTACTTGCATGTATCAAGAGTGATAATTGTTCTCTTATATGTTGCTAATTTATTCCGAGGCACATCATAAGTCAAGAAAAATGGCAGTCGGGCCAACATTCCAGATGGGACTCCCACACCAAATGGTGTAGAGTTGATCTAGGAGGATATTGGTGGCCACTTGCCTATTTCGCTCGGACCCCAAACATTGTTTTCTATTAGTTTTCTATTTTTCAGCACAATCTCCTATTTTGATAGTTTTATATTTTTGGTAGTTTTCAGGTCCTGAACTTTCAAAGCCGTTTTGAGGCCCTAAATGATGTTTTTTTGGGAAACTGGAAAACATGGAAAACAAATTATGTTTGTAGTCGAAAGTTATTGTCCTCAAAATAAAATATTTTAATGAGTTGTCGTGCATGCCAAATAGATATTGTATACCAAAGTTATGATCCCATGAAGTTGACATTCCAAATAACCCCATCAAAGCCCATACCTTTTGGCGCTTCATCTCCTAGGGTTAGGTTTTTAGATTTTTATGGTTTCTCATTGTTTCTTCATGATAAAAATGTCACCAAGCCTCATTGTAACATAGTTCAAAAGGCATGCAACTGTCACATATTTGCTTAGGATAAGCTACCATCGCCTGAGCTAGTTTGCTTATATTTTTCATGTAAGCAATTTTTGGCATTTTCTATTTATTAATTGAAGTTAAATTTCATTGTATCTATGTGTTTCTATTTTAAATTTGTATTTCACTTCATTCCTTCATAAATTTGGATTAAGAGTCTAATTGGGACTTTACACCGGGGATATCCCTTGTTGTTTGTGGAATATCCAACACCGTCAACAAGACCTCAGACAAGAGTTTAGAACAAGGAAGAAGGTCAAATGCCATATTATGCATTTGTATACAAAGAATTTGATGCACATAATGACTATTTTTATCAAAAGAAAGGAAAATTTGAGAAGAACTACATATGAATAGAGATCCATGAAAGAAGGAAAATAAGTTCACATTTGTAAAATAGAGCAGGGAACAATGCTAAGTGAAGATAATGATTGTGGGGAAATAGAAGAAATGTTATAGGCAACTCAAGATACAAAAGAGTCTTATGTTTTTAAGAATAAAGATTTGTGTACATGTATTGAAGATGATGAAATCTCAACACAAGAAAATTACCACCAGGGAAGAAGAAAAGGATCAACAAAGAAATCCTAGACAACCAGAAGGAATGAGCCAAGGAGCTTACAAAAAATAGAGAAAGACAATAATGATTGCATATCCTAAAAAATGGTATGGAAAACAAACAAAAAAGAAGCTTGGTAACAAGTTCAAAAGAAGACAACAACATATTGTTGGAAAATGGCGAAGTAGAGCAAGCAAATGTAGGGGATGAGGTAATGGTTTTATATTTTCACATTTCCTTTAATGAACATGAGAATGTGATGACAATTGATGAGCAGAGATTTGTTTTGAAAAATGATAAAGAAATGAGAAAATAAAGGTCTCCAAAAGGAAATGATGTTCGCATGAGTCAGTATGGTGAAAAAGAAGTTGGTAAGGAGAATTCAACCCAAAAGATTTTAACAATTCTGGAGGTGACCATGATAACTAGAGAACAAAAATTCAACCAAAAAACTAGAGATAAGTTAACTAAGAATGGTAGGGATCATGTATAGTAGGGAGATGAAGATTAAGAGGTTTTTTAGTTTACAAAGGATAAAAGTACAAATGAGGTATTAAATTACACATTTTAAGCAGAAAAAAAGAAATGACCACAAATTTTGGTATAGTTATTTTTATTATGTTAGCATCTATGGTTATGGTAGTAAAAGTGAATATGAAAGTTAATGGACAAACTGTTTTCTATGATAAATTTATTTCATGCATAGAAGAAAACATAAGTATAGTCTCTAGAGTTGGAAGCAAGTAGGATTTCATAGAAAAGCAATAAGACTAGAGAAGGCATCTCAGCGATTTACAGATTTGTAAACAAAGGTATGAAGAAGGAAGAATAATTCTTATAACTTTTCCACATTAAAGTGTTGATAACATAAATTTATAGGAAGAGAAACTCAATGTGTATCAATAGAGCTATGCTTTTATATGTAAAAGGTATCTTTAGAGAATTGAGAAAGATACAGAGGATGCAATATTATCTTATAAAGGCATGGAAAATGATGGGCACATAAAAAAGATCCTGATTTTAATAAAGGGAAATTTGAAATAAAATAGTAGAGTTGAATGTATCAAATTCCAAAAAGAGGATTTTGTTGAAAATTGGTCCATGATCATAGAAAAAATTCTACAAAGAGGTATAAATAAAGCAATGTATATAAAAACATGGAATGAAGCTAGAAGTATTCATTTACTACGAAGATGACAAAGAACACGACAATAAAAAGACATACAAAATGTGAATGTAGAAGTGAAGTAGTGGTTTAGTAAGAGAGATGGACAACAAGCAAGAAAGTTACAAGATCCTACAAGGTTAGGATAGTAGCAAGGCAACAATGCAGTAAAGGAAGTAAACAACAAAAAAAAATAGTTTGGATCCAAGAGGGAAAGAAGATGTAGTGAATGCACCTACAATTGAAAAATGACAAAACAACATATGTAAGACACATGAACACGAGTTCATGAAATTTCCTTCCTTGTGAGTCTAATGCAATAAAATCTTCCATAGTTTAAACTTAACATTAACCTCAAAAGGGGAAGTCTTATGAATTTACTAAAGGGAGTGGGTGCCCTCAATCAAATTTTTATAATTGAGAGTGATCTATCAAGAGTAGGAAGTTTAATTTCTCATGTAAATATAAGTTTTCTTAGTTCTAGAAGCGAATCTATAGTTGTTATGGAGGTTTTGATGAGTTACCATTTCTATTCTTTGTAATATTTCTATTTGGCATATTGTTAAAGGGGTCAAGTAATTAGTTAAGTTTAGGTGTGATTTTCCCCTAAAATAGATGATATGATTCCATCTATTGGGAATCGAGTCACTCATATCATGAATTGATAAACTGACATGTAAAGATGTATGCAGATCAGATTCTTGAGAATGATGGAGTTGAGTGTGTGAATGTGAATAGGTTTGAGAAGACCTAGGAGGAGGATTGTGTATCCACTATACATAATTTTTAATAATTCCTCTCAAATTGAATGAATTATTATAGTCTTGTGTCATATGGTTGTGAACTCAAATATTTGTTATTTATAGAGTGTCTATGCAAAGAGAAGGAGAGGTTTTCATTTGCAGGGCATGCTCATTCTTAGACCACTCAGGTCCATTTGCACCAAACGATGAGGGTCACAAGCTACTTGGTTGAAGCAAAAAGTAATGAAGTTGAAATTATATCTAGTGATTACTTTATTGGAAATTGAATCCATATCTATGCCATGTTTTCTTAGTAATAGAGTGTGTGACTATGAATGAAAGATTCTATATATATATTATACAAATACCATGTGTATTATCTTTTATGATTTTCAAAGCTTTATTTGTTGTGAATTAAAACCCCAATAATGTAACACCCCCTCCCACCCCCTAGTCCTCAAGGGCGAATGGGAGGTGTTACAACCCAACCAATCGACTTAGCACGATTAGATAGGATCATTCGAAATGACCCAACCACTCAACTTAGCACAACTAGACATGATTAGTTGAAATGACCCAAATGATAGACATACCACGACTGGTCGACCTAACACAAGCAATCAAATTAACACGACTGATTGAACTAACACAAGAAGTTGACTTACCACAACAAGACGACCTAACACGAGCAATCAACTTAACGCGGCTAATCCACTTTACATAAGTAGGTGACTCAACACGACTAATCGAGACCCTGATCTAGGCCGATGGAAAATCAATGCTAAAAACTCGTTAAAGCCTTTGTCTAGGCCTACAATGAGTAATATTAATGCATATAATTGAACAACACCCTCATAAATTTGGCCGAGGGAAATAATAATGAATATATCCCATGCTCTTTAGGGAACCCTGCCTTACATCGATAGCTTTATACATGTAATTAATGAACAAGGCACAACATCATCAGTTGGTTACCTTAGATGAATTGGGTGCCCTAACTATCTGGTGGTGAGACCTGGTATTGCACCAAGAGTGCTGCAACTCCCAGAGGCTAACCTACTTTACTTTATCAACCCGGGTTTCGTACAAACTTAGAGGTGATAGTGCTATATACACAGTAGATGCATTCTACTCATGTCATCCTCTTCCGCTCTACGAAAGGGTGCTACTTCTAGCGTTTCTCAGTGAATTTTGTCACACTTCAATGAAACTAAAATAAATTGTAGAAAGGAAATGGCAGAAAGGAAACTAAGCTAAATTTTTGAAAAGAAATGACATGAAAGGAAACTATTTTAACTTGCTGAAAAGAAATAGCAAAAAAGAAACTAATTTAAACCACACTTGACTTGGCCAATTGGCTAAACACACCCTATTTATCCTATGATCTATCTACCATGCTATCATTCTTCTAACCATGCAACTATTATTGATCTAAATAAAATTTAAAAAATGTTTCTTGTAGTTTGAAGGAAAAATGGCTAAAGATGCCAAGGGAAGGCTAACCACATGAAACCAGGCTTAGAGGAGTGAAAAAGGTGTTTGGACTTTATTAAAGCGCATAATATCACAAAAATGCTTTGGAGAGGGGGGCTTTGAAAAGTGAGATGGTGGAATTGCAATGGGAGGATGAAAGTGCAATATGAGATATGCGATATCGCAAAGCTGGAGGAGAAGCAATAGTGCGGTCAGGAGGAAAGTGCGAAGTGTGAAATGTGATATGACCGAAATTGCGAAATGCGATGGGTGGTGTGGCATCAGAGTACGGTAATATCACAATTAGGGTTCTAAGGCGGAAAGTAATAATGGAAACCAATATAAAATGCAATTTGTGGCGAATATTTAAAGGAAAAAGGGAAAAGGTTGCGAAAAGCGTTGGGTGACGTGGCAGTGGAGTACAGTTATATCACAATTGGGGTTCGGAGGTGGAAAGTATTAATGGGAACCAAGTGGGGAATGCGATTTGCGATTACGATAAGGCTGAAATTTGCGAAGTGCCAAATGCGATAATGCCGAAATTGCGAAATGCGAGATGTGAAGTTCGATAAGTCGGAGTTTGGAGGAGAAAGGTGGAGGTCAAAATTTTAATTGGTTTTTATGAATAAAAAGGGCACAACAACTATTACGGAGAGAAGGAGGGAAATGGAGGCGCAAAAGCAGTGCTCAGGCGTGAAAACGGAGTTGGAAAATGAAGCAGGATGAATTGATGAAATTATCTGGGATAGTTGATACTTATTCCTGCAATCAAACCTACTAATTCATGCATGAAAATAGACAAAATGCGTGATAAAAAACAGTGAACGAAAGATTCGGACTAGTAATGCAATTTCTTCCCTAAACTGAGAAGCAGTGAGCAAAAAGTAATTTTTGGCCCGTGGGAAGGTCTACCCTCCTCGAACTCTACGGATAGAGATGAGAGGGAAGGCTCGATCAACAACTTTTGGAGTTTTCCTCTATTATATCACTCTCATAAGCAAATGAAAAAAATTACAGCAACAAACTGAAAGAAAAAATTAAACAACAATGAAACTATCAGAAACTAGCTAACTATTCAAGAATAAAACTAACTAAATGACAGAAACAAAACTAGCTAAATGACAAAAAGGAAAGAATGATAACATCAGAGAAGTTGAGGCACATGGTTTGGGGCCTAACACACGAGCCCAACTCTCTGGAACTAGATCAATACAAAGTCATCTGAATACTCATTGCATTACAAAAATACAGTCTTCTTACATCCTGAAGGTCTTAAACAACAAAAGCCTAATAGCTTGCAGCAAAAGTTCTGAATGGAATCGAATGGACTGGAATCGACCAGAATTGACCGTAATTAGCTCTTGATCAGCTTTATTTATCCTAAAGGGAAGCTACCAACAACTCCTTAAAAAATAGTGAGTGAGTCCACTTTGACTCCAAGTAAACCATAGATTGAGTGCACTTCGTATTCAGTTTGCTTGGCTGCCTTTGATAGTTAAAGAGGGTGGAAAAACCCCTTGAATCTCCAATATTTCTCCATAATTTCTTGACATTGTGCTCATTTATTCTTCAATCTTGATCTTCCAGTGGCAAGGAGAAAGTCCCTAAATTATCTCCTTCTCCAAATCTGCATAATCTATCCAATATTCTCACAATATTCTACAAAAATAACCAACATTAGGCACAAATATGAAATTACCTATAAAACTTCCTAAGAAAATATTAAAGCATAAGAAAAAATTATTAAATGCAAAAGGAGAGATTTAATATATCTTTTCATGTGCATAAGGAAGGTAGATTGGCCTAAGAAAGGTTAGATGGGCCTTATTTTATGTCTAATTTAGAGGCCCATCATCACCCCCCTACTAAAACTGTTGCTCATCCTCTAAGAAACCTATTCATCCTCCCAGCCTTATGGTTCTTCTTGCATGTTGGCTTATTTATTTTTCTATTTATTGGCCCATGCGCTGCTCCTCCCGATAATATTCTTTCTATTCTTCTTGCCTTTCTTCTCGCAGGTGCTTCATGGAGGTCCTCAGATGCCTTAAGAAAATCTGTTTTGCATGGAAAGAGGTGGTGGATCCACCTTTTTTTTTATATTTATTTTTTAATTACATGCATAATAAACTCACAGTTCTTTTTTTGTGAACTGAGTTCGCCCTTGGTTACCCCTTTGGCACTCCTTGTCTTCCATTACATGAAATTATTACTAACCCTTTCTCAAGTCCTTTTTACTTTTTTCTTGTTCGTCCTCTTGGTGGAAAAAGTGAGGCTAGTTGCTAGATAAGTCTGAGGTTGCCCTGATAAAGACTTCGGCTGTAAAAAACTTTCCTTCTCACACTTTTTAATGCTTTATTAAGCTAAAATAGATTCAAAGAAAGGGCTAGATGATTGCATACTCGAGCCTTACCATTGATTTGTTTTTGCAGGTGATATTGAAGCTGTTGATATGACTGTTGAAGATGTCTTCGGTGGTTCTAAAGCTACTCTGAAGCTGCATGTGATAATATGCTTGAGGTCCTTTTGGAGCTTCTGAGCACATGAGGAGGAAGTCCAAGTTTGACTCCCTTTGACAAGTGTGTTGAAAAAATTTTCTTTTTGTGCCAACTTGCTATTTTTCTGCTTACAAAGGTTGGAGAGCACCTGGATTCATTAGAGAGAGATACATGGAGAAATGATTTTTTTTTTAAGGCCTACTAGCAGCCTCAATGAAGTTTTCCACTAGTAGGTGTGCCTAGTCGCCTCAAAGGAGGTTTTCACCTAGGATGTTTTATTTTTCTCTTTTTTTTTTAACTCAATGACCACCTCATGGAGGTTTTCAATCAATGAGCCAATCTCAAATGCCTCAAAAGAGGTTTTCACCTGAGATTTTATTCTTTCCATTTTATTTTTATTTTTTCACTTTCCTCCTCTACCTGAAAAAATAAAACCTTTTTCAAGTATAAGAATACTTTCAATATAGCCATGTACACATCAAGATGACAGATAAAATCATGTGCACACTTGGAATACATACTTTGACATGTAACTGAATATGAGAGATTAATTGCTTTGACTGGAATTGTATCAAGTACTGCTAGAGAAGAGTGTGTTGCTGGAACTTAATGACTGTTTGGAACCATATGTCAATATAATTATGATGCCCCTGGTCCACTTGCTGAGTTGGATAACCTTGGATGTCTTCTTCTATTATGACATCCAAATCTTCCTCTTTTTGCTAATTGTTATCTTGAACACATTAGGGGAATTTTGAGGTTTAAAATGGGCCTCCTAAGGAAAATGTTCAATCTAAATTCACTTTATGAGAACCAATCACATTTTAGGGGATGACATCATCCCTAATGGTTGAAGTGGCATTGCTTGAGTTAAAAGTACTTACTTGTCACATTCTTAATGGTGGATAAAAACTCATGGTTAACCAAGGTAGTGCTCTAAGTACTGTTAAAGTCAAAGTAAAGTACTCATAATAAATGTCATTTCAAACTTTTTGAATAAAATTCATACATAAAATAATATATTACATTTATTATATTATTTTTATATAGTACATTAATTACATGTTATTATACAATTTAAATAATATAAATTTTATTTAATAACATATTGTATAATTAAGAATTTATATTTATATTTTATTTAAGTTATTTAAGCACAAAGGACAAATGCATTAGTTTTTCAATGATAATGAATTTTTCTTGAAAAACTCGTTCTTATTTGTAGTAACATCAATGCAATATTTTTATTAATTTTATTTTGGTACAACTTTTGAATTGAATTTAACCATGGTTACATGGATTGTGGTGCAAAAAGTGAATTGCAAATTCATAAATATTATTTTATTGATTTAGCTATTATTTTATTATTTCCTTAGGAGGCCCATTTTAGACCTCAAAATTCCCCTAATGCATGGAGGAAATGCAGGTAAACATGAGGAAACTTTCTCAACAACTGATTTTGATGTCGACTATTCATCAAGTTCAGCCCTTGATATTTTTATCTCCTCATTTGCATCTTCTTCTTCTTGATGTTGTCCTTTAATGACATTAATAAAATATCTTCTTTGCAATACCTTTATTGAACTAAGATGAATACCATCTAGATCAAGAGGAGATGTTTGGAAGTGTTGTACCTCAACATTGTAAGTGGGCTGCGATACTTCATGGTGTGGGTTTGGAAATGGTGGTACAAGTAGTTGAGTGGGGGTGGATATATGAGATGGATGTGATTGAGGCTGTGGTTGTGGTGGAGGTGGATGGTAGGAATAGCATGGAGTTGGGTATGGAGAATATTGAGGGAAAATATTGAGGATGTTGAGGATTTTCCCAATAAGGTCCTTGACACCTATGTTGCGAAGATTGGGTTTGAGGTTGAGATGGCTAAGGTTGCCAAGGAGGGGGTGTGTCCCAATTAGTTTGAGATGGATGTGGATAAGCTTGAAATTGTGAAGTGGGTCCTTGCATCATATCAAGTTGACTAGGCTTCCAGGGTATCCTTGGAGCTACATAACATAGCTTCTTTGGTGATTTCTTTGCTCCATTTTCTTCCTGGTAAACTTCCTTAAACCTGGGGAATGATGGAAAACATTTAGTAGCATATGATTCTGTATTGATAACAAAAATATCAACATATTTTTTTTTCTCATTTCACATTCTTAACATTTCTACTTGTTCACTTAGATTGCTAAGAATTTATGTTTTAATGTTATCAAGCAAATTTCCAAGTTCATCTTGCCTTACCAATGTTGATGTTGAATTACTTACTCGGTCCCTTCCTCTTGATATGTGCTTGCATGTTTCACAAATTTCTTCAAATGATAGTTGGTATACATCTCCTCTACTCATGAGATTAAGGAGATCAATCCAATCATCCCTAATTGTTCTAAGTAAGAGGGTTTTTAGTGTGTCAAATCCTAAACGATGCAATTTTTCCCTCTTAACATTATACATGAACCTCTCTATTAGATCCTCAAGGCTCTCATCTTCTTCTTGGTTCATTCTAAAAAGTTCTTCTCTAATATCACGTTCTTTATATTTTTCTAGAAATATATTTTGCATATCATACCATGATCTTATTGAATTAGTACCTAGACTCATGAACCATTTAAGAGCTCTATCCTTCAATGTTGCAGGAAAAAATCTCATTTTTTGAGTGTGTGATAAGTAGCCATAAGATCTACAAAGTATCTCAAATTCAAAGAGAAATGTTTCTGGATCCGCTGTCCTCATACCATGGAAGTTGGGAAGGAAATATGGAGGGATTTTATTCATATGTACGTTGATGTCCATATCTTGAATGGGAAACCCAATAATATCTTCTTCATTGTAATCATATCCATCCGTCTCTTCTACCTTCAAAAGTGTATGGTGATGTGGTTCTTACTGCGCCACATGGTCAAGTGGGGGGGTTGGTATTGGAGAAGTATTTTTAAATTTTTTTTGAGCATCCCTACTCCCATGAGGCATGAAAATAATATATATATATATATATATATATATATATATATATATATATATATATATTTTTTAATGAAAAAGGAAAGCATAAAAGAATGCTAAAACAGAATCAAAGCATCTACTAAACACTTACCCGACAACGACGAAAAAAAGTGGTGAGCCCTGGTATTGCACCAAGAGTGCTGCAACTCCCAGGGGCTGCCCTAATTTACTTTATCAACCCGGGGTTTGTACAAACTTGGAGATGACAGAGCTATATACACAACATATTCATTCTACTCATGTCATCCTCTTCCGCTCTACGAAAGGGTGCTACTTCTAGGGTTTCTCACTGAAGTCTGACACACATCAATGAAACTAAAATAAATTGTAGAAAGGAAATGACAGAAAGGAAACTAAACTAAATTTCTGAAAATAAATGACAAGAAATGAAACTATCTTAACTTGCTGAAAAGTAATGGCAGAAAAGAAACTAATTTAAACCACACTTAACTTGGCCAATTAGATAAACACACCGTATTTATCTTATGAAATATCTACCATGCTATCATGCTTCTAACCATGCAACTATTCATGATCTAACTAAACTTTAAAAAATTTTGATTTCAGTTTGTAGGAAAAAGGGCTAAAGATTCCAAGGGAAGGTTAACCACACGAAACCAGACTTATAAGAGCGAAAAAGGTGTTTGGACTTTATTAAAGCGCTAATATCTCAAAATTCTTTGGAGAGGGAGGCTTTGAAAGTGCGAAGGCATAATTGCAATGGGAGGATGGAAGTGCGATATGTGATATCGAAATTCGCAATATCGCAAAGCTGGAGGAGAAGAAACAATGCAGTTAGGAGGAAAGTTCGAAGTGCAAAATGCGATACTGCTGAAATTGCGAAATGCTAAATGCGATGGGTAACGTGGCAGCAGAGTACGGTAATATCGCAATCGGAGTTCAGAGGCATAAAGTATTAACAGAAACCAATAGAAAATGCGATTTGTGATTTGCGGCAAGTCTTTAAAGGAAAAAGGGAAAAGCTTGCGAAATGCGATGGGTGACATGGCAGGAGAGTATAGTAATAGCGCAATCGAGGTTTGGAGGCGGAAAGTATTAATGAGAACCAAGTGGGGAATGCGATTTGAAATTGTGATAAGGTCGAAATTTGCGAAGTGCGAAATGCAGTAATGCTGAAATTGTGAAATGCGAGATGTGAAGTTCGATAAGTTAGAGTTTCGTGGAGAAAGGTGGAGGTCAAAATTTTAATTGGTTTTTGTGAATAAAAAGGGTGCGAAAACTGTTAAGGAGAGAAGAATGAGGGAAATGGAGGTGCAACAACAGTGCTCAGGCATGAAAAAAAGCTGGAAAATGAGGCGGGATGACTTGATGAAATTCTCTAGGACAGTTGATACTTATTCCTGCAATCAAACCCGCTGATTCATGCAAAAAAACAAACAAAATGCGTGATAAAAATAGTGAATGAAAGACTCGAACTGGTAATGCAATTTCTTCCCTAAACTCAGAAGCAGTGAACAAAAAGTAATTTTTGGCTTGTGAGAAGGTCTACCCTCCTCGAACTCTATGGAAAGGGATGAGAGGGGATGTAGAAATTATATAAATTATGTGATATATGTCCAATATTCTCTTGATCTCACACTATTTTAACTTCATGAAAAATACAGAATCTATTCCACCATTGATCATTTGCGGAAATTAAATCAAGATTGCAATGCACACATGAAACAATAAAAATTCACACACATTAACACAATTGTTTAATGGGAAATCCTGAAGCTGAAAACCCCAAATATCTATATATAATATATGTCATAGAGATCATGTAACAATTCTCATACAAAGCTGATCATATCAAGCTCTCAATACAATACAATTGCTACACACTAATCAAGCCTGATCCTGCAAATCCATGCACCAATATTTGCCACCTGCTAGCTTGCCTCTACTGCACAATCCCTACTGAAGAATGGCTCTGAATGAGTTCGAATTACTCTAGCATTGCTCACACAATCCTCATTGGCATCTCCACTGAGTGTTGGATGCAATCAATGCATCACTATAGTCACAACTGATAGTCACACTTGCTCTTTCACCTATCTCTCCACTGGTCTCCCTCTAAATTTCCATGCACTGTAGTTAACTGATGTATTCTTCAGTTGATTAATGAGTTATTATTTATTGAATTAATTAACTAATAATTCACTCCACTCTCACTAGTGTATCATTCAGTTAGACTAGATACAACTAGCTCAACTGAGTCTAACTGAGTTAAACTAAATACAACTCCACCAACTACTTCTCCAACTCCACCAAACTCTGTCACATGAGTTCTAACTGAAGTCCTCCATGCAATAGCTCTAGTAAACCCTCAGGAATAACGTAATTCCTTCTGTCAGCTGCTGTGCCACATCTGTGCACTTAACTGAAGTGCTTCAAGAGAATAAGATAATGTTTAGAGTCCAAATATTATTAAGAGGTAATAAAATTCGACATATCTATTTATAGACTGGCAGTCTAAAAATAGACTCCGCCCAATATGTCTAAAAATAGAAGTCCATCTATTTTTCCAACTTGACCAACCATCCATAAATAGCATCCTGCAACTCATAGAATATGATCGACATGTCTAAAAATAGACATAGTCTAAAAATAGACTTTGTGCCAAAAATAGCCTGCGGGCCCACTTAGTGAAGGCGACTCTTTTCACTAAGCTCATCATCTTGTTGAATCTCAACACTCCCTCTTAACAAGATAGGGATTATCTGCCACCCTGATCCTATCTCTATGGTATTCGAATTTTCTCCTGGTGCGCGCCTTCATCATAATATTTGCATCCTGATCTTCCGTAGGAATGTAAGAAAGCAACATGATCTTCCGCTGCACACAATCTCTGATATGATGGTACCGGATGTCAATATGTTTAGATCTATCATAAAATAATAGATTAAACAAGAGTTTAATGCAACTATGATTATCACAATATATCACCATGGGATCTAAATGAGAACTGAACAAACCGACCAGGATCTTCCTCATCCATATAGCCTCGCATGCAGCTAAACTTGCTGCCATGTACTCGGCCTCCACTGAACTGAGTGCCACAGATCTTTGTTTCCTGCTGTACCAAGAAACTGCTGTAGATCCGATACTGAAAATCCCTCCAGATGTGCTCTTTTTGTCCGTTGGGCTTCCTGCCCAATCTGCTTCCATGAAGCCATGCAGCTTCACCTCATCCGACTGTCTGTACCACAATCGATACCCAGATGTGCCCCTGAGATACCTCATGACATGATTGCCTGTGTTCCAAAGAGCTTGGTAGGCTTCACCATCGCTTGTGAAAGTTGGTTCAAAGCATAGAATATGTCCGGTCGTGTATTGACTAAATACATGAGCGAACCAACCAACTGTCGATAAACAGTGGCATCTACTACCTCTGCCGATGTAGCATCCTCTTTCCTCCAACCACCAAGAAGAGGAGTGTCGATAGGCTTGCAACCTTGCATGTTAAACTTCTCCAGTATCTCCCAGGCATACTTGCCTTGAGACACAAAAAGTTCACCTTTCCGCTGCCAACTTTCCAATCCCAGGAAATAATGAAGGAGGCCCAAGTCCTTCATCTCGAACTCCTTTGCAAGATCTGCCTTGCATTAGTGTATCAATAGTTCATCACATGTTAGTATTAAATCATCTACATAAAGTACAATGATCAAAAGCTTACCCTCCACCACAATCTGGTATAGGTTTGGATCTGCCTCACTCTTGGCGAAACCAAGTCCGGTGAAATAACTGTCTATCCGTGTGTACCAAGCACGAGGTGCTTGTTTCAGCCCATACAATGCTCTTTTGAGCCTACACACATGTGACTCGTTGTTGAAGATTTCAAATCCTTTAGGCTACCTAATGTACACCTCCTCTTCAATGATTTCGTTGAGGAACACAGTCTTCACATCCATATGATGAATGTGCCAACCCATCTGCGCTGAGAGAGCAAGGATGGTCCATATGGAAGAATACCTTGCGACAGGTGCAAAGGTTTCTTCATAGTCAATCCCCTTGATCTGTGAGAAGGCCCAGACAAAAAATCTTGCCGTATACTTCTCAACGCTCCCATCAGCAGCTTGCTTCACTTTGTAGATCCATCTCGAACCTACCACTGATTTCCCTTCCGGCCTTGGGACGATCTCCCATGCACTGTTTCTGACAATCGAATCATACTCTTCCACCATGGCATCTACCCATGCGGGATCCTCCACAGCGTCGTCAAAAGAGGATGGCTCTGTCATGATACACTTGCTCATCAGAGCCATGTATCTAGTAAATTGGTCAGGTGACTGTCTCTGTCTGCGCTGTGATGTAGAAGATCCTACATTCTGCGTTGCATCAAGATTCAGTCGCTCAGCTTCTGTAGTGCGTTTCCGCCTTTGATGTTTGGCACTGCATGAGTGGTTTATTCCACTCCATGAACCTCCTCTTATGGCTGATCCACATCTTGAGGCTCATCTTTAGGAATAAGTAGCTCCTCCTCTGCATGCAAGTGTAGCTCCCTCTCAAGCGACAACTTCATGGCTTTCTCCTCATGAAATTTGATATCCCGTCGCATGATAGTCATCCGACTATCTGGAAAATACACACGATAATTGTGGGGTGTTTCTGTGTACCCCACAGATATCCAAACCTCTACGACTGACTCCAGCTTCTTCCTGGCATCCTTCGTCACATGAATGTAAACAGGTGAGCCAAAAATCTTCAAATGAGAAATATCAGGCTTCTTACCAGAAAATGCTTCTTCGGGTGTACTCATGCTAAGTACTCCATGAGGACAACGGTTTTGCACATAAACCGCAATGTTGCATGCCTCAACCCACAAGTGTATGGGAAGGCCTTGATCATGCAACATCCCCCGTGCAGCACCCACGATTGTTTTGTTCTTCCTCTCTGCGACCCCATTCTGCTGTGGGTTATGAGGCGCAATGAGTTCTCTTTGAATTCCTTTTTTTCTACAGAAGTCTTTGAATTCGCCAGAGATATATTCACCACCATTATCGCTCCTTAGAGCTTTCACCTGCTTCCCCAACTCTTTCACAACCAACGCCTTGAACTCACAGAACTTTGAGTATGTCTCGCTCTTCTTCTGCATGAAGAAGATCCAACACTTACGAGAAAAGTCATGAACAAATATCACATAATACTTGTGATTTTCTGTTGAAGAAACCGAGAAAGGTCCACACACGTCTGTGTGAATTCTCTCAAGGATCATTGAGGCGCGTCTATCCTTCTCATGAAAAGTGGTCTTCACAAATTTTTCCAAAGTACATCCCTTGCACTAATCTGACTACGCAAGTGTACCCTTGGGAAGCCCGGTAGAAATCTGCTGCAAAAGTTTCAAAGCACCATGGTGAGGATGGCTCAATCTCCTGTGCCACAATTCGCCCTCATCCCGGCTCACCACTCCTTCTGCTGTGCTTGCCATTGCTACGCAGCCATCTACCTGTAATTGATAAAGATTCTTAACTCGAATCCATATCCTCCTGGTTTGACCAGTTTTTTTATGCCGAAGGAAAGCTTTTCCTTCACTGAAAACAACATCATAACCCTTGTCTTCCAACATCGCCACGAAGATCAGATTCTTCTTCAATACTGGAACATGCATGAAATCCTTCAATATGAAAGGTTTACCAGACTCCCTCTCAAAGGAAATGGTCCCGATACCAGTCGCACTGTATCTACCATCATCGCCCATTTCGATGTGCACTCCAAGATCCTTTTCCTCCAGATCACTAAATAAAACTTTGTCTCCGGTCATATGGAAAGATACACTACTATCAAGAAACCACACCGATCCCATCACACTTGAAACCAAGCATGCAATCAAAGAAAAATCCAACTCAAACTACGAGGCTAAGGCCTCTCCAGTTGCAGATCCAACAAGCTGCTTATTCTTCTTCTTTTGTGGACAATTAGTGGCGAAATGCCCGTGCTGGTGACAGTGAAAACACTTCACCTTGGAAAAATCCTGCTTCTTGCCTTTAGCTTCGGATTTGGAAGATTTCTTCCCTTTTCCTTTCTGAGCTTTGGCAGCCAAAGTGAAATTTTCTTCATCTTCATTCTTCGATGAAGATCCATCCCTGGTACCTCGCCTTATCTCCTCCTGCACAAGATCCGACCAAAGTTGCTCCCATCCTGGCAGTTTCTCCTGTCCATTGACAGAGTCTTTGTAGCTATGCCAACTCTTCAGAAGCCCAAGGAGAGCCAAGCTCACCAAGTCTTCTTCATCAACAGTTACCCCCACACTTCCCAGCTCATCCTTGTAGTATACAAACTTCGTGAGGTATTTTGGTATACTGTCACCTTTCTCCATTTTTATTTTTCTGAGCTTGTCTTTAAGTGCCAACTTCCTCTGGTCACTTCTGCTTTGGAACAAGTCTGTCAAAGCCTTCCACATTAAGAATGGAGTGGCTTTCCCGTGAAGGCTGGACACAATGTGGTCCTTCACACCTTCCAACAAAATCCTTCGACACTTTTCTACCTTCTTTTTCCATGAGTCAAGTGCGGCTGCATCGCTAGAAGCAGACTTCAGAATATCAACATCTATGAACTCCTTCAACCCATTATCATCCAGCACCGCCTCCATCCTGTCCTTCCATGCAATATAATTTGAGCTGCCATCAAGGGAATACTCCTATCACAATCCGTTGAAAGACATTTCAATGAATGCTTAAATTCGACACCAAGAAAACACTGCAGCAAATTCGAATTCCACTAGCACAAAACTCAACCGCTTCAATAATTGCAATCTCGTCCAATGATCAACTGCTTTGATACCATGTAGAAATTATATAACTTATGTGTTATATGTCCAAGATTCTCCTGATCTCACACTATTTTAACTTCATGCAAAATACAAAATCTATTCCACCATTGATCATTTGTGGAAATTAAAACAAGATTGCAATGCACACATGAAACAATAAAAATTCACACACATTAACACAGTTGTTTAATGGGAAATCCTGAATTTAAAAAACCCAAATATCTGTATATAATATATGTCATAGAGATCATGTAACAATCCTCATACAAAGCTAATCATATCAAGCTCTCAGTACAATACAATCGCTACACACTAATCAAGCCCGATCTTGCAATTCCATGCACTAATCTTTGCCACCTACTAGCTTGCCTCTACTGCGCAATACCTGCTAAAGAATGGCTCTGAATGAGTTCGATTTTTACCAGCCTTGCTCACACAATCCTCATTGGCATCTCCACTGAGTGTTGGATGCAATCAATGCATCACTATAGTCACAACTGATAGTCACACTTGCTCTTTCACCTATCTCTCCACTAGTCTCCACTGAAACTGCCATGCACTGTATTTAAATGATGTATTATTCAGTTGATTAATGAGTTATTATTTAGTGAATTAATTAAATAATAATTCACTCCACTCTCACTAGTGTATCATTTAGTTAGACTAGATACAACTAGCTCAACTGAGTCTAACTGAGTTAAACTAAATACAACTCCACCAACTACTTCTCCAACTCCACCAAACTATGTCACATGAGTTCTAACTGAAGTCCTCCATGCAACCAGTAAACCCTCAGGAATAGCGTAATTCCTTATGTTAGCTGTTGTGCACTTAAATGAAGTGCTTCAAGAGAATAAGATAATGTTTAGAGTCCAAATATTATTAAGAGCTAATAATATTCGACATATCTATTTATAGACTGGCAGTATAAAAATAGACTCCGCCCAATATGTCTAAAAATAGAAGTCCATATATTTTTCCAACTTGACCAACCATCCACAAATAGCATCCTGCAACTCATAGAATATGATCGACATGTCTAAAAATAGACTTTGCGCCAAAAATAGCCTGCGGGCCCACTTAGTGAAGGCGACTCTTTTCACTAAGCTCATCATCTTGTTGAATCTCAACAGGGGAAGGCTCGATCCACAACTTTTGGAGTTTTCCTCTATTCTATTACTCTCATAAGAAAATGAAAAAAACTACAACAACACACTGAAAGGAAAAACTAAACAAAAATGAAACTATCAAAAACTAGCTAACTGTTCAAGAATGAAACTAACTAAATGGCATAAACAAAACTAGCTAAATGACAGAAAGGAAATAATGATAAAAACATAGAAGTTGAGGCACATGGGTTGGGCCCTAACCCACGAGCCCAACTCTCTGGAACTAGATCAATAAAAAGTCATATGACTGCTCATTGCATTACAAAAATACAGTCTTATTACATCCCGAAGGTCTTAAAAAACAAAAGCCTAATAAGTTGCAGCAAAAGTTCTAAATGGAATCGAATGGACTGGAATCGACCCTAATTAAATCTTGATCAACTTTATTTATCCTAAATGGCAGCTACCAACATCTCCTTAAAAAATAGTGATTGAGTCCACTTTGAATCCAAGTAAACCATAGATTGAGTGCACTTTGTCTTTAGTTTTCTTGGCTGCCTTTGATAGTTAAGGAGGGTGGAAAACCCCCTTGAATCTCTCCAATATTTCTCCATAATTTCCTGACATTGTGCTCATTTATTCTTCAATATTGATCTTCTAGTGGCAGGGAGAAAGTCCCTAAATTATCTCCTTCTCCAAATCTACATAATCTGCCCAATATTATCACAATATATTACAAAAATAACCAATATTAGGTAGAAATATGAAATTACCTTTAAACTTCCTAAGAACATATTAAAGCATAAGAAAACCTTATGAAGTGCAGAAGGAGAGATTTAATATATCTTTTCATGTGAATAATGAAGTTAGATGGGCCTAAGAAAGGTTAGATGGGCCTTATTTTATGTCTAATTTAGAGGCCCATAACTGGGTCCACCTATAATGGGCCCTGTGTTGGCTACTGTGTGTTCCTCATGGAAATATGACACCTTTATAACTATGAACAAGGTGTGAATTGTCGACTCAACTTGAGCCTCAATCGACTGTAAAATTAGAGTGCTCTTTGATCAACTCAAGGTGAAGCTACATTGGCTTCCCCACCATCAACTTGTGCCTTAGCCTCTTTCCACGAATGTTTAGAAGTGTAACAACCAACCCTCTTGACCAAACAATGACCTGGGTTTCTTGTCAACTAGATCCCTATTTATGAGATCTGATTAATATACCATATGATGCATTATATTTAGTCCCTACTTAGAAAAGACATTCACAGTCTTGAACATGCCGAGAGTCAAAATATACATGGGATACCGACCATTGGAATTCACATATTTTAACATATTTTTCAGCCACATCCTACAGTATACAGGACTATACGATTAAATTTGCGCTTCATGAGCATATTAACTAGCACGAAGGCCTATAAGCCCCTATTAACCATCAAATTTATACATATACATAAAGAATCTCATCATAGACATACATGAATAACATACTTCTCCGTTAACATTGTTAATGAATATATGTATCACATAGCAACAATACTCATATTTTCAATGCACCCAGTACATAAGTAATCACTTATATTATTATCTTTAAATGAATGGAAATTGGGAGTGGGAATTCAACTCTCCACCCAACCATAGGCCAACTACACTGCAATATTTTCTTGTAGATGACCACCCCCAAGTCAGATTCAGAGTTCGAGGAGGTAAATTTCTCAAGGGTTCTCCACTAGTCACACTTGGCAAGGGTCCACTTATCATGTGATATCTCTTTCTACCATTCTTGTTGCAAAACCACAAGGACCTCAACCAATCACACAACAAACACTATGTTTCAAGAAAGGTACAGAGAGTCACAATTTAGCTCTGGAGATGAATTACATATTCATAATTGGAGGTTTATCTGCTAGATTAGCTATTGTAGGAGTAAATAACACACTCACTTAGGTAGTTTATTAGTGGGTTCTAACCCCAGTGCTATCAGCCACAAGGCTACACTTGGTTTTTATCAAACCAAACTAGTACCAGAGTGCCTTAACATAGCTAAGATTTTCTCAACCCAACAAGTTCCCAGTGGTTTATTATCCCCGTTGAAAGCCATTTCTTAGGTGGTTTATCAGCAAGTAAGCTCTCACGAGTTTATCAAATCAACAAACACTTGAGTGTCACCACTCCACTGAACTCTCTCTGGAACACAACACACATGCACATATATAGGCCTTAGAATCACAACATGTAGGCATAACCCAAGACTCAATAAACTCAGGTAATCCACCTCTTGAGCACAAAACATAGGTTCTTAGGGAGTCCAAGTCTTCTGGGCAGCCACACCTAGACTCACTCTGTGTTATCCCTCCTATTATTAGGAACTCTCTCTAGAGACTTGAGCATCCATCCAAGAATTTTCCAATCATCGAAAGCTTGACCCCTCCAATGATCAACTCATGCCCTTCTTGTCTCCCTGTTAGGATTTTCTTCTCCCCACTTCTCTTATGTGTTGACCTTGTCAACATAATTCATGAGAGAGTTTTTCGACTCGTCCTCTTCTCAGGAGGACCATACTCTCCATTCAATGTCCGCATAATAGTTTCATTAAACCAATAAATATTTAGCTGATGGAATAAATACAAGGCTTGGGTTATAAGAAATCTCCTCCTCCTTAGTCTTATAAATATGTGTCCACTTCTCAACTAATCAATGTGTTAAAATTATACATAATATACATTAATTATAATTCATGATGATATTTGTAATAGGGTTAGCTACAAGGGTTGTCACAAACCCCACACCCTTAGAGGAACATCGTCCTTGGCATTCTACATCCAAACATATAATATTCACAAGATATTTATATACATAGTTATTCCCATTCATTTAGATATACATTTATATTTACCACCATATTCACATTTGATTAATCATCAAACAAAACTGGGTATAACACCCTCATTTTATCAACCATCTCCCATGTGGCTTCCTCTAGTCCATAGTGTCTCCACTACACCATGACCTATTATATTTCTCAATTTCGGAGTGGGATCTACCTTTGGTCTAGAATGCATAGTGGTTCTGGATGGAATTCTCCCCCAAATTCCACATGTATCATAGAATAATCAACAACATGATTAACATCTTGTACATACTTTATAAGTAAAGAAAGATGGAAGACATCATGTGCCTTCACCATGGGTGGAAATGCCAATCTATGGGCCACTAGCCCCACTCTTTCTAGAATTTGGAATGGCCCAAAAAACCATGGCGCCAACTTGGCATAAGAATCAATACTTACTGATATTTTCTTTGGTCTAATATGAATATGCACATGATATCCCACTTTAAATTCCTTGTGCACTCTATGTTGGTTTGCATAGCTCTTTTACCTATCTCGAGCTATATTTAAATTATGCTTGATGGTTGTCATTTCCTATTCAGTATCTTTTAACATATCAGGCTTGATATGGACCCTATTTAATGGATCACTCCAATTGATAGGATTATTTCATTTTTTTACCATAAAGTTCCTCAAGTGGACTCATCTTTAGCAATTCTTAGTACCCATTGTTGTAAGCAAACACCATAAGTGGAAGAAACCCTTCCTAATTTCTTGGCTGGCGCATGACATACATCCTGAGCATGCCTTACAACACTTTGTTTTTCCTCTCAGCTTGCCCATCTATTTGTGGATGGTAGGTTGTGCTAAAAGCCAACTATGTCCCCAAACCAACAAACAATTATTTCCAAAATTTAGAAGTGAATTTTGCATTCCTATCCAAGATAACTTTATAAGGTACTTCATGTAACCTCACTATCACTTTTATGAAGACTTGGTGAATATCACTTGTTGTATGGGTAGACTTGAAAACCACAAAGTGAGTTGTCTTACTCAAATTTTCCACCATGACCATAATTTCATCGTGTTGCCTAGTTGTATTTGGAAAACCTGTGATAAAATCCATCGAAACAAACTCTTATTTCCATTCTATAATGGGGATTGATAGAAGAAATCCTACTAGATATTTGTAGTCTACCCTAACCTATTAGCATTCCAAGAATTTTTCAATATACTCAACGACATCCTTTTTCATGTCTAGCCAATAATATGGCTTATTTATGGATGTTATCATCTTCTGATAGCCAGGATGACTAGAGTATAGTGTTTTATGATACTCATTCATGATGAGCTTATTCATGTCACCTCTACAAGGTTTATACCACCTTGCTAGGAACTTTACCATTCCATCATCTGTAAGAGAGAAATTCTTGCTCAACACCTCTTCTAGTTCTTGTTGTAAGCATTTCTCTATGTGCTGATAATGTTCATTTTGCTGCTCAACCTCTTTAATATTTTCATTCATGTTGATTTCATGAGAATTTGTAGCAACTACATGGGCTACCTACAACCTTCTGTTGAGTGCATACGCTACCTTTTTTTCCTTTCCCTTAATGTATTTGATTTCAAAATCAAACTCGATAATGAAGGTCAACCATCTTGTCTATCTAACATTCATCTTAGGCTGATGAAATAGATAATTCAACCCTCCATGATATTTCATTAATAAAAACTTTCTTCCGAGGAGATAATGTCTCCACACTTTAGCGTGTGGACTATTGTTCTGAATTCTAGATCACGAGTCACATAATTATGCTCATGCTCATGTTGATGAACTAAGTTCAATGTGTACAAGTACTATTTATGAACTATTGATAATTATTTTTGAACTATTAGGGATTCTTTTAATATTTATTCGTCATCAATTAATTACACATTAAAAATTCAACTAATAACAATAACAAGAAAGTAGAGATCACAGTAGATATGAGACACTGGAGATAGGTCAGAGGCTAGGGAAAAACCCAGAAGGGGAAAACCCATCAAATTATTTCTTTAGATAAACAATAAAAAAAGAGATATCAAAGTCAATTTATAGTCAAAGTAACCAGCCTCACTAAGTATCCCAGTCATCCCTCCGTCACAACAATTAATCACAACTTATAGGCTCCGATCCTTGTCAATTAATAGTCAACACAAATTCAGATCTCTCTTTGTTATACATCACCACAAAATTTTGTACTTAACTTCGGATTTCCACCAATCAACACAGGTTCAGGTTTTCTCAAGTGACACCACATAATTCTGTACTCAACTTTGAATATCTATCAATCACCACATACCTATGTACCAATTCGTATTTCTGTCACTCAATATACCACAAATAATTTGGATCTCTGTCAAAAAATATTCGTGTCTCTACACACAATTCATATCTTTGTCACACCACAAAGAATTTGGATCACGGTCACACACAATTTCAATCTTTGTCACACCAGAAATAATTCAGTTCACTTCCAAAGTATCACCACAGATCCATATTGTTCACAAGTGTCACCACATATTTGGATCTACTTTACTTGAATTCAAATGCCCAAAACTTTGTTTCCTATGCTCAAACAAATAATTTTTCTTGTTTTTTGTGTTCTTCCTTTGAGGAGGATGAATACCTTCAATATATAACCAAACATGAGGTTAAATGGGTTCAAAAGGGGACATATCTAACTTGAGGATAAAAGAGGCTGACTTGGACACTTGGGGCTTCAAATAAATTTAAATATGATTTTTTATAAATAAGAATAATTTTGAGCATGAATATCATGCTTTACATGTACATTAATGATAAATATATAATATGAAGACCAAATTATGCTACAAATTTCAACATTCCCTCTTAACTAGAGAGGTATTCATAATTACTAACAAGGTAATCTTAGGTTGGCAAAATTATTTAAGGAAAGATCAAGATTAAGATAAGCATCATCGTTAATATCATTACCAACATCAACCACAATGTCATAAACCAGTCATTACCCTTGACATATGGAACACAAGCTCACTCTTGGAAATATATCAGAGCATGATGCTGGGAGGCTACAACCTCTAGGACCATTCTCTCTAATTAGGTCAAAGTGACACATGGATAACCTCCCTAATCACGTCACTATACAATGGCACAAAAAATTGTTTGTCCATCAGACCATTCTTCATAATTCAGGTCACAGTTACACAAGGAATACAACCCTAATCAGGTCAAAGTACATGACATGGGAAAAATGTCAGCCCATGATGTTATCTAATATTTCAAAGAATTCTCCCTAATTCTGGTCAATGTGCTTGACACAAGGATAACCTGCCTAATTAGGTCAAAGTATATGACACAAGGAGAAGCCATATATATGATGCAATTGCCACTCACTCTCAATAAAAGAGGCATCTCAATTGATTCTTCAGAAAGAGGCTTTATCTATATATCGACTATTTTCTCATTAGTGGAAATATATCTAAGCTTCACTTCTCCCTTCTGCACCATGTTTGTCATCATGGTTGTCACCAACATTTGATCAAAGTTACGATGCTTCTCAACTTTCCAATCTAGCTGCAACATACATTGACTCTGACATACTACTTCATGATTATGTAAGAAATAAAACAAAAACAATTAACATTCCATCATCCAGGAATATGAGGTCAACATTATCTAAGGTCATAATAGGGCTTTTTGAATGCTCCCTCTAGAGTCAATAACTGCTCTCTCTGACACATGATTCCTTTAACTTAACTTAGGAAAATATCTTCACATTATCCACTCCCTCTTGTTGGGATAACCGTCTTAAAACTTACTTCCAAGCTACTATCTGCTGCATGCTTGAGTCTTGACTTTTATTTGGCATACTTCAAACAATTCACTACCTCTAAGCTAGGTTTTATTTGGTACAATATATAAATTCTGGAAATTTTTATTACTTTGCTTCATTCTTCCAATTTATCCATCCATTTTTAATGCCTTTGAAACTTCTTCTATGTACCCGTAATCCTCACAGGAGGCCATGCAAGAAAAATTGCAATCAATAAGAGAATTCAAAGATAAGAGATTAATTAACAACAATAAATAAAATAATAAGGACATAAAATACTTATCTTTTTGAGAAGAATGTCAACCCCCTCTTAATATTTACACTTCTTGCAACCATCAAAAATTTTGTCCATGCCATCTTTCAGATGTCATTCCTTCCTTTCAACAACTATGGTTTCTTCTTTCAGTTGAAGGATTTGACTAGGTCTAAATTCTAGGGTTTTTATCCACAAACCCTAGAGCTTCCTTATCAAGAATTTCAATTTTCTAATATTTTAAGAAGGATTCTAACAACTTCTAGTTTAACGTGAGGGAATCCTTCAACTCCCTCTTTCTCCTGGACTACTTACGTTAATTCTAGTAATACAAGTATTTAACATGAAATGCTAAAGCCTTTGAAGAATCATTCTTGGATTTCTTTTCAGGAGGATGCTCATCATCATCATTGCCCTTCCTCTTCTTATTGTTTTTTTCTTTAGGACAACTATTTTTACAATGTCCAAATTTGTGACATCCATAACATTGGACTTTGGATAATTTTTTCCTTCCTTGGAGATTGGATCTTCTACCTGCATTCTTATTTTCAAAACTATAATTTTTATTACTATTATTCCTTCTATATTTTGTGGAAAAATCTTCATATTATCCTTCATCATGTCTTTGAATCTTCCCTTTAGCAATAATTCTAGATTCCTCTTGAGTGAAATTGGTACATCATTCTTCAAAGCCTGGAGTATTTTTTTTCTAGCACAAATGCTAGCTGCAAATGAATCCCATAAATTTGGTAGGCCATTGAGAGAAGTATTGATTAATTCAGTTTCAGATATGACTTCATCCATACTTTAAATTTTATCTCTTATGTGAGAAATTTTCATCAAGTAGGAGGCCATAGGCTGAATTATTGAATTTTTGCATCACAAAGTTTATTCCTCAAGGACATGTTTTCACTGATGTTGTTAATTGAAAACAAGTTGACAAGGGTAGCATACACGTCCTTTGATGTAGCTAGTTGTAAAACAAATGGAATCATATGATCCTTAAGAGATTAAAATAAGATTCTTTGATTCTTGAATTCACCCTTTTTAAACATTTCTTTCACATTGTCATCAACAATATCATTTGGTTTAGGAAATTCGCCTTGGACATATTTCAACACTTCATGTTCTTCTGTGAGAAGGTCAATTAACTTCTTCCATGCTTTGAAGTTAGAGGCTCCATCAAGTTTGTTTCCATATTTTCAAGAGGGAACCATTTGCTCAGAAATATCAAACATAAAGATAAGATTCCAACAAGATAGAGATTGATTCAAGATGTGATCTTCAACTTTCCTCCTTCACCAAAGCTATGATACCATGTTTATAAACTAAGTGCAATGTGTACAAGTACTATTTTTGAACTACTAATAATTATTTGTGAATTATTAAGGTTTATTTTTAATCTTTATTCTTCATCAAATAATTACACTTCCAAAATTCAACTAATAGGAATGACAAAAAAGTAAATATTACAATAGACAAGAGACACCAAAGATAGGCTAGAGGCAAGGGAAAAACCCATAAGGGGAAAACCCAACAACTTCTTTCCTTAGAGAACCAATCCAATAAGAGATATCAAAGTCAATTTATAGTCAAAGTAACTAGCCTCACTAAGTATCCAAGTCAATCCTCTGTCATAACGATCAATCACAGGTTATAGGTTTGTATCTCTATTAGTTAGTTGGTAAAACAAATTTGATTCACATTTTGTTATATGTTACCGTAGACTTTTGTACTTAACCTCAAATTTATGCAAATCACCATAGGTTCAGGTCTACTCAAGTGTCGCCACATAATTATGTACTTAACTTTGGATCTCTGCCAACCACCACATACCTCTGTACCAATTCATATTTTTGTCACACAATATACCACAAATAATTTAGATCTCTGTCACAGAGAATTCAGGTCTCTAGACATAATTCAAATCTTTGTCACACCACATACAATTCATAACACTTCCAAAATATCACCATAGATTTAGACTATTCACAAGTGTCACCACAGGTTTGGATATGGTTCATTTCTTAAATTCAGATGTTCGAAACTTTCTTTCCTATGCTCAGACAAATAATTTTTCTTATTGTATGTGTTTTTCCTTTGAGGAGGACGAAGAGCTTCAATATATAGCCAAACATGAGGTTGAATGGGTGCTAAAGGGGACAAAGCCTAATTTAGGAGAAGAGAGTTCGACTTGGACACTTGGGGCATCAAATAAATTTTAATATGATTTTTAATAAATAAAAATAATTTTGAGCATGAATATCATGCTTTATATGTACATCAATGATATAACATGAAGACTGACCGTAGCTAGAAAATTCAATAGCTTGTTCAACTTTATAGTCTTGTAGGACACGATCTTTCCTTATTGTGTGAGGAATCCACCAATCCCTTTCTTCTAGGCATCCAGGCACACCACAAAAATTTTCTCCAGGTTGACTATCCTTGGCACTAGTGCACGTGCGAGCAAGTATTTCAATTGCTCAAAGTTGGTTAGAATTCTAGTGTCCACTAGAATTAATTCCTTTTCTTTGCAATGTTGTGATTGGATAACCAACCATAGATAAGTTCTTAATGAATCTCCTATAGTATCTTACTAGCCCCATGAATTATCTCACTTTTGCTACATTTTGTGGATTTGTTCATTCCATAATTGCCTTTACCTTTTCTAGATCAATAACCACTCCCCCTGTGAGACTATATGTCCCAAGTACTGAATCTGAGACTGTAAGAACTCACACTTGCTGATTTTTGCATAGGTTTATTCTCTTTTAACAACTATATCACTGTTGCTATATGCTCTTTGTGCTCCTCTTTTGTTTTTGAATAAACCAATATATCATCAATGAAAACTAATACAAACTTGCCTAGATACAGATTGAGCACATTATTCATTAGACACATGAAATTAGGGGACTTAGTAAGCCCAAAGAGCACAAGAAAAAACTCATAGTACCCATACATGGTTCTAAATGTTGTTTTTTGAATGTCTTCATCCTTTATATGTACCTGATGGTAACTACATCTCAGATCAATCTTCAAAAATATTGTTTTTCCACTCAGCCGGTCAAATAGATTACTGATCCACGACAAGAGATATCTATTATTTATAGTGGCTTTATTGAGTTACATGTATCTATGCACAATCTTAGTGTGCCATCTTTCTTTCTCATGAATAAAATCAATGCTCCCTAAGGCGATACAATTGACTTGATATAACCTTTGTCTAGCATTTGTTTTTGATTTAGCTTCAACTCTATTAGTTTTGGCATACTCATTTGATAAGGATATTTAGATGTTGGTAGTGCCCTTGGAAACAATTCTATGGAGAAATTGAATCTCCTGTGTGGTGGCAGCCCAAGGATCTCTTGAGGAAATACATCACTAAATTGTTTAAAATGATTAGGTGCTCTTCCATTCTTCCCTCCTCAACTTGTGGTTCACTGGTCACTTTCACCGCAAATAGTTAACATCCCTTCCTACTGCATCACTTTAGTTGTAGCGTAGTGATTTTCCTAATAGTTAATAGGAATTGTTTTTCCTCACAACATCATTCTCTCCCTATTGCCATTAAGGAACTTGACCATCTTGCTAAAGTAATTGACCTTTTTCCTATGCCCAACTAACCAATCCATTCTAATTAATAATTCATATGAACCCAAGGGTAATACGTTTAAGCCAATTTTTATAGGCATGTCGTTCATCACCACTAGACACAACTTTACCAAGTGTTCAACCATCCTCTTGGTTCTGATGGCTAGCTGAACCAACCAAAAATTCTCATGTGTTGTGCTCTTTAACACACCTATATAAATAACGAACTGACATAACTTAAATTTGAGCCATGGTCAAATAGAATAACAACATACTGGTTATTAACCGTACCTTCCATTTCAATCATTAGGGTTTGGTGTTAATCCTATTTGTTTTCCAATGTTTCATTAATGGGCTGTATGATCCAAGCCACATCATTTACTATCTCGACTTCCTATACATTGTACAATGTTAGACAATTTATCCATAACCGAAGAAATTTTCTTCATAAGTGGTACTCCCCACACTTCCAACAATCTATGGGCTTTCTCCTATACACATATATATCCTTTCTTACTATCTTAGAGAAATGGTAATGAATAACCAAAGGGGGTTTTGTATGAGACTCACACCTTGCAGAAGTGGCAAACCTCAAACTTCCACCTTACAAGCATATTGCAATCTTCTTCCTCATTCCTTTATAGTTGGAATTACCCTTTGTTCTCCAATAAATCTTAGATTCAGATTTGTGCTTAGGTTGTTCATAATAGTACTTCAGCTTCATGATAACATCCACTAGAGTATGAGGTTCATAAAACTCTATTATGTCCCTAAAGGCCCGTGGCAACCCACTGAGATACCTATGGATCTTTGGTTTTAGATCCTTGAGGTAGGGTACATACCTAAATAACTCCGGGAATCTGGTTGTATATTCATCAGATGACAACTTCCCTAACTTGTGTTGGTAAATTTCCTTGGATTTGTTGTCATAGTACCCCTCAGACAAGTACTTCTCCTGAAAGTATGTTTCAAATCTCCTTTAGAGAAACTCTTCCTCTTGAATGTTCTTGAAATTCTTCAGGTCTTCCCACCAAATATTTTCCTTGTCCCTTAGGCTAGAGGTGACTATTCTCACCTTCCATATTTTTAGAATAACTATGGACTTTGAAAAACTTCTTCATTTCAAGTAGCCATGTATCTACTTCCTCAACCTTCTTCACATCCACATAAAAGATATGAGTCTTTGCCTACTTGAATTCCTTTGGCATGAAGTCATTTCCATTCTTTCTCTGTTGATAGTGCATTTTTGTTGCAACACTAGGCAACTGCTTAAGATTTCATGTCCTCCTTTCTCGGGTACTCAAATAAGTTCTATCCCATTCTGTGTCTTCACTTCCATGCATGTGTCTCTTCTTGGAACTACTACCTTCAACACCATAGTCTTCAGTTTTTGTCTTCCAAGTCTCGATGAACTCTTCTTAAACTTGTAGCTAGATCCTAACCCTTGTTGTTTATGTGTATGCATATGTGATAGGCTTTATAGTATGACTGATTTTATATCTGCTTGCTTCTCCTAGGCCCTAACAATATTTTCATTGTCAGCCTTGCAACTTCTTATCTCAACCATTAGACTTCTAAGAGTACCCATCCAATCAAGGGAACCTTCTTCTGCGCTTTTCTCCACCGAATCCTCTTCATGACCATTGATCTATATATGAAACCTTGAGGATTATGTCTAGTTTTGCAAGTGGATTAAATTAGGGGTTTTTAGCCTCTTATGTCAATTTCATAAACACATGAACATGAATTAAAATTTTAGCTTTTGCAAAAAATAGAAGACAACATCACCATAACAAAAAAAAAAAAAAAAAAATGATGAATGAGTTCACCCCTCCTGGGCTACATCTCTTGGTATAGCTCCAATGGTTGGGTCTCTTTCATTATGATCAAAAAATTATGTTTACATAAAGTTACAGTGCTCAAATGGCTTCAAAAATGGCTCTAATGGCTTTAGAATAGTCAAAAACCATTCTCTAGCCTCTTTCTTCTCCCAAAAACGAAAAAAACCAAATGATTTATGCTCTCCCCAAGTTTTTTCCTTATCTGTCATACAAATCGCACCTTTACCAAATTATCCTACAAATTCAAGCTTTTCCAGCCAAGTGGGGCAATTTTTTTTCCCTACGCTAGAGAGATTCCCGATGTGTCGGCTACAATTTGTCACCTGGTTGATCGGGCCGGTGAGCCCACTATCAGGCTAAAATGGCGACACATCGCTGATTTCCCATCGTTGATCTCGAATCATCGTACTTTTCCCATCGAATGTTGAACCTGGGTTTCTTACTGCAGTGACTTGTGGTTGTCGTTGGGTTGGGTTATGGGAACCCTACCCTAGGCATGTTCTGCTACCCTCTTGTGGTCATACTTCGACGGTGGCATGAAATGTTAGTGGCTACATGTGAACGAGTTCCGCCGATGGTTAACATTACCACAACCACAAACTTAGACTGTGGCGTAACTTGTTGAACCCCCGCTGTGATCACATGCCCGCCTGCCAGCATAACAGTTACATAACTCGCCGTGGAATTTTGCATATGGCATATAAATTTAGGTTTAGGCTGGTTTATAATAGTTCTCCATCGATTTAATACAATCATCCAAAATTTGGTTATGAATTTTGATTGGAGCAACATATAACACATATTTCGGGTTGAGGTTAGCCCCTAACCCTGGTCTATGGACCGGGGTCGGGGGTTAACCTCGGTCCCCACCCCCGATGGCATTTTTATTAAAGTTTAAATATGGCTCTTGAACCATAAGGTTAAGAAACACCTGCGTGCACAACGGTAAGGAGTATGGATGTGTGGAGATAGGTCTTGTGTTCGAGTCCCTAGGGCTGTTGTTAGACCTTACCAAAATTTTAGTGTCCACTAGGAGGCCACATGGCAGCCTTTGGTTGGCCCAGATGGTCCTCCCTGGTTGATCTATGTCAACCATGCCATTAACCAATCAAATAAAACAAAAAAAAATGCACCAATCAAATCATGAAAAGTGTTAAGCTGTGATAGGCCGAAGGAACACATTCAGTCTGTGCAGTCAGGATCCAATTAGCACTACAAACTACTGACTGTGCAACCCTGCAAACCCAAAAACCATTTTTTTAGATGTTTACGAAAATGAAAAAAATCGATTACAGGAGAATACGGTGTCGGTTTTGAGCGAAACGAGTTGAGACGGATTCAGAACGATGAGATATACACAGTCATTTTTGTTTTGAGCCATTCCGACAATTTTTAATTTTGAGCATAAAATTGATCCACTGAATCAGTTTGGTATCAGAGCTAGAGTTATTTTTTGTTATGAGGGTTTAATTTGTTTGCAAGTGTTTCTAATGCTTACAAGGTTGAAGCTGAAGATAGGAGAAGGAAATCTTGTGGTTGCAAGTCCACAAGTTAAGTCTAGGACAAGGAGAGAAAATTTTCCACAATATCCACCACAAATTTCACCTCAAACTGTACTTGAAGCTTCAACAAGTATGCCACATGAAGGAGAACCTTAAAATATGTCAGAGGATGAAGAATTATTTGATATGACACAAATGGTGAAAGTTCGTTATCCAGAGAGAAACACAAGGTTGCAAGGTGAGAGCTCCAATCCTCCAAAGGGAGATAAGTCTTCAAAAGGAGATGGAGGAGATGGGGACATGACTCTAAAAGGTGATAGAGGGAATGGTGACAAACCATATTTGACACCACCATTCTCTTCACCTCCATCCTCACCACCATCTTCACCATCATCTTATTCCACAACAAGCCTTTTAAAAACACCTCCACATTCTCCAAAATGTTATAGTAAAACTCCATTTCTGAAACTCGACATAAAGTTTAATTTTCCTATGTATAATGGAGAGGTAAATTTTGAAAGATTAGATATTTGGGTTCGTCAGCTTGAAGTGTATTGCAAGATGCAAAGGATCAAGGATGATGGCACAAATATTTAACTTGCTTCATTAATATTGGAGAGTGCAACTCTTATTTGGTGGGAAGACAAAACTCAAGAGGACATGACGAAACATGGTAAGGTCTTAAACTCTTGGAATTATTTTGTTGCTGCCTTGAGGAGACAATTTTGTCTATTAGCATACATGCAGAAAGCTATAATGGACTGGCAAAACTTTAGGCATGGAAAAGGACAAAGTGTGCAAAGCTCTACTAAAGAGCTTAGGAGAAGAGCACTGATATTGGGTGTAGATTTAATATATCAAGAAAGTTTGTTGAAATACATTAGAGGTTTGCATAATTACCTAATATATACTATTATCATGTTTGACCATACAATTTTAATGAATTTTGTGTACATACCAAACATCTAGAGGCAAGAGGGAAACATGTTTCAGATGAGACAAGTGAGAATACCTTTGAGTCTGGAGAAAAAGGAAAGGGTAAGTTCAAGGGAAAAGGAAAGAAGAATGCATCCATCAATTTGGGGAAAGACAAACTAACATGCAAACATTGTTCCAAAGATGGACATGATGAAGATCATTGCTGGAAATGTCATCTAGAAATGAGACCCAAGAATTTGAAAATCCAGGAGAAGGAGAAGACAATTGCAACGATACAACATGATTTAGGTTTTGATTTCGGAAATGAAACAAATATAAAAGTGATGGGTTTGAAAGGTATGTACATAACAAGTACTAGTTCTTCAAGTTGTCTTAATAATACTCAAGATGAAGAGACAAGAATTGAGCTTTTCCATATTAGATTTATTTCAAAACATACCAAGATAGACACATTGTTTGATAGTGGTTCACATGCAAATCTTATTTCAGAGGACATTGTCAAGAAGTTAAATTTAGAGACTATTCCACATCCTGGAACCTATCCTTTAGGTTGGGTATGTGAGAATGCAAAATTTCAGGTTACAAGGAGGTGCATCCTTAGATTTTCAATCACTGCAAACTTTCTTGATGAAGTTGAACTTTATGTAATTCCACTTGATACTTGTGGTATAGTATTAGGAAGCCCATATCTTTATGATAGGAGAGAAATATTTCATCGCCATGGGAATAAGTATCACTTGTTCAAGAATGGGATTTATTATATTGTTATAGTGCATAGTAAGAAGATGAGTTTGTCTCTTATGAATGCTATAAATGAAAAGAATTATGAATGCTAGTCAGAATTTTGCTTTGTTAATGTTCAAGCATAAAGATGTTGTGAATGAGGCCTTTCAAGGAGATGAATCAAATTTTAAATATAATTTAATTGAGGTTGCTAATGGGTGCAATAATATGTTTCATGAGCCTAACATGTTGTCTCCTAAAAGAGGTAAACAAGATGAAGTAAAATTTCAACAACATGCATCATTGTTGAACAATGATGTGAACAAGATGCCAATGCTAGAGAGTGCAAAGGTTAAAGATAAATTGAAAAAGAAATTTGACAAAGAGGGCATTGGTTCCAAGAATTATTCTTGTGGGTTTAATAATGTGTTGTGTTTGAAATGGGATGGTGCATGTCGATGCTGATCACATTTGGTCAAGAGTCGAGATAAGCACAAGGATAAACATGCTATGCAATGTCATGTCGACATTGTTCAAGGTGAGAAGAATTTAAAGTTGTTTAAGTTTCCTTTGATTAGCAACCGAGGAGGGAATGAATTTGTTCCTTCAAGGAAAATTTGTTGTTCTACATATTTTGGGAGATTGCAGCAAGATGGTATCTATGACAACAAGACAAGGTCTCTAAAATCAAGGAAAATGATCAATTTTCATGAAAAGCTCAAAATGTTGCATTCAAGCAATTTTCAGTGGATTGAGACTGGAAGGGTGAGGGAGCTATACCCTCATCTATTTGTTGATGAATAAAGAGATTTTGGAGGTCCAAAATCTTCCAGTGGGGAGGAATGATCCGGTGGATCAATTTTATGCTTAAAATTCAAATTTGTCAAAATGGCTCGAAGCTAGATCGACCACGTAGATCTCCTTGTTCTGAAACTAACACAACTCGTTTTGCTCAAAACTAACACCGTATGCTCCTGTAATCGAGTTTTGATCTTTTTTGGAAACAAATAATTTTTTTTTTTGGCTTTGTAGGGCTACACAGTCAGTAGTCTGTACTGTTACTGGACCCTAACTGTGTTCCTTTGGCATATCGCAACTTGACACTTGTCAGGATTTGATTGGTACATTATTTTTGGGGTTATTTGATTGGTTAATGGTATGGTTGAGGTGGACCAATCAGGGAGTACCATGTGTGCCCACCAGAGGCTTCCACATGGCCACTAAAATTTTGGTTACGCCGAACAAAATCCTTGGGGAATTGAACATAATACCTATCTCCACACAGTCATACTACTTACCACTGTGCTCGCAGGTGTTTCTTAACCTTATGGGTCAAGAGCCATATTTAAAATTTAATAAAAATGGCATCGGTGGTGGGGACTGGGGTTAACCCCAGACTCCGGTCCATAGACCAGGGTTAGGGGCTAACCCAGACCCAGATAAATCCCCATATGTAAAAGCATATCTTCCATATATCCAGGGTGTCATTGGAAAAATGGCTAAAATTATGACTAAGAAAGACATTAAAACCTCTTTTAAGCTTCTAATGACCATCATACAAAGGATGAGATTTGTCAAATACAAACTAGAGCACCTTCAACATAAAGGGGTTTACAAAATTAAATGCTCTTGCCGGGATTGCTATATTGGATAAACAGGTAGGACTTTCAAGATCAAGCTTAAAGAACATGGCGCTGACATCAGAAATGGAAGAATTGAAACATCAACTTTGGAATAACACTCCAATAAAACTTGTCACCACATATGCCTTGAAGGCGCTGAGGTGATTGCCAATGAAAAAAATCATTTCAAGCGGAAAGTGAGTGAAGCACTTGAAATCATCAAACACCCTCACAACCTCAATAAAGATGGTGGTTTGGAGGTTAGCAGAAATTGGATCCCAGTTCTCTGCTCTATGGAATAAGTACCACCCTTCCTTAAGTCCCCTCATTCCATTAGTTCCTTTCATCTCCTTTCACCTCCCTCATTACATCGTCCTTTTCAATTTCCTTGTCAAGTTGCGCATTATCCCCCTTCCCCACCCTTCACAGTGTTCGCCATCTCCTTTCTTAATCTCTTGTCTTGATTCTTCCTATTAATATAACCCTCTAAAAATCATATCTTAATCAACCATCCCCCTTTTAATAATTAAATAGTTTATTTATAATTAAATAAGAATAAAAATAAAAATTTTAAACCTTATTATTATTAGTATTAATTAATAAATATTGTTAGTAATAGGTTAATCTATTACTAATTAATTACAATTAATATTATTAATATAAATTTATTAATTAAAAGAACCCTCAATTTTTTTTTTTTTCAAATTTCACCTTAGTATTTTTTTGTGTAAATTAGCTGGTGTATTAGATCACAAAATGATACATATGGTTACAAAAGGGGCCACTTTTATCAGAAGGAAAAATAAAAAGCAAGCCCTCCGAGCAAAAACCCACAGACACAGTTTTTGGCGCCTGACAAACAGCAGACCAGATAACAGCCCAGCATGACAAGACTGGAATCTAACAGAACCTTACAAAATAAACTGGCCAACCACGCAGGGATGCCGGGCCGAGAGAAAGCAGAAAATAAACTAGAGGCCCTATAAAAGCCTACTGGTCTGAACATAATACCAAGCATTGAAAAAACAAAGATAACAGAGAAAGATGGGGACTAGCAGCAAAAGACTACCCAACAGGAACCGAAAGGAGCACATTAAGCTTGACCATGGCCCGCAGTCGCACTCGAGCCCACTTCATCTCCATCCTTTGGCATATTACGAGGCCTGTGGCACCTTATAATGGTAGTCTTGGAGCTGTCATTCGAGAGCTCAATTGAAACATTTAACACATGGTGCAAATACAACTCAAAGAGCTAGATAAAACCTTCCAGACGCCCAACGAGCATTTTCATCTCCTCCGTGAGTGAGTTAATGGAGATTTCAAGCTTATCCCGCTGAGCAAAGTTCTTGGCTGAGGCTAGGGAGTTAGCTTGAAAGGCCTCCTTAATAGCCGCCCCTTGTCCACTGAGGGCCTTGGCGAGCATTACTTTCATATGCCAAGCCACTGCCTGAGTTCTCAGAAATTGGGTGGTCCGGGTGGTCGACGTTCCCGGATCCATGAGCCAGTCCACCTCCTCCTTGATATCATTGTTGTTTAAAACTGCCTTGGCTTTACCAACCTCCTCATGGAGCTCATTTATGATCTGCTTGCCTTTGTTAGAGACCAAAGTTTCATAGCTCTCCCAAGCTCTTTTGAGATCCTTCGTAGCCTTGGAGCTACGAAGAATCCACTCAGACATGGTAGGAATCCCAAAACCAACAAACAGGATCCTGAACTCAACAGTGGAAACCGAAAAGCTGGGCCAGAAAGCAAAGGGATGACGAGAACAATGGTAAATTTTCCTGGATGGCTTAGTATTAAAAGAGAAAGGATTGGAGCTGGGTGAAGCGATTTGGGCTGGGATTTCCGTCGTGTCCCACCTACTGCCAGCCTGTATTCCCATTAGGTGAGCGCCGAATTTCTTATATGATTTCTTACGGCATGCAAGTTGCCATGCTTATGCCTCATGAGCCAAGTCCATGTGTCCTACCCACCATCAAGTGTATTCTGACCTATGTATTTTCCTTGGTGCCTCCACCTTTTCTGATGCTCTCCATTGTACATATTCCAGTAATGCCTCCTCCGAGCAATTAAGATCTTGGGCTGGACAATTAGGATGACCCACATGAATCACTGATGATCTGTACCCTGAAGGCCATTAACATTCTGTGGCATACCTGTAAGGTCCTACTTTGATATCTGAATTCATTCATCTCGGAGGCTGGGACAAGTGACGTCCTGCCAACAGGTGTCAATGATGTCACGTGGGTGGTCGACTGCATGGTTAGCCAGGGAGTCCGCCAACGCATTCGCATTATGCTTGATAGCCTGAAGAAAAACTCCTTTGAGAGTAGTCAGATGCTTGGCTATGAGCCCTGTAACCATGGCTAAACGCCAATGCTTGGAGACACGCTAAGGACGAGTTCCATTTTGTAATTTCCTTGCAACATTGATAGCCAGAAGAGAATCTCCTTCTACTATTGCTGCACTACTGCCTAGACGAATGAGGATCTGCAGACCCAGTTCCATGGCTGCAAATTCCGCCTCATTGTTGGTAGCTTCCCCCAGGGAAATTCTGAAGATGTGAAGAATATCGCCTCTATCGTTAGAAAGAATGCTTCCAAAGCCGGGCGGTCCAGGGTTGCCCTGGGAGGCACCATCAAAATTAATCTTGAGGAAACCCAGAGTCGGAAGCTGCCAGGGTTGTCCAGAAGGAGGAGGTTGAGGCCGCTGCATAGGAGAATCGAGGGTCATGACTTCAATCATCCAAAACAGTAGTAAGATACGCCTGTAATTATCTAAATATCTGCTCGTCTGATCTGCTTTGCTGTGGGTAAGAGCAGTTTCTCTCATGTTTTGCAAAATGGATAATTTGATGTTATCTTCCTGCCTGAATTCCTCCTGAAATATTCTCCTATTTCGTTCTTTCCAAGTGGACCAAACTATGAATCCAGGGCTTAGTTTCCACAGGTTATTAACTGTGTCACAGTTAGAAAAATTTGTTCGCCAATTGGTTATAGTATTTTGAACAGAGTCCCTGTCCCTGTCTGTTTGCCCGAAGATGCCTTCCATCCACGCCCAAATATTATTCGTCCAGTCGCAGGTCTTGAGGAGATGGTTCATGGACTCCACCTCCCTCATGCAAAGTGGACAGCGGGAGGGACCACAGAAACCTTTTCTGCAAAGGTTCTCCCAAGTAAGAATCTTACAGTGCATTAGGAGCCATAAAAAGGTTTTTATTTTTGGCCAAAAAATGGTGTCCCAGACATTGTGATGCCCCTGCATTTTCTCTTCCAGATCCCTCTGCTCTATATATAGCTTTGCTTCTCTTAGGTTATAAGTACCTCCCTCCAAATTGCTCCACCTGAGTTGGTCTTCCTCCTAGGAATGACAGATCATTCGTTTGTCCAGAGACGGGCTTAAAGAGAGGTGAAGGTTGTTCATTGCATCCGATTGAGTGGGCAAGTTGAGGTGCCAATGTCTCCAGTGTTGGTCCTCCCTGTTTTCCAACCAGTACTGATTCACTTGGAAATTTCCCTGTTCCTGGTATCTTCATTGCAAGGAAAGATAATCAGGGCTCTCAAGATTAGGCAATTGTTGCTAAGAATCTTCCCAAAAAAGCGCCATTTTTCCATTACGGATCTCCAAAAATCAATGATTGGAGATAATGTGTCGATTCACTCGAGCTAGGTTCCATATGGGGGAGCCAGCTTGAACTTCCGTCATTCTAATGAGATATTGATGGTTCCAGTCATCTGCATACTTGGATTTCCACATCCTGGCCTAGGGATTATTAGGATATTTAATCCATATCCAACATAGCTTGGCACCACTAGCTTTATTCATAGTTTCCGGGTCATTGAGCCCCAGACCCCCTAGGATTTTGGGTTTACAGAGTTTTTCCCAAGCCACTAATGCCCATTTCTGTTTTTCTGCTTTCCCCGACCAAATGAAGTTTCTTTGAATGTTCCTGATTTTTTTGAGGACCCCTTTGGGAGCTGGAAGGATGGAGAGCATATACTGAGGAATGGCTTGGAGGACAACCTTAGTATCATTAAACGACCAACAAAGTTAAGGACCCTGCTAGTCCAGCCATTAATACGAGTTTCGAGTCTGGAAAGTAGCTTCTCCCAGTGGAGCTTTTGCCAGGGTTTATCGGTGAGAGGGATCCCTAGGTATTTGGAGGGGAGGCACCTCCTTTTGAACCCAAGAATCATCGTGAGATGCCTTTGGATAGCAAGGTGAGTTTTGAAGAAGAAGATGGAAGACTTATCCAGATTCAGGTCCATGCCTGAAGCTAGACTGAAAAGACCCAGGACTGCTTTGAAACCTCAAGCTTCCTTGACTGAAGGCATTCCATGGAGCATGGTATCATCCACAAACTGATGATGAGTAGTGGCTGGGAAGTTTGGAAAGGGATGGAGGCCCTTGATGAAGTTGCTTTCCTTAGCAAATTTGATGACCCTGCTCAAGCCCTCCATCACAATGACAAAGAGAAAAGGGGAGATAGGATCTCCTTGGAAAATGCCTTGAGATGGGGTAAAGGGGGTGTAGGACCACCATTAACTAGAATGGAGTAGCTTGGCATTTTGACCAGAGCTAGAATCCATTTGATCCAACAGTGTCCGAACCCAAAGGCAACCAAAATAGCCTCAATATACTCCCAACTGACTTTATCATAGGATTTCAAGAGATCTAGCTGAATTATCATACCTGCTTTTCTCTGGGCTTGAAGAGTGTGAACCATCTCCTGTGCCAGCAAGACATTGTCCATGATCTGCCTCCCTTCTACATAGCCTGATTTATCCTCTGAGATGATTAAGGGGAGGATTGGATTTAATCTATTATCTGTTGGCCATGACTTTAGAGATGATCTTGTAGAGCACATTGCATAGAGTAATTGGTCTGAACTTTGAAGGGGTGCTGGCTGTCTCCTCTTTCGGGATAAGGGCGATGACAGTGGAGTTAAGGGATTTGAGTATGGAGTTAGATTTGCGAGAATCCTCCACCACCCCCACACCTCCAGCTGAACAATATCCCAGCAAGCTTTGAAAAAATCTATAGTGAAGCCATCCGGCCCTGGTGCCTTACCAATAGGCATTTCCTTCACTACTTCTTCACTTCCTCCAGGGTGACGGGGCAGTCTAGGGATTTATTTTGGTCCTCAGTAATGAACTTAAGAATGGAATTCATGACCTCCCTTCTAGCTTCAGTCCTGTTGATTTCTGGTTCTGTAGCGATGTGGCTGAAGTGGTCAACAAGGATGGAAGAATATCTTGATGAGAGTAGAAGGGGTTACCTTGATCATCCATCAATAGGGTGATTTTTTTAGCACATCTGTAGTCTACAGCCGATCGATGGAAAAATTGAGTATTCTTTTCCCCCTCCATGAGCCACTGGATGCGGGATTTTTGCTTCCATAAAATTTCCTCCTGCTGACATCTGTGATTCCATTTTTGCATGAGGATCTGTTCCTTGCTGATAGAATCTTGGTTGATGTTACCATTGAGCCAGTCAGTATGGATATGAGATAATTGTTCCTCTAAGACCCATTTTTCCTTGAAAATATTGCCAAATACCTCTTGGTTCCAAGACCGGAGACGAGCCTTGATATGCTTTAACCTAGCTTGCAGCCTATACATTTTGGTACTGTGGGTATCCAATAGTTCATGCCACCAGTTTTTGATGTTAGTCAAGAACTCTGGATGGCCTAACCAAATTTTTTCAAACCTGAAGGGTCTGTTCTTTGGTATACCAAGGATGGCAGCGTCCAGGGTGATGGGCCAATGGTCCGATCCACCACACGGGATAATATCCGACTCTACGATAACCCCATCCAGAAGGATGGCTTCTACTATAAGAAAGCGATCGAGTCTGGAGGCAATATGCCTGTCTCCTCCTCTTTTGTTGTTCTAGGTGTACATGCCATTCTTAGGGAGGATGTCTACAACTTTGGCTGCTTTGATGAAGTTGTTAAAGGCCTCTGCATCCCTGTTTAAAGTTCTTATACCTCCTTTATTCTCTGCCAACGAGGTGATCATTTTAAAATCTCCTCCATAGATGGCTTTAGCAGCTGAATGTCTTTGATGCATCACAGAGAGGCGATCTCACATCAGCAATTTGTCCTCTAATTTTTGGGGGCTGTAGATGTTAGTGCGTACGTAAGTGCTGACTTCCCCTATAATTTGCACTTCCAGGGAGATGTATGACCTGGTAGCCTCGGCACTGATTAGATGGATGGAATGGGGATTCCAGAAGGTGGCCAAACCTCCTTCTGAGCCATTCCCTTCTACTTCCGTGTAATTCATTCTTTTTCTAATGTTTATGTTGATTCCTTTTATTTTTAGGCTTGAGCATTTGGTTTCGTGTAAAATAATCATGTTCGGATTCTCATTTTTAACCTTCTTCCTCAGGAGTCTTTGTTTCCTTTGGCTGTTTAGCTCTCTTGCATTCCATGAGAGGATCTTCATGATTAACAATAATTAAGAGGTGAACGTGAAAGCCTCAAGGGTTTTCATCTTACCCGAGTTAAGGAGTAGCTGACCTAGTTCATTTAGTGCTTCATTCTTCATTCTTCGACCTCTCTTTTTCCTGTGTTTTACATTGTTGTTTGTGTGGTGTAGACCCTGAGCTATGACTCCAAGACCCTTAGTGGCTCCATAACCTCTCTTCTTCCCTTGTAGCTCTGCATCCTGTCTTGATAAGAATAAATAATTTACTCTATCTATTTCCTCCTCTGGGATGTGTTCCACTCCTTTATACTTTCATTGTTCCACCATAGAGTTAAGATCCATGCCTTCCCTTTAGAGGATGTCACAAAGTTCCATATCCTCTATGCCTATTTCACTGACTATCATTTCCGCATCTCCTTCGAGGTCCTTTGCTTGGTCAGATCCTGGTAACGTTTCTCTTGTCAACTCAGTATCGGGACCATTGTCAGCCTATGTGGGAATGTCCTGGGCTTGCTGCAGTGGGTCTAGTTCTTGCAGAGTTTCAGTTAAGAAGAAAACTTCTCCCAGAATATCAAAGGATTTGACTGCGCCTTTGAGGGAGGTCCCTAATTTCTGTTGGGTTTTCCTATTGGCCCTTTGTCTTCCATTCGGGCGGGTAAAACCTTCTTGATTCTTCACTGAAATTTCTTTGGCCTTCTCAGATGTCTTGTTCGTAGGGCATTCCCTAAACAGGTGACCATGTTCATGGCACTTCCGACATCGGAAGGGGATTTGTTCATAATCTATGGCTTGAAAGAAAAGCTCATCTCTAAATTCTAACCATAACCCATCATGCAAAGCTCCTGACACATCCATTTCAACACAGATCCGGGCGCAAGAGGTGTACCTTTTTTGAAGGGTGGCCTTTGAAGCTTAGATGAAGGTGCCCAATTTGTTGCCTATTTGTTCCACGACTGTTGGTCTCCAATAATCTATTGGAAGAGAGAAAAGGTGAATCCAAACAGGTACATGCGTGAAAGTCTCCTTTTTGGGAGCAAAGTTAGGTTTCCAGGGTCTCATATAGAGGCCAGCTGAGGCATAAAAATAAGGGCCGCCATAAAAAATGCAGTCTTTGTCCTCCAGGTTTGCGAAGACAACCGTGAAAAAACCTTTGGCACCTAGATGCAGCTTCACATCTCCCTTAGGCTTCCATTGTTGTTTAATCCAGAGGCAGAGAGCTCTTTCCGTGGGCTAGGAACCCATAAATTTACATATTACAACATGGATAGACATGTGGTCACGGTAATCTTGCATTTCAAGATCAGTGATGATTACCTTTAGACTCTCTTTAACTTTGGGCTTGCAGTGCCCCGGGTCCTCCTGTTTCTGATTAGTCATAGCGGATCCCTCCAACTCCACACCGAGTTGGGGCTATGCCTCGGTTTCCTCAGTTCCTTTGTCTTTTCTTCCCGCTTCTGGTGATTTTTGTTCGGGAATGGCGTCCCCTTTGTCTTTACCGTCCAGGATCTTGATGCCATTTGTCCGTTTCTGATAGTGGGTTTCCTTGGTTTGCCCTCCTACCTTTTTTTTCCTACTTACCTCCTCTTTTTCCACATTAACAGATCCAGAGATCTGCACCCCTTCGAGTGGGGCTTTAACTTTTTCCATCATTACTTGTTTGTATGATGGCCCCCCCTGGACCCCCGTATGTCTCATCTGTTGGGCCAGGGCCAACCCCCACTTCCTAAAAATTGCAAACAGGGCACTGCCCTCCGCCAGAGTTTGTGACAGTCAGCCTACAACATGCAGACCAAACCCTAACCCTCTGAACTTCGATTCCGTTCTCCTTGATCTTAAATTTCACCTTAGTATTATTAATATTAATCTTTCCATTATTATAAGAAAATATAAATATTTCTAATAATGATATAATTAATACTAATAATATTCATAATTATAAATAGTAATTTAGATCTAATAACATAAAAATGAATCCTTATGAAAATCTTTATGATCTCTTTTTAATCATTAAAATAATTATGGTATATATAATTATGGTATATATATAATCAAAGCATTTAGATACATTTAATTAAATAATAATTATATTAAAATTAAATTAGGTTTTTATATTAAAAAGTTAAATTTAATTTTTTTAAAAAAGTATTAGTTATATTAGTACATGATTTCTTTTAAAACTTATAATTAAATCAATCCATCAAATTTTTTCATTAAAAATAATTAAATTAAAAACAAATAATGCGGATAATTTAATAGTCACCTTTTTATAATAAAATAAATATGTTCCATTAAAGTTAATTAATTAAAACTATAATAAAATTAAAATTAAAATCAAGAATTTTAAAGAATTTTTTTATAATGAATTAAATTATTTCTTATTGTGTTGGTCTACTCTTTTTTTTTTTTTTTTCCATCCTATATTTATTTCTCTCGATTAGCTTTCTTTCTCGCAAGGTTTGTCTTGATGATGAGTCTTGTTCTAGACTGGAAACGTAGACTAAAAAATAGAGACTGTGGACATTTTGAAACCTCTATCACGAAATCTACACCACATAAACCTACACACTATTACATGCTATATGTTGCGCCATTCCAAATTCATAACTAAAGTTAGGAGGATTGTATTAAACTGGAGGAGAACTATTATAAACCAACCTAAAACTTAATTTATATGTCGTATGCCAAAGTCCATGACGGGTTATGTAACTGTTATGCTGGCATTCCGGCATGTGATCACAGAGGGTGTTCAACAGGTTACGCCATAGTTGAAGTTTGCGGTTGTGGTAATGTTAACCACTAGTGGAACCTGTTCACATGTAGCCGCTAAAATTTCATGCCACTACCAGAGTTTGACCATAGGAGGGCAACGAAACCTGCCTGGGGCAAGGTTCCGCTAACCCAACCCAATGACAACCACAGGTCACCACAGTCAGAAACCTAGGTTCAAAATTTAGCAGGAAACGTACAATGAGCCGAGTTCAACAACGAGAAAGAAGTGACATGTCACCATTTTAGTCAGATAGTGAGCTCATTGACCCGATTAACTAGGTGCCAAATTGCACCCGACACGGCGGAAATCTTGCCGGAGTGGGGCAAAATTTTCGCCCATGTGGCCAAGAAAGCCTGAAATTGTAGGACAATTTGTAGAAGGTGCGATTTGTAGGACATATAGGGTAGAAACTTGGGGAGAGCATGAATCGTTCAATTTTTAGCCTTTTTGGGAGTAGAAAGACGCTAGACAGGTTTTTTGACTGTTTTCAAAGCCATTGGAGCCATTATTGAAGCCATTTGAGTAGTGTAACTTGATCTAAACACCAATTTTTGAGCATAATGAAAGAGGCCCAACCATTTGAAGCTGGACTAGGAGATGTAGCCTAAGAGGGTGAACTCCTTCATCAATTGTTGTTTTGCGTTTTCTGTTATGGTGATGTCGTCTTCTATTTTCTACAAAAGCTAAACTTTTAATCCATGTTTATGTGTTTATGAAATTGACATAAGAGGCTAAAAAACCCTAATTTAATCCACTTGCAAAGCTAGACATAATCCTCAAGCTTTCATATACATATCAACCATGTTGTGATATGTTAGTGTTGTTTTACATCATTTTGTTTCTCATCCCCTGTTTCTTAGTGTCTTTTTATGTGTTTTCATACACATACAATTGTTATCCAAATAAATTATAAAAAATCATATTTACTACCACCTTAGTTTAATTACAATAAGCATGTTGGTGTATATCCATTTGAAACATCACACCTCAAGCTAGCATGCCTATTAGGGATTAATGATCACATCAAGTTTAATACTTGCATACAACATGCAATTTATAATCTAATGCTATGTTGGCATACAACAATAAATCAAATTTATTACCACACTTCATAATTGAGCACCTAGCTTTTATCCATAAAGGTCTAGTGTTAAACCTCTATCTCTGATACCACTCTAAAACACCCCCTCCCACCCCCTAGTTCTTTCTAGGATAAATGGGAGGTGTTACTTTATCCTAAATCGACCTCCGTGGTTTCATTATGGAAATGGGGTTGTAAAATTCTCACTTCTACTAAGCTTGTGGAATTATTTGCAAAATACACCACCATAATTAACTCATCGAGTTCAATTCGAAATAACCCAAATAGTTGACCAAACATGAACAGTCAATAAGAGAGGACCCATTGAAATAACCCAACCAATTTACTTAGCACAACTAGAAAAGATCAATCGAAATTACCGAACTAATCGACTTAGAACAACTAGACAAGATCAATCAAAATTACCCAACTAGTCGACTTACCATGACTATCCAACCTAACATAGTAAATGGAATTAACACAACTAGCTGACTTAACGCAAGCAGTTGAATTAACATGACTAGACAATCTAACACAAGTAGTCGATTCAAAATGAATAATCCACCTAACACAAGCAGGTGAATCAACATGTCTAGTTGAGACACTTATCTAGGCGAAAATCAATAAGATTAATGCATATAATTGAAAAACACCACCATAACTTTAGCCTTAGGAAAAAACAATGATTATGTCCCACGCTCTTAAGGGACCCCTGTCCTACATCGATAACTTTATACACATAAGTAACGAACTAGCCACAACATTTTCAGTTGGTAACCTAAGATGGATTGGGTTACCCAACAATCTGGGTCCACCCATAATGAGCCCCATGTTGGAAATTGTTTATTCCTCATGGAAATACGACACCTTTCTAACTATGCACTAGGCATGACTCATCGATTCAACTTGAGCCTCAACCAACCATAAAATTAGATTGCCCCTTGGTTAACTCAAGGTGAATCTACATTGGCTTCCCACCATAGACTTGTGCCCTAACCTATTTCCACAAATGTTTGACATTTTAACAACCAACCTGGTTGACCAAACATTGACCTAGCCTTCTCATCGACTAGATCCCTTTTTATAGGATCCAACTAATTTACCATATATTTCATTATACTTAGTCTCTACTCGGAAAATACATTCACAATCTCAAACATGTTAAGAGCTAAAATATCCATGGCATACCAACCAATGCAATTCACATATCATAACAACTTAGTCAACCACATCTTGCAGTGACGCAAGACAATATGATTAGTTCTACGCTTCATGATCATATTAACTATCACGAAGGCCTCGAAGCCCCTCTTCAAATTAGAGAAATTTTAAGGTCTAAAATGGGCCTCTTAAGAAAAATGTACAACCAAAATAAACTTTATAAGAACCAATAGGATTCAAGATGATGATGTTAACTGTGGAGGATGACTCACCATTTTTGGAGTAAAAAAGTAAAAAGATTTAAAAATAACAAAATAATAAAACTAATTTTTAACTTGTATTTTCAACTTATATCCCTAAGGTTTTACTCAAATTTCGAGCAGGAGTACTCGTTGGATGAATAATTTAATTCCTCATCCAAGGAGTACCCATGTTGCATACTTTCGATGGGAACTACTACAAGAAAAATGAGAAATACATGAAAAACGTGATTGCAGTCATATTTTTTCATGTATTTCTCATTTTTCATGTAGCTGTGCACATCGAAAGTATGCAACATGGGTGCTACTTGGATGATGAATCAAATTCTGCATCCAACGAGTCTTCCCGCTCGAAATTTGAGCAAACCCATAGGGAAATAAGTTGAAAATACGAGTTGAAAAAGTATTTTTTTTTTCCTCTAAAATTTGATGATGCAATCTAAACATATTTTATTATTTCCAATATTATTTTATAATTTCCTTAGGAGACTCATTTTAGACTTCAAAACTCCTCTAATGAACCATGAGAGTTATACATATACATAAAGCACCTCATCATAGACAAACATGAATGACATAATTCTCCAATAACAATGCTAATGCACCAAGTACACAAGTAAGCACTTATCTTATTATCTTCACATGACTGACAACTGAGAGTGGGACATCAACTCTCCACCCAATCGTGGGCCAAATGCATTGCAATCTTTATTGCAGATGATCACCCCTATGCCGAATTCAGAGTCCAAGGAGGTAAATTGATAAGGATTTCTCAACCAACCACACCCAAAAAATGGTCCATTTATTAGGTGATCTCTCTCTCTCTCTCTACCGCTCCACGTTGCAACACCACAGGGACCTCAATCAATCACACAAAAACCACTAGATTTAAAACAAGGCACAAAGAGTCACAATTCAATTCTGGATATGGATTACATATGCACAATGGAAATTTTATTAGATGGATTAGCTACACTAGGAGTAAAGAGCACATTCATCTAGGTAGTTTATCATTGGGTGCTAACCCTAGTGTTATCAAACCAAAGGCTACAGTTGGTGTTTATAAATCCCAACTAGTACTAGAGTGCCTCAACCTAGCTAGTAGTTTCTCAACCCAACAAGTTCTTAATGGTTTATCAGCCCTAAGGCAAGCCACTTCTCAAGTGGTTTATAACCCAACTAGTTGACCAAACATGACTAGTCAATATGAGAGGACCCATTGAAATGGCCCAACTAATCGACTTAGCACAACTAGACAAGATCAATCGAAATGACCCAACTATTTGACTTAGAACAACTAGACAAGATCAATTGAAATGGTCCAACCAGTTGACTTACCATAACTAGCCAACCTAACATAAGAAATGGACTTAACACAACTAGCCAACTTAATGCAAGTAGTTGAATTAAAATGACTAGACAATCTAACACAAGTAGTCGATTTAACACGAATAATCCACCTAACACAAGCATGTGACTCAAGATAGCTAGTTAAGACCCTTATCTAGGCTAATAATCAATAATATTAATGCATATAATTGAACAACACCCTCATAACTTTAGACTCATGAAAAAAATGAATATTTCCCACACTCTTAAGGGACCCCTATACTAAACCGATAACTTTATACACATAAGTAACAAACTAGGCACAACATCATCGGTTAGTAACCTAAGATGAATTGGATGCCCCAACAATCTGGTTCCACCCATAATGGGCCCCATGTTGGCTACTATTCATTCTTCATGGAAATATGACACCTTTCTAACTATGCACAAGTCATGACTCGTCGACTCAACTTGAGCCTCAACCAACCATAAAATTATATTTCCCCTTGGTTAACTCAAGGTGAAGCTACGTTGGCTTCCCCACCATCTAATTGTGCCTTAACCTCTTTCCACAAACGTTTGAAAGTGTAACAACCAACCTTGTTAACAATGTTACCGATGAAATAGGTAACCTCA